>JARFIW010001545.1:2417500-2815000 GCA_036346225.1 Platerodrilus igneus
TAATTAAACCCTGAAATTTTCAATGTGGTATCAATGATCACATCGATTTGTTTCTATAATGGGCTTGAATTCAAAAAGTTGTGCGTGATTGCACCATTCAGTTCCAAATAAACGCTAAGTTAAACTACAAGGGTTTATTCCTGAAGAACGCTTAAATTCAAAAGATTTGAATTATTGCGTCACTAAACTTTCCGGTGTGATAGCAATGATTGCAACGGTTTGCTGCTATTGAGGACTTGAATTGGAACTGTTTGAATTATTGCATCATTAAATCTTAAATAAACCTTAAGTTTTCGGTGTGATAACAGTGATAACAACGATTTATGCCTGCAACGCATTTGAATTCAAAAAGTTTTTATTATTGCGTCATTAGATCCTAACTGAACGTTATACTTCCAGATGTGGTAACAGTGATCACATCGATTTGTTCCTACATCTGATTTGAATTCAAAAAGTTTGCCATGTTGCATCAATAATTCCTAAATAGACCCTAAATTATCCGGTGTGATAACGGTGATCTCAACGGTTTTTATTTATAGCACGGTTGAAATAAGAAAAACTTAAGTCAGTGCATCGTTGAATTCTAAATAGCCCCTAAGTTTTCTGGTATGATAACGATGATCACAAGAATTTATTCTTTTAACGAACTTGTGCGGTGTTACATAATTTCGTAGACGCTACGCTTTCGGGTGTGATAGTGATCACGGTTTTTACTACAGCGAGCTTGAACCAAGAGCTTAGTATAATTCCATCATTAAATCTTAAGTAACGCCTAAACTTCCTGGTGTGAAATAGTGATCACAAGCATTTGTTGCTACTACAGGCGTGAATTAAAAAATTTTACATTATTGCATCAGTGAATCTTAAATAAACACCGACCTTTTCTGAATGATCACAAGGATTTGTTTCTATAAAGCATTTGAATATAAAACGTTTGTATTATTGCATCATATTATCTTAGGTAACCACAAGTTTTTCCGGTGATCACAACAATTTGTGCCTGCCATGTATTTAAATTCAAGAAGTTTCATTTATTGCGTCACTAGATCCTAAAAAGTGATCACAACGATTTGTTCCTACAGCTGGCTTAAATTCGAAAACTTTGCATTATTGCATCACTAAATCCTAAATAGACCCTATACTTTCCGGTGTGAAATAAGTGATCACCAGTGTTCGTTTAGGGAACTTGTGAAGTGTTGAATCATTATATCCTAAACAAACTTTATACTTTCCGGTATAATCACAAGAATTTGTTCCTACATCATAGTTGCATCATTAAATCCTAAAGAATATCTAAACTTTCCGGTGTAAAAACAGCCATGGCGAGTGTTTTTTTGACAAACTTAAATTCAAAAATTTTGCAATTTTTTATCATTAAATCCTAAATAGACGCTAAATTTTCTGGTATGTTGACAATAACAGTGATTTGTTTTTTAATTCAAAGACTGCATTATTGCATCATTGCTTTTAAGTGCGATAACAGTAATTCAAGAATTTGTTCCGACAGCTGGCTTGAATTCGAGAACTTTGCATTATTGCATCACTAAATCCTAAATGGACCCTAAACTTTCCGGTGTGAAATAAGTGATCACCAGTGTTCGTTTAGGGAACTTGTGAAGTGTTGCATCATTATATATTAAACAAACTCTATACTTTCTGGTATAATCACAAGAATTTGTTACTACATCATAGTTGCATCATTAAATTCTAAAGAATCTCTAAAACTTTCCGGTGTGAAAACAGCGATAGCGAGAGTTTCTTTGACGAATTTAAATTCAAAAATTTTGCAATTTTCATCATTAAATCCTGAATAGGTGCTAAGTTTTCTGGTATGTTGACAGTGATGACAGTGATTTGTTTTTTAATTCAAAGATTGCATTATTGCATCATTGCCTTCCGGTGCGATAACAGTAATTCAAGAATTTGTTCCGACAGCTGGCTTGAATTCGAGAACTTTGCATTATTGCATCACTAAATCCTAAATGGACCCTAAACTTTCCGGTGTGAAATAAGTGATCACCAGTGTTCGTTTAGGGAACTTGTGAAGTGTTGCATCATTATATCCTAAACAAACTTTATACTTTCCGGTATAATCACAAGAATTTGTTCCTACATCATAATTGCATCATTAAATCCTAAAGAATCTCTAAAACTTTCCGGTGTGAAAACAGCCATGGCGAGAGTTTCTTTGACGAACTTAAATTCAAAAATTTTGCAATTTTTCATCATTAAATCCTAAATAGGCGCTAGTTTTCTGGTAGGTTAACATTGACAGTGATTTGTTTTTTAATTCAAAGACTGCATTATTGCATCATTGCTTTCCGGTGCGATAACAGTAATTCAAGAATTTGTTCCGACAGCTGGTTTGAATTCGAGAACTCTGCATTATTGCATCATTAAATCCTAAATAGACCCTAAACTTTCCGGTGTGAAATAAGTGATCACCAGTGTTCGTTTAGGGAACTTGTGAAGTGTTGCATCATTATATCCTAAACAAACTCTATACTTTCCGGTATAATCACAAGAATTTGTTCCTACATTATAATTGCATCATTAAATCCTAAAAGATTTCTAAAACTTTCCGGTGTGAAACAGCCATGGCGAGAGTTTCTTTGACGAACTTAAATTCAAAAATTTTGCAATTTTCATCATTAAATCCTAAATAAGCGCTAAATTTTCTGGTGTGTTGGCAGCGATAACAGCGATTTGTTTTTTAATTCAAAGACTGCATTATTGCATCATTAAATCTTAAATGCCCCCTAAGCTTTCCGGTACGATAACAGTAATCCAAGAATTTGTTGCGACAGCTGGATTGAATTTAAGAGGTTTGCGTTATTTGTTACATGCCAAATTGGCTATGTAGCATTTTTAGGTTTAGTTATAATTTATAAGTTAATTGCTGCGTATCTTTTAATTAATAACATTAACTTCCGTCGTCGCTGACAGTCGCGTCTGCGCATAGTGAGTGCGAGGGTGCGCGAGCGTCGAAAGCGGGATTAGGCCACGAGACGTGAAGCAAGCAACAACTATCTGGGGAGTGGTGTGTGCTTTTTCTCTTTAGAAATAGATATGTAGGTTTCCTGTACCTTTACTTTTATCGCACCTAGTACCTTAATTCCTTTCATCCCTCTACGAGTGCAACAAAAGTTACGTGTAGGACGGATGGCAATTTGAAGTTCAACATGGCTCAACCCAACCTACAAATCACCCCTGGACCCCGAGATTTAAGTTCCGAAATGCCACCACCTGAGTAATTTGATTTTACTTAAATTGTGCTTGCAAATTAGACTTAAAAAGCGATTGCATCACTCGTAAGGCGTGGTCGGTATATGTTATAAAATGGCGGGTAAAATATGCCGCGTGTAATTCTAACATATTGCATCATGAAATACATAATAACCTCTAAGATATCCGGTGTGAAAACAGTGATAACAGCGATTCGTTCCTTTGACGAACTTGAATTTAAAAAAGTGCATCATTACATCATTAAAAGATAACCTAAAATCCGTCACATCTATACTTACTATTTATACTTACTGCTAAGGAGTTAATTTCATTGTGACTCAAGTCGAGCCGCTTCAGATGAATTTTCGAAATGAGCCAGTCATCGGACACGTCCGAAATTCTATTCCGACTCAAATCGAGTCGCTCCAAATTGACGTTCGCCTGAAAAGGTGATACTCCTAAAGCAACTTCGCTCTCGGTCAGTCTGTACTTGTTGTTGGCTAGTATGACGTCATTCAATTTGATATTGCGTTGAAATGCATGAATATTTATGTGCGTGATGCCATTGTCTCCCAAATTGACCCTTTCCAAGTTGTGATTACTGCGCAACATCCCTTTTGTGACACGCGTCAAAGAATTTCCTTTCAAGTTGAGCGACTTCAGCTTTATTAGCGATCGGAATGTGTAATCGGGAATAGCGGAAATTTCGTTATCGCTCAGATCCAAATCCTCGAGTTGTGTAAGAGCGGCGAGGAAATTGTCGGGAAGATACACAATGTGGGCGTTGGCCAAACGTAGATTCCTGATACTCGAGAGTTCCTTGAGCGGGATGGTTTCCAAATTGATCGGGTTCGCGCTAAGGTCCAGGTATTCCAAACGTCGATTAAGTGAGAACGTGCCTTCGTGGAGGGCCGTAATGTTGTTGTTGCTCAGAGTTAGCGTGCGGAGATTGGGCAACGTCATGAGCAGTGTTTTAGGCAGGTCTTTGATAAGGTTCCCGCTTAGGTCTATTTGGACCAGGTTTGGCAGTTGTAGAAATTCGGTTCCTTCGAGTCTTTCGATCTTGTTTTTGCTGACGTCTATAACCTTGACGCTGCTGAGCCGCGTGGTCATTTGTGACAGCGCTAACCAATTCTCAGCCAGTTTGAGACTCTCGGTGCTGTTGACGCCTAAGCTCGAGAGTATTTTGTCTACGCTTTGGTTTTGAGCTGAACACGTAATCTTCACCGATTTAACGTGCTGTAGATTCAAGATCGGCCAAGTTTGATTCGCCCAATCCACATCGTCCGCGCACTCGACCTCCACATCGTTCAGATTCGTGCGTATTATAATCTTATGGGACTCTGGGGGACAATGGAATTCGTATGTGCTAGGAGTTGGTTGGTAGCAAAGACAGTTATTTGATAAATCGCATTGGAGGGTGTTAGCCAAACATATTCCAGCGATGACGCATGCCAAAACCAGAGCGCATCTTTGGTAGAAGAATGCCATTCAAAAATCTGAAACAAGTGAACGTTATTAGTTTGTGATCTATGGGCTAAATAAGAGAAACGAGCGCGCGTGCGCGTGTACGTGCGGTTGCGCGTGCGCGCGGGTGTGGTATAAGTATGCGTATACGTGCGCGTACATGCGCGTGCGTTGTGTGGCGTACGGGTGCATGCGTTTACGTGCGCGTGCGTCTGCGTGCACGTACGCATACGCGTGCGCGTGCGGGTGTTTGTGTCTTTATCTATATTGGAGACTATACCTAGTCCATTGGCCCATCCTAGTCGTACATCCTAAGATAATATAGAAAAAATAAACAAAATTTATTAGATTGGCAGTAATGATTGAATTGTTGACCTGTTTCATATTTCTGACGATGTCAACCTGTTGGTCGGGGTTCAGAAGATGATATTTGCTGGGTTTGGACGCAGTTCTACTGTTTTAATGACAACAGGTTAAGTGAAATCTGAAGTTTGTTGTTTTCTTGAAAGAACTGGTTCATGGTTAGCGAATAGTCCGTTGCATAGTCGTCGTTGTTTTGGAAATAAGTTAGGTTAGAGTCATGGTAAAGTAGATAATCGGGAATTTCTGGGACATTTTGGTAGTTGCAAGGACAATTAGCTGAAAGGAGTATAATTTTTGACGGAATTTACCGTTACCTGTTAGTAGTTGCAAGGTGACCCTGGCGGAATCGTGGATGTGAGTGGGAATATCGGTGATGGTGTGAAGTGTGTCTGACGGTATCGGATTGCCAGATAACCCTGATAAAATCCTCTGGATTTTGTATATTCTCAAATATTTTTACAAAAAAAAACCTATTTCGGAATATTGGAAATTTTTTTGAATTTCCAAAGCTAACAAAATAGATTTCTTGGAGCTATTTAAACGTTTTTTGAAAATATCAAAACTCTGCCGAATTTTATTTAAGATTTATCTTTTAATAAATTTTAAATTTTAATTAAAAATTTTTTACTTTTTAAAACAAACGCCTTTTTGAGGCATTTAGAGGATCTATACTAAATTTGGCGAAAAATAGACCTATGAACTGGCCACCAAGGTTTTGTGGTTCGATACCACAGGATTATTCCCCTTGGCGCTAAATGAACTTACGTGTTTTAGCAGCCAACCAGCTTTTGCAGATAGTATCGAAGTTGCTGGCTGAAAGTGTTCCAAAATTGGGCGACAATCTGCCCTATTAAAAATTTGTATGGGTTTCTAAAGCCAGTGAAATAAATTTTACTTAACGCTGACTATTGATTCTTTAATCAATTTTAAATTTTATTAACGAATTCTCTGATAGAATCTTCAGGATTTTGCATATTCTGAAATATTTTTACAAAACAAAACCTATTTCGGAATATTAGAAATTTTTTGGAATTTCCAAAGCCCCAGCGAAATAGATTTCTTGGAATTATTTAAACGTTTTTAGAAAATATCAAAACTTTGCTGACTTTTATTAAATTTTAATTAAAGAATTTTTATTTTTTAAAACAAACGCCTCTTTGAGGCATTTAAAGGATCTAAACTAAATTTGGCGGAGAAATGGACCTATGAACGGGCACCAATGTCTGGTAATTCGATACCATAGGATTATTTCACGTGGAACTGAATAAACTTACGGGTTTATATCGCTAAACAGCTTTCGCAGATAGTATCGAGCGAGTTGCTGGGTAAAAGTGTTCCAAAATTGGGCGACAGTCTACCCTATTAAAAATTTGTATGGGTTTCCAAAGCCAGTGAAATAAATTCTTTAGAAAATATATTTAAACATTTTCTTGAAACGATGAGGATTCTGTGGAACTTTACTTAACGCTGACAGTTGATTCTTTAATTAATTTTAAATTTTAATTAATGAATTCTCTGATAGAATCCTCTGGATTTTGCATATTCTGAAATATTTTTACAAAACAAAACCTATTTCGGAATATTGGAAATTTTCTGGAATTTCCAAAGCCAGCGAAATAGATTTCTTGGAGTGATTTAAAGGATTTTTGAAAACTGAATTTTATTAAATATTAATTAAAGAATTTTTATTTTTTAAAACAAACGCCCTTTTGAGGCATTAAGAGGATCTAAACTAAACTTGGCAAGAAAATGGACCTATGAACTGGCCACCAAGGTCTTGTGATTCGATACCATAGGATTATTCCCCATAGGGCTAGGCAAAATGAACTTATGGGTTTATGTCACCAACCAGCTTTCGCAGATAGTATCGAGAGGGTTGGTGGCTGAAAGTGTTCCAAAATTGGGTGACAGTCTACCCCATTAAAAATTTGTATGGGTTTCTAAAGCCTGTGAAATAAATTCTTCGGATTATGTGGAATTTTACTTAACGCTGACAATTGATTCTTTGATCAATTTTAAATTTTAATTAAAGAATTTTCTGATAGAATCCTCTGGATTTTGCATATTCTGAAATATTTTTACAAATCAAAACCTATTTCGGAATATTAAAAAATTTTTTTTTGAATACCCAAAGCCAGCAAAATAGATTTGTTGGAGTTATTTAAACTTTTTTTTTAAAATATCAAAATTCTACTATATTTATTAAATTTTAATTAAAGTGTTCTTATTTTTTAAAACAAACGTCCCTTGAAGGTATTAAGAGGATCCAAACTAAATTTGGCGATAAAATGGACCTATGAACTGGCCACCAAGGTCTTGTGATTCGATACAAGATTATTCCCCATGGGGTTAGACAAAATCAACTTATGGGTTTATGTCACCAACCAGCTTACGCAGATAGTATCGAACCAGTTGCTGGCTGAAAGTGTTCCAAAATTGGGTCACAGTCTACCCCATTAAAAATTTGTATGGGTTTCTAAAGCCAGTGAAATAAATTTTACTTAACGCTGACTATTGATTCTTTAATCAATTTTAAATTTTATTAACGAATTCTCTGATAGAATCTTCAGGATTTTGCATATTCTGAAATATTTTTACAAAACAAAACCTATTTCGGAATATTGGAAATTTTCTGGAATTTCCAAAGCCAGCGAAATATATTTCTTGGAGTTATTTAAACGTTTTTTGAAAATATCAAAACTCTGCTGAATTTTATTAAATTTTAATTAAAGAATTTTTATTTTTTAAAACGAACGCCCCTTTGAGGCATTAAAAGGATCTAAACTAAATTTGACGAGAAAATGGACCTATAAACTGGCCACCAAGTTCTTGTGATTCGATACCACATGATTATTCCCCGTGGGACTAAATGAACTTACGGGTTTATATCGCCAACCAGCTTTCGCAGATAGTATCGAGCGAATTGCTGGCTAAAAGTGTTCCAAAATTGGGCAACAGTGTACCGTAATAAAAATTTGTATGGGTTTCTAAAGTCAGTGAAATAAATTCTTCGGATTCTGTTGAATTTTACTTAACGCTGACAATTGATTCTTTAATCAATTTTAAATTTCAATTAACGAATTCTCTGATAGAGTATTCAGGATTTTGCATATTCTGAAATATTTTTACAAAACAAAACATTTTTCGAAATATTGGAAATTTTATGGAATTTCCAAATAAAGCGAAATATATTTCTTGGAGTTATTTAAACGTTTTTTGAAATTATCAAAACTCTGCCGAATTTTATTTGAGATTTATCGTTTAATAAATTTTAAATTTTAATTAAAGAATTTTTACTTTTGAAAACAAACGCCTCATTGAGGCATTAAGATAATCTAAACTAAATTTGGCCAGAAAATGGATCTATGAACTGGCCACCAAGGTCTGGTAATTCGTTATCATGGGATTACTTCCCGTGGGGCTAATACGGGTTTGTTTCACCAACCAGCTTTCGCAGATAGTAACGAGTGAGTTCCTGGCTGAAAGTGTTCCAAAATTGGGCGACAGTCTACCCTATTAAAAATTTGTGTGAGTTTCTAAAGCCATTTGCTTGAAACGATGCGGATTCTGTTGAATTTTACTTAACGCTAGCAATTGATTCTTTAATCAGTTCTAAATTTTAATTAAAGAATACTCTGATAGAATCCTCAGGATTTTGCATATTCTAAAATATTTTTACAAAACAAAACCTATTTTGAAGTATTAGAAATTTTTTTTTAATTTCCAAAGCCAGTGAAATAGAATTCTTGAAGTTATTTAAACGTTTTTTGAAAATATTGAACGTCTGCTGAATTTTATTTTAGATTTATCCAATAATAAATTTTAAATTTTAATTAAAGAATTCTTACTTTTTAAAGCAAACGCCTCTTTAAGGCATTAAGAGGATTTAAACTAATTTGGCGAGAAAATGGACCTATGAATTGGCCACCAAGGTCTTGTGATTCGATACCACAGGATTATTTCCCGTGGGGCAAAAAGAACTTACGGGTTTATGTCGCCAACCAGCTTTTGGAAATAGTTCGAGCGAGTTGCTGGCTGAAATTGTTCCAAAATTGGGTGACACTCTACCCTATTAAAAATTTGTGTGAGTTTCTATAGCCATTTTCTTGAAACAATTCGGATTCTGTTGAATTTTACTTAATGCTGGCAATTGATTCTTTAATCAATTCTAAATTTTAATTGAAGAGTACTCTGATAAAATCCTCTGGATTTTGCATATTTTGAAATATTTTTACAAAACAAAACCTATTTCGGAATATTCGAAATTTTCTGGAATTTCCGAAGCCAGGGAAATATACTTTTTGGAGTTATTTAAACGTTTTTTGAAAATATCAAAACTCTGCTGAATTTTATTAAATTTTAATTAAAGAATTTTTATTTTTTAAAATGAACGCCCCTTTGAGCCATTAAAAGGATCTGAACTAAATTTGGCGAGAAAATGAACCTATGAACTGGCCACCAAGGTCTTGTGATGCGATACCATAGGATTATTCCCCGTGGGGCTAAATGAACTTACGGGTTTATATCGCCAAAGCTTTCGCAAATAGTACCGAGCGAGTTGCTGGCTGAAAGTGTTCCAAAATTGTGCGACAGTCTACCCCATTAAAAATTTGTATGGGTTTCTAAAGCCTGTGAAATAAATTCTCCGGATTCTGTTGAATTTTACTTAACGCTGAAAATTGATTCTTTAATTAATTTTAAATTTTAATTAAAGAATATTCTGATATAGTCCTTTGGATTTTGCATATTCTGAAATACTTTTACAAAATAAAACCTATTTCGGAATATTGGAAATTTTCTGGTATTTTCAAAGCCAGCGAAATAGATTTCTTGGAGTTATTTAAACGTTTTTTGAAAAGATCAAAATTTTGCTGAATTTTATTAAATTTTAATTAAAAAGTGTTATTTTTTAAAACAAACGCCCCTTTGAGGTATTAAGAGGATTTAAACTAAATTTAGCGAGAAAATGGACCTATAAACTGGACACCAAGGTCTGGTAATTCGATGCCATTGGATTATTTCGTGTGGGACTAAATGAACTTACAGGTTTATGTCGCCAACCAGCTTTCGCAGATAGTACCGAGCGAGTTGCTGGCTGAAAGTGTTCCAAAATTGGGTGACAGTCTACCCTATTAAAAATTTGTATGGGTTTCCAAAGCCAGTGAAATATTTTCTTTAGGAAATATGTTTAAACATTTTCTTGAAACGATGAAGATTTTGTTGAATTTTACTTAACGCTGACAATTGATTCTTTAATTAATTTTAGATTTTAATCAAAGCATACTCTGATAGAATCCTCTGAATTTTGCATATTCTGAAATATTTTTACAAAACAAAACCAATTTCAAAATATTAAAAATTTTTTTGAATTTTTAAAGCTAGCGAAATATATTTCTTGGAGTTATTTAACCTTTCTTTGAAAATATCAAAATTTTACTGAATTTATTAAATTTTAATTAAAGAATTCTTATTTTTTAAAACAAACGCCCCTTTGAGGCATAAGAGGATCCAAACTAAATTTGACGAAATAGTGGATCTATGAACTGGCCACCAAGGTCTTATGATTCGATACCACAGGATTATTCCCCGTGGGGCTAAATGAGCTTACGGGTTTATGTCGCCAACCAGCTTTTGGAGATAGTTCGAGCGAGTTGCTGGCTGAAAGTGTTCCAAAATTGGGTGACAGTCTACCCCATTAAAAATTTGTATGGGTTTCTAAAGCCAGTGAAATAAATTCTTCGGATTCTGTTGAATTTTACTTAACGCTGACAATTGATCCTTTAATTAATTTTAAATTTTAATTAAAGAATATTCTGATAGAATCCTTTGGATTTTGCATATTCTAAAATATTTTTACAAAACAAAACCTATTTCGGAATATTGGAAATTTTCTGGAATTTTCAAAGCAGCGAAATATATTTCTTGGAGTTATTTGGACGTTTTTTGAAAATATCAAGACTCTGCTGAATTTTATTAAACTTTAATTAAAGAATTCTTATTTTTTAAAACAAACGCCTCTTTGAGGTATTAAGAGGATCTAAACTAAATTTGGCGGGAAAATGGACCTATGAACTGGCCACCGAGGTCTTGTTATTCCATACCACAGGATTATTCTCCGTGGGACTAAATGAGCTTACGGGTTTATGTCGCTAAAGCTTTCGCAAATAGTACCAAGCGAGGTGCTGGCTGAAAGTGTTCCAAAATTGGGCGACAATCTACCCTAGTAAAAATTTGTATGGGTTTCTAAAGCCAGTGAAATAATTCTTCGGATTCTGTAGAATTTTACTTAACGCTGACAATTAATTCTTTAATCAATTTAAATTCTAATTAAAGAATACTCAGATAGAATCCTTTGAATTTTGCATATTCTGAAATATTTTTACAAAACAAAACCTATTTCGGAATATTGGAAACTTTTTTGAATTTCCAAAGCAGCGAAATAGATTTCTTGGAATTATTTAAACGTTCTTTGAAAATATATAAACTCTGGCAAATTTTACTTAAGATTCATCCTTTAATAAATTTTAAATTTTAATTAAAGAATTCTTACTTTTGAAAACAAACGCCTCTTTAAGGCATTAATAGGATATAAACTAAATTTGGCGAGAAAATGGACCTATGAACTGGCCACCAAGGTCTTGTGATGCGATACCACAGGATTATTTCACGTAGGGCTAACTGAACTTATAGGTTAATGTCGCCAACCAGCTTTCTCAGATAGTATCGAGCGAGTTGCTGGCTGAAGTATCCTCTGGATTTTGCATATTCTGAAATATTTGGCAAAACAAAACCTATTTCGAAATATTACAAACTTTTTTGAATTTCCAAAGCCAGCGAAATAGATTTCTTGGAGTTATTTAAACGTATTTTGAAAATACCAAAACTTTGCTGAATTTTATTAAATTTTAATTAAAAAATTTTTATTTTTAAAACAAACGTTCCTTTGAGGTATTAAGAGGGTCCAAACTAAATTTGGCAAAAAAATGGACCTACAAAGTCGCCACCAAGGTCTTGTGATTCGATAGCACAGGATTATCTCTCGTGGGACTGAATGAACTTACGGGTTTGTGTCGTCAACCAGCTTTCGCATATAGTACCGACCGAGTTGCTGGCTAAAAGTTGTTACGTTAATCGTGGCCCCACGTTGGGCGCCAAATTTATGCTACGTTGACTCGTAGCCGTGCGTAACACAAAGAAAACTCAAGGAATGACCAGGCTCAATCGGAGATTAGGGAGGGTTGTAGAAAGCAGACTGACATATTATGTACGCGGCTGTAAGGAGTTAGTGACAATACCTGCAAGAAAAATAGTTAAGCAAACCTGAAAAAAAAGAATAAGCATAGCAGCAATGATAAGTCTAAATTATTCAGTACTTTGTAGAATGTAAATAAAACTGTTTGGATAATTTATATAATATAATCACGATAAAAGCATTACAAAAATTTTTAATACAAAGTGAGGTAATATTGGGGAGTAACAGAAACGTTTCCTCACACACCAATTAAACATAAATCAGACAAAATGTTAAAAAAATATAAATAGGTAAGACACAATAGATATGAGTAATTCAGTAGTATTGATTTTTTTTTCTTTCTTTTTTTTTCTTAATAGCAGGCAAGTCTATTGTAAAAGGTATCAGAACGACGAAGATATGGCAAAACAACGGATAGACATTTAAAGTAATAACAAGTAGGAAATAGTTCAACTTACAAAAAGTCCTTCAGTAACGCTTCTTTGCAATTGAAGTGTGGGATTCACGATGTCCTGCGCTAACGAAGCACTTCACCCTTGACTTTGAGGGTGTTGATGGAATTTCTTACACTTTACACTAATCACACCTACGTATTTCACTGGTGTTAGCAGCAGACATTATCATGCTGATGGAACTATGTAACATTGATAAATTTCTTGTTAATTCTATTTCCTGAGACAATAATTTCGAAATATTTTGTAACACAAATCGAAAAAAAATGGTAATAAAAATTTAGAATCACGGGCTTTCCAGGCACGATGTAATGCATTAAACTAACAGTAACGTGAGGTGTTTTATTTGCTACCTATGGTAACACAGAAAAATCTAATGCTTGTGAATAACGAAAATTTGCGCAAACAACGATCTAGTTTAGGTTCGTTGGGGTTAGAAAATTCAGAAACTACAGTATCAACTGTCTTTACATGTGAATGATATACCTGTTTATAAGAAGCAACCTTTTTTTCTACTAAACCTGCTACAACTGTATCATAATTTTTTTTTTTAAACACTCAAGCTTAAAACTGTATTTGGATAATCCAAAGTATGCACTACTCTGATAACAAAAGGACCACGAAAACTACATCGCACACACAGTTCAAATATAAAAAGACAAATCCACTAAAAAAACACAATTAGTAAAGCAACGCGTATCACTAAGTCAATGTTCCGTAAAACGCACGTGCAGGTCGAGTCCAATAAGTTCTACCACTTTTATTTCCAACAAAAAAGCAACAAAAAACCAATTAGTAATGCAACGCGTATCACTAAAACCGTCCGTCAATGACCTTACAACCGCACTTGTCGTCAATCAAACACGTTACATATAAAGCATACTTCCTTCAAATGTAATCAGAACTACCCTTTCTACAGGTAATATACCACTTTTATTTCACAGGAAAGACAACTAAAATCGCGTCGTGCTTTTTCATGAACAATTCGAAAATTGATACCGCATTAATACTCACTATTGTCAAAGCAAAAGAAACAGTATTTTCAACGTAATTAATATATAGGAACCAAGAACAAGCTACAACTGCTCATCTGTTTATATCAACTCGTTGCTATTACAACCTCTTATCGTCTCTTATCTCGACTTCGATAAATAACATAAGAAACAAAATTTATACGACGAATAATCCAATTTAAAATTCGTTCCTTGCAATTTATTTATTAATGAAAATCAGTTTTCAATTAAACTATCTTTAATTAATACACACGAGTTAAATGGCATACAAATCTGAAAACTATTCGAAAGTATTTACTTTATACAAACAGCAATCCAAAACGATGTATTTTAAGTACGCTAACAGAAAATGCACGTTACAAAGTGTTCAAAAATTGGGCGACAATCTACCTATTAAAAATTTGTATGGGTTTTTAAAGCCATTTTCTTGAAACGATGCGGATTCTGTTGAATTTTACTTAACGCTGACGATTGATTCTTTAATCAATTTTAAATTTTAATTAAAGAATCCTCTGATAGAATTCTCTAGATTTTGCATATTTTAAAATATTTTTACAAAACATAACCTATTTCGGAATATTAGAAATTTTTTTGAATTTCCAAAGCCAGCGAAATAGATTTCTTGGAGTTATTTAAACGTTTCTTGAAAATATCAAAACTCTGGTGAATTTTATTAAATTTTAATTAAAGAATTTTTATTTTTTAAAACAAACGCCCTTTTGGGGCATTAAAAGGATCTAAACTAAATTTGGCGAGAAATTGGACCTATGAACTGGCCACCAAGGTCTTGTGATTCGATACCACAGGATTATTTCCCGTGTGGCAAAATGAACTTACGTGTTTTTGTCGCCAACCAGCTTTTGGAGATAGTTCAAGCGAGTTGCTGGCTGAAATTGTTCCAAAATTGGGTGACAATCTACCCTATTAAAAATTTGTGTGAGTTTCTAAAGCCATTTTCTTGAAACGATGCGGATTCTGTTGAATTTTACTTAACGCTGACAATTGATTCTTTAATCAATTCTAAATTTTAATTAAAGAATACTCTGATAGAATCCTCTAAATTTTGCATATTCTAAAATATTTTTAAGAACAAAACCTATTTCGGAATATTATATTTTTTTTTAATTTTCAAAACCAGCGGAATAGAGTTGGAGTTATTTAAACGTTTTTTGAAAATATCAAATTTCTACTGAATTTTATTAAACTTTAATTAAAGAATTCTTATTTTTTAAACCAAACGTCCCTTTGAGGTATTAAGAAAATCTAAACTAAATTTGGCGAAAAATGGACCTATGAACTGGCCATCAAGGTCTGGTAATTCGATACCATGGGATTATTTCTCATGGGTCTAATACAGGTTTATTTCGCCAACCAGCTTTCGCAGATAATATCAAGCGAGTTGTTGGCTGAACGTAATCCAAAATTGGGTGACAGTCTGCCATAGAGAGCAGCTAGCCGTATAGACTCATGAGGCTAGCCTATTTGACCAATATTTCTGAAAACTTTTCTTATAAATAACGTATTAAATCTAAAGTTTGTCTATAAAAACCGGTGCATTTCGAGCAAAGCGTTCATTAAATAATAAAGTACTTCGACAATTAAATCAACATTAAGGTCGACGTATCTTGAACTCATAATTTATACGTTGACATCCGTGACCGTGAACGTGCCATTACAAACAATTATGCAAAAACATTGACGTAACAGTGATTTTTTCCAACTTATCGCCATCAGCTTACGCATTAAACTAAAAGAGCTCGTAAAGATGTAAGGTCGGCGGTTAAAAAGTAGCAAAACAGCATCTTTCAATGATTGCGTCAAACTTATCGTGCATCGGCAATAAATCAATTCAGGCCGCGGTTTTGTACAATTTCCCCAGGTCGTTGTGTGGACGTGTTAATTATAAGCATTCCATTGAGTTGTAAATGATCGAAGGTGAAAAAAACCGGCCACTGGAATTTAATATCGGTATTTCTACAATCTCATCCGTTCGGAAATACGAGAGATCCTGTTGTTTGTTATTGATAATTGTGCGAGGAAATGTACAGTTATTTATAAACAAATCTGTTTGTTGACGCAGAAATGCTACAAAAATGTTGATAGCGTTGTTGTTGGTGTGTTCAAAGGGTTTTTTGGCGCCCAACGTGAGTTTTTGGAATATGTCCAAATGCGTATCAAATTATTTACGGTTCTTTAGCAGCGCTTACGCTAAACGTACAAAGTATAATTACAACCAGAAATTGTTGCAGCTTGTAGAAAACGCATTCAAATTCAGCTGAAATTTATTTAAAATTTAAAATTGATCGTTTAAGCAATTTTAAATAAAGGTATTTTTGTTATTAAAACAAATAAAGCAAATTTTTTAAATGGAATATTCTCTAATTTTCTAAAAATATTTAAATTTAGCAGTTCAATCGATTTTGTTAATTTTTAACTATTTTTGAAATTAAAAAACTTTTTAAAATTTTTTTTTGGAATCGCAATCTTTAAAGCAAACAAAATTAATTCTATAAAAAAATATTTAAAAATTTTTTGAAACTATCAAAATTTTGCTGAATTTTATTTAAAATTTAAAATTGATCCTTTAGCCGATTTTTAATTTTAAATAAAGTTATATTCGTTTTTAAAACAAATAAAGTAAAATTTTTTAAATCGAAAATTCTTCAATTTTTTTAAATTGTGCTGATTGTGTTATTTAAAATGTGGAACGTTTTTAAAAATTGCTAGTTTGATTTTTAATCTTTTTTGAAATATTTAAAATTTGTTTGAATTTCCAAGGCCAATGAAATAAATTTTTTAAATATATTTTAACTTTTTGGAAAACATCAATATTTTGCTGTTTGTTTAAAGTTTAAAATTAATTTTTTACTCATATTAAATTTTAAATAAATATATTTTTGGTTTTTAAAACAAATACAGCAAATATTTTGAAATCGAATTTCATCTACTCTCCAATTTATTAAAATTTGACAGTTATTTCGATATTGCCAATCGTTTAGAATACAAAAAATTGTCAATTCATTTAATTTTGCCGAGTTTGATATAATTTTTAAGAATTTTAAAAAAATTTTATTAGAATATTTAAAATTTGTTTGAATTTCTAAAGTCAATGCAAAATTCCTTTTAAAAATATCTTTTTGACAGCCTCAAAATTTTGGCGAATTTTGTTTAAACTTGAAATGTATTCTTTAATAAACTTTAAATTATAAATAAATACACTTTTGTTTTTCAAATCAATAAAACAAATTTTTTAAAATCGAATATTCTTCAATTTTCTTAAAATTATTAAAATCTGTCACTTCCCTCGATTTTGCCGCTTTTGTTTTTAAATGCAAATCATTTTTTAAGTACTGTCAGTTCATTTGGTTTTTTCGAATTTTATACTGTTTAATTTTTAAACCTTTTTTGGGGTATCCAAAATTTCCTTGAATTTCTAAAGCGAATGAAATACATTTTTTAGAAAATATTTTTCAACTCTTTTTCAAGAACGACAAAATCCTGCTAATCGTTTAAACAATTTTAAATTTGAAATAAAGAGATTTTTGTTTTCAAACAAGTAGTAGAGCAAATTTTTGAAATAAATATTGCCCCTTTTTTGAAATTATTAAAATCTTAGTTCCCTAATTCCGTCGGCTCAGTTTTTTTAAATGCAAAATGTTCTTTAAAAAACTGCCGAGTTTTATACATTTTTAAAAAAAATTTTAAATCATTTTTGGAAATTTTTGAAATTTGTTTGAAATTCTAAAGCCAATGAAAAACATTCTTTAAAAAATATATTTAAACTTTTTTTTAAAACATGAAAATTCCACTGAATCTTAAACTTAAAAATTATTCTTTTTGAAAATTTTAAAATTCTACTAAATCTTATTTAAAATTTAAAATCGCTTCTGTAATCAATTTTAAATTCCAACTAAAAATATTTTTGGTTTTAAAACAAATAGAGGACACTTTTTGAAATCGAATATTTTTTAATTTTCTGAAATTGTTAAAGTTTGCGAGTTTTATTGAATTTGCTAAGTTTTATATTTTTTAAAATGCAAAACATGGTTTCAAAATTTATCTCTTCATTTAATTTTGCCGATTGAAATATTTTTAAAAATCTTTTTGGAATATTAGAAATTTGTTCGAATTTCTAAAGCCAACGAAAGATAAACTTGCGTGTTTCTTTTAAACGCCAAAATTCTACTGAATTTTATTTAAAATTTTAAACTGTTTCTTTAATCAATTTTAAATTTCAAATAAAGATATTTTTGGGAAACCTTAGCAAATGAAGATTTGTTAGCAACTTGAAATTCGTTAACAACAAAAAATTTCTGATAACGCAAATTCTCTAGCAAATGGAAATTTCCGGAAATCAAAATCTAGTAACTGGAAATTTGTTAGCGAATGGAAATTTTTAGCAACTAAAAAGTTGTTAGCAACAGGAATTTTGTTAGTAGCTGAAACAATTTTGCACATTCTGTAAATTTTCAGTTGCTAGCGAATTTCAAGTCGCTAACAAATTTTCATTTGCTAGCAGATTTTGAGTCGCTGAGGAGTATCGCATTTTTATTTGCCGGAAATTTTCAATTGTTACCGAATTTCCAGTTTTTGCAAGAATTCCATTCGCCAGTAAAATTGAATTTATTTGTAGCTTCCAGTTGCTAACATATTTCCAGTCGCTAACGAATTTCCATTTGCTAAAAATTTCCATTCGCTAACAAATTTCCAGTTGCGGATAAAGTTTCATTTGCTGGAAACTTTCAGGTGTTTCTCATTTGATAGAAGTTTCTATTTGCTAACAAATTGTCAGTTGCTAACAAATGTTCATCTCTGGATTTTTCATTCGATGGAAAATTTGCAATTCCTGGAAATTTTCGGTTGCTAACGAATTTTCAGTAGCTAACAAATTCCAGTTGTGGTTAAGTTTTCAAGTACTAACAAGTTTTCATTTGCTGGAATGCTTCATTGGTTAACAAATTTCTATTTACTGGAAGTTCTCAGGGGCTAATAAATTACCCGTTGCCAGAATTTCCTTTAACTGGAAATTTCCAATCGCTTACTTACAAATTTTCAATTGCTAACAAATTTTTATTTGCAGGAATTTTGCATGCGCTGGTAAATTTCCATTTCATAGAAATTTTCAGTTACTAACGATATTCTAGTTGCTAACAAATTTCCATTTGCTGAAACCTCCATTTGCTAACGAATTTCTAGTTGCTGACGAATATCCCATTCCTTACTGGAAATTTCCATTGCCAAGAAACTTTCGGTTTCTTGCAAATATTTATTTTGTAAGAAATGTACATTTTCCTACAAATTTGCAGTTGCCAACAATTTTTTACTTGCTAGAAATTATCATTTGCTAGCAAATTTCGAGTTGCTTACTGATGTCATTGCTAACAAATTTTCATTTGCTGAGAATTTTCAGTTGTTAACCTATTTCCGGTTGCTAACAATATTTAATTTGTGGAAAATACTCATTCGTTACAAATTTTCAGTTTCTACATATCATCCATTTGCGGGAAATTTTCATTTTCTGGAAAATTCCCAGTAGTTGACAAATACCTCATTGTTGACAAATTTTCATGCATTTAAAATTTTCCACTGATAATTTTCAGTGGTTAACAAATTTATAGTAACTAACAAATATCCATTTGCTAAATTTCCAGTTGCTGGCCAACATCCCATTGCTGAAAAAACTTTATTTGCTGGAAATTTTTCATTGCTAACGAATTTTCAGTCGCCAACAAATTTTTATTTACTAGAAATGTCCATGTGTTAACAAGTTTCCAGTTGCTAACAAATTTTCATTTATTAGAAGTTGTCATCTGCTGACAAATTTCCCGTTTCAAATAAATCTTTATTTGCAGGAAATGTCGTTCGCTAACAATTTTGCATTTCCTGGAAGTTTTTAGTTGCTAACAAATTTACAATTTGCAAACAATTTTTATTTACCAGATATTTCCAAAAATTTCTGTTGCTGAATTTTCATTAGCTAACAAATTCTTATTAGCTGAAAATTTTCTGTTGCTAAAGAATTTCCATTTGTTGACAAATTTTTATTTGCAGGAAGTTTCCAATTGGTAACAAATTTCTAGATGTTAACAAATTTCCAGTTGCTGACCAATATTCGATTGCTGACAATTTTTTATTGGTTGGTAAGTTCCATCTGCTAATAAATGTCCAGTCACTGACAAATTTTCAATTTCTAGAAATTTCCATTTGTTTACAAGCTTCGTCTCTGACAAATAACACATTTCTGAAAAATTCTCATTTGCTCGAAATTTTTAGTTGCTAGCAAATTTCCAGTTGCAAACAAATTTTTATTTGCTAGAAACTTTCATTTGCTAGTGAACTTCCAGCTGCTGACTAATATCCCATTGCTAACAAATTTTCAGTTGCATACGAATTTACAGTTGCTAATAAATTTTTATTTACTGAAAGTTTCCACTTGTTAGCAAATTTCCAGTTGTTAACTAATTTCTAATTGCTAGCAAATTTGCATTTGTAAGGAATGCCCATTCACTAAGAAAATCCACGGTCACTGACAAATATCCCTTTACCGACAAATTTTAGTTCGTTGGACGGTTTCACTTGTTAATAAATTTCCAGTTGCTAACAAATTTTAATTATTTATTTATTAGCAAATTTCCTTAAAGTTTTTAGTGGCTAACTAATTTCTATTTGTGAACAAATTTCCAGTTGCTGGCGATATCTCATTGCTGACAAATTTTTATTTGCTGGAAATTTTCATTGTTAACGATTCTAGAAATTTTTATTTGATAACAAATTTCTAGTTGCTGACAAATCTTCATTTGCTAGAAAATTCCATTTACTAGTAAATTTCCAACTGACAACAACAAGTTTCTATTTGCTGAAACTTTCTTTCGCTTGCAAAATTTGCATTTCTGGAAAATTTTCATTCTTAATGAACTTTTAGTTGCTATAACATTTCTATTTTTTAGATATTTTTATTTTGCTAGCAAATGTCCTGTTGTTGAAAAATTTTTATTTGCTAGAAATTTCAATTTCCTAACAAATTTTTAGTTGTTAACAAATTTTCATTTGCTGGAATTTTTATTCGCTGACAAATTTGCATTTACGTAAAGTTTTCAATTACTAACAAACTTACAGTTGCTAGCAAAACTTTATTTGCTAAAAACTTCCATTTTAAAAAAATTTCCAGTTGGTAGCTAATATCCCATTACTGACAAAAATTCATTGGAATTATCAGTTGCTAACAAATTTCCAGTTGTTAACAAATTTCCATTTCTGATCAAATTTCCAGTTGCTGGCGAATATTCCATTGCCGGCAAATTTTTTTGTTGGAAATTCTTATTGCCAACGGTTTTTTAGTCACTAGCAAATTCTCATTTGCTAGAAATTGCCATTTGTTAACAAATTTCCAGCTGCTAACAGCTTCTCATTTCCGGGAATATTCCAGTCGCTAACAAATTTCCAATTGCTAGCAAATTTATATTTGTTAAATTTCTCTATTTACTAGCAAATTTCTAGTTGCTGATGAATATCTCATTGCTGACAAATTTTAATTTCATATAATTATTCATTTGCTAACGAATTTCTAGTTGCTAACAGATTATCATATGCTAGAAATTTCCATTTGCTAACGAATTTCTAGTTGCTAACAAATTTTCAATTGGTAATAAATTTCTAGCTGCTGGAATTCTTCATTCACTACCACATTTCAATTTGCTGTAAATTTCCAGTTGCTAACGTTTTTTATAGTTGACGGTAAACTCCTGTTTTCTAACAGATTTCTAGTTGCTGGCAGATTTTCAATTGCTAACAAGTTGCAAATTTGCATTTCCGGAAAATTTTCAGTTGCTAACGAATTTCCAATTGCTATCAAATTTGTATTTGTTAGATTTTCCATTTACTAGTAAATTTCTAGTTGCTGATGAATATCCCATTGCTGACAAATTTTAATTTGATATAAATGTTCAGTTACTAACGAATTTCTCATTGCTAACAAATTATCATATGTTAGAATTTTCCATTTGCTAACGAATTTCCATTTGCTAACAAATTTTCCGATGGTAATAAATTATCAGGTGCTGGAATTTTCCGTTCGCTATCACACTTCAATTTGCTGTAAATTTTCAGTTGCTAATGATTTTTACAATTGCCAGTAAACTTCCGTCTGCTAACAGATTTCCAGTTGCTGGCAGATTTTCAATTGCCAACAAATTTTCGTTTCCTATTTTTCTTTTGCTAACAAATGTCGTTTGCTAACAGATTGCTATTTGCTAGATATTTCGTTTGCTAACAAATTTACAGTTGCTGGTGAATATTCCATTGCTCGCAAATTTTCTGTTGTTGAAAACGTACAGTTGCCAACGAATGTTCAGTTGCTAGTAAATTCTCAGTTGCTGGAAATGTCCAGTTTTTAACAATTTTCCAGTTGCTAATAAATTTTAATTTGCTAGAATTTACGACTTGTCCGTTCCTTCGACTTTTCAGGTTCCTACATTTTTAAAATGCAAAGCAATTTTTAAATGCCATTTCATATAACTTTGTTAAATATCTGCTTTTAAATTTTAAAAACGTTTTTGAAATATTAAAAATTTGTTTGGATTTCTAAATCCAATGAAATAAATATATTTAAACATTTTTTATAAACAAAAATTCTGCTAAATTTTATTTAACGTTTGAAATTGATTCGTTAATCAATTTTAAATTTTAATTAAAAAATATACTGAAATTATTATTCGATTTTGCAGATTTTAAATAATTTTTTCAAACACAAAACCTTTAGAAATCTTTTTGAATTTCTAAAGCCAATTAAATAAATTTTTTAGAAAATATTTTTACATATTTTCTTGAAAAAATAAAGATTCTGCTGAATTTTGTTTAAAATTTAAAATTGATTTTTTAATCAATTTTAGAATTTAAATCAAGATGTTTTTTTTTTAAAACAAGTAAAGAAAATTTTTTGGTATCAAATATTTTCTAATTTTCTGAAGTTATTACGATCTGCCTGTTTTTTCGATTTTTCTGGTTCTTAAATTTTTTAATTTGCAAATTTTGAAAGAAAAAGAGAAAATTGGTTTAAACAGAAAAATATTCTAAGCTAATCAACGTTCCTAAAAATTTATTTTATATACTGTGGAAATTCAAAAAAGTTTTGATACTCCAAAGAAACCAGATATTTAAAAAAATTCGAATTTGTAAAAATATAAACACTGAAAACCGTATAAAGCTTCAGATTCACATCATCTCAGCCAATTTAATTTCAAAAATCACAGATGCTTTAAATGGTTAAACAGCGTTCTTAAGAATTCATTTCGCTTGCTTTAGAAATTCGAAAACTTTCTGATATTCCAAAGAAACGAAATCCTTTGAAAATTTAGAGTTTGTGAAAATATAAACAGAAAATCGGATAAACTTTTAGGTTCAAATAATTTCAGCCAATTTAATTTTTTAAAAATTTATCCCTTTTAGACACAAAAGTATTCTAGATTAAACAGCGTTCCTAAGAATTAATTTGGTTTGCTTTTAAATTCGAAAACTTTCTGATATTCTACAGAAACGAGATATTTTAAAAATTTGGAATTTGTGAAAGTATAAACTTTCAGGTTAAAATTATTTCTGTGTACTTAATTTCGAAAAATTCATTAGTTTTAAAAGAAAGATATTCCAGTTTAAACAACGTTTCTAAGGATTTTTTTGTTTGTTTTAGAAACTTGAAAACTTTCTAATATTTTAAAGAAACGAGATATTTTAAAAATTTGGAATTTCTAGAAATATAAACTAAAATATCGTAAAAACTTTCAGGTTCAAATTATTTCAGTCGATTTAATTTCAAAAAAATTTATTTGTTTTAAAGTGAAAATATTCTAGGAAACAGTTCCTAAGAATCTACTTGGTTTGCTTTAGAGATTTGAAAACTTTCTAATATTCCAAAGAAACTAGATACTTTGAAAAATTTGGAATTTGTGAAACTATAAGCATCGTATAAACTCTCAGGTTTAAATAATTTTAGCCAATCTAACGTCAAAAAAATTTATTTGTCGTAGAAAGAAAAATATTTTAAAATAAGCAGCGTGTCTGAGGATTTAGTTGATTTGCTTTGGAAATTCAAAAACTTTAATACTCCAAAGAAACGAGATATTTATAAAATTTGGAATTTATAAAATATAAACATTAAAAATTGTATAAACTTTCAGGTTCAAATAATTTCAGCCAGTTTAATTGCAAAAACATCCATTTGTTTCAAAAAGAAAGATATTCTAGGTTAAATGACGTTCCTAAGAATTTATTCTGTTCCCTTTGAAAATTCAAAAAAAAATTGATACTCTAAAGATGCGACATATATGTAAATAATTTGGACAATTTTTTGATATTCCAAAGACACAACATTTTTAAAAATTTGGAATTTGTGACAGTATAAACATAGAAAATTGTATAAGCTTTTAGGTTGAAATAATTCCAGCCAACTTAATTTCAAAAAAATTCATATGCTTTAAAAAGAAAAATATTCTAGGTTAAACAATGTCGTAAGAATTTGTTTTTAAAAATTCTAAAGCTTTTTCATATTTGAAACTACAAAATATGTTAAAAATTTGGAATTTGTGAATATATTTCGCTTTTTAAAATTCAAGAATTTTTTATTTTCTAAAGAAACGAAATATTTTAGAAATTTGGAATTTGTGGAAGTATTAACATTGAAAATCGTATGTACCTCCTGATTCAAATAATTTCAGCCAATTTAATTTCAAAAAAATTCAGTTGTTTTAAAAAGAAAAAAGATTCTAGGTTAAACAACGTTCCTAAGGATTTATTTGGCTTGCTTTAGAAATTCGAAAAGTTTCTGATATTCCAAAAAAACGAGATCCTTTGAAAATTTGAAATTTGTAAAAATATAAACACTGAAAATCGTACACACTTTCAGATTCAAATAATTTCAGCCAATTAGTTTCAAAAAATTCATTTGCTTTAAAAAAATATTTTAGGTTAAACAACGTTCCTAAGGATTTATTTTGGTTTGCTTTAGAAATTCAAAAACTTTTGATACTTCAAAGAAACTGGATATTTATAAAATTTGGAATTTATAAAAGTATATACACTGAAAGTCATAGAAACCTTCAGATTCAAATAATTTCAGCCAATTAATTTCAAAAAAAATTATTTAATTTGTAACGTGCATTTTCGTAGTTTAACATTTTACGCTATACTCAATTCGTAAATACATTTCTGTAACTACTATTTCTATATTTGATATTTTTTAACTCGTTTGCGAATAATCTCTTTATATTATATTACGCGATTATCGACTTTCACTCTCCACGATTCGATAGTGTGGTTAGGTGATCAAGATTGAAACACATCCTTAGGTGAATGCGTCGTATTATAATGAGTGGATATTATTGATTTTCTAGTTATCGATAAGAGGTTGTAATGGCAACGAGTTGAGATAAACAGATGAGCAGTTGTAATTTGTTCTTTGTTCCTATATATTAATTACGGCAAAAATACTATTTTCCTTTTTGCTTCGAAAATAGTGAGAATTAATGCGGCATGAATTTTCGAATTCTTCATGAACAAGCACGACACGATTTTAGTTGTTTGTCTTGTGAAATAAAAGTTGTATATTAACTGTAGTAAGTGTAGTTCTAATTTCATTTGAAGGAAGTATGCTTTATAGGCGAACGTGTTTACTCGACCGCACGTGTTTTACGGAAAATCGACTGACGGTTTTAGTGATACGCGTTGCTTTACTAATTGTGTTTTTTTGTTGATTTTCTGTTGGAAATAAAAGTGGTAGAACTTGTTGGACTCGACCTGCACGCGTGTTGTGCGGAGCATTTGACGGACTTGATTAGTGTTTGCATGTGCTTTATTGATTGTGTTTTTAGTTGATTTGTCTTTTTATATTTGAACTGTGTGTGCGATCTAGTTTTCGTGGTCCCTTTTTTTTGTCAGAGTAGTGCATAGTTTGGATTATCCAAATACAGTTTTAAGCTTGAGTGTTTCTAAAAAAAATGATGATACAGTTGTAGCAGGTTTAGTAGATGGGCTGGTTTGCATTAGTCGACGTGAAGATCAGATTTCCAAAAAAAATCTGGAAAAAAAGGTTGCTTCTTATAAACATGTATCTCATTCACATGTAAAGACAGTTGATACTGTGGTTTCTGAATTTTCTAACCCCAAAGAATCTAAAATAGATCATTGTTTGCGCAAATTTCGTTATTCAAAAGCATTAGATTTTTCTTTGTTACCATAGGTAGCAAATAAAACACCTCACGTTACTGTTAGTTTAATGCATTACATCGTGCCTTGAAAGCCCGTGATTCTAAATTTTTATTACCATTTTTTTTACGATTTGCGTTACAAAATATTTCGAAATTATTGTCTCAGGTAATAGAATTAACAAGAAATTTATCAATGCTACATAGTTCCATCAGCATGATAATGTCTGCTGCTAACACCAGTGAAATACGTAGGTGTGATTAGTGTAAAGTGTAATAAATTCCATCAACACCCTCACAGTCAAGGGTGAAGTTCTGCGTTAGTGCCGGACATCGTAAATCCCACACTTCAATTGCAAGGAAGCGTTACTGAAGGACCTTTTGTAAGTTGAACTATTTCCTACTTGTTATTACTGTAAATATCTATCCGTTGTTTTGCCATATCTTTGTCGCTCGGATACCTTTTACAATAGAATTACATGCTATTAAGAAACAAAACAAATTAGTTTGAGTAATTTGAATATTTGGACAGGAAAGAAAAAAACATCAATGCTACTGGATTGCTCATATCAATTGTGTCTTATCTATTTATCTTTTGTTAACATTTTGTCTGATTTATGTTTAATTGGTGTGTGAGGAAACGTTTCCGCTACTCCCCAATATTACCTCACTTTGTACTCAAAATTTTTGTATTGCTTTTACCGTTGTTATATTATATAGATTATCTAAACAGTTTTTTTTTACATTCTATAAAGTACTGAACAATCTATGCTCGATCAGCATGTTATGCTTTTTCTTTATTTCAGGTTTGCAGGACTAATTTTTTTTTATTGCAGGTTTACTATTCTAATTTTTTTTATTGCAGGTATTGTTACTAACTCCTTACAGCCGCGTACATAATATGTTGGTCTGCTTTCTACAACCCCCCCTAATCTCCGATTGAGCCCGGTTATTTCTTTGATTTTGTTGGTGTTACGCACGGCTACGAGCCAACGTAGCATAAATTTGGCGCCCAACGTGGCTGCCACGATAAACGTAACAGCTTTAAAAAATATTCTAGGTTAAACACCCTTCCTAAGGATTTATTTTATTGGCTTTAAAAATTCAAAAACTTTTGATACTGCAATGAAACTGGATATTTATAAAATTTGGAATTTATAAAAGTATAAACACTGAAAGTCGTACAAACTTTCAGGTATAAATAATTTCAGCCAGTTAGTTTCAAAAAAATCCATTTGCTTTAAAAAAATATTCTACGTTGAACAACGTTCCTACGAATTTACTTTATTTGCTTTCGAAATTCAAAAAACTTTTAATACTCTTAAGATATGAGATATTTATAAAATTTGGAATTTATAAATGTATAATCACCGAAAGTCGTACACCTTCAGATTCAAATAATTTCAGCCAATTAGTTTCAAAACAATTCATTTGCATTAAAAAAAGTATTCTAGGTTAAACAACGTTTTTAAGGATTAATTTTATTTGCTTTGGAAATTCAAAAATTTTTGATACTCCAAAGAAACGAGATATTTATAAAATTTGGAATTTATAAAAGTATAAACACTGAATTCAAATTCAAATATTTTCAGCCAATTAGTTTCAAATAATTCATTTGCTTTTAAAAATATTCTATGTTTAACAACGTTCCTAAGGATTTATTTTATTTGCTTTGGAAATTCAAAAACTTTTGATACTCCAAAGAAATGAGATATTTATAAAATTTGGAATTTATAAAAGTATAAACACTGAATTCAAATTCAAATATTTTCAGCCAATTAGTTTCAAATAATTCATTTGCTTTTAAAAATATTCTATGTTTAACAACGTTCCTAAGGATTTATTTTATTTGCTTTGGAAATTCAAAAACTTTTGATACTCCAAAGAAATGAGATATTTATAAAATTTGGAATTTATAAAAGTATAAACACTGAATTCAAATTCAAATATTTTCAGCCAATAAGTTTCAAATAATTCATTTGCTTTAAAAAATATTCTATGTTTAACAACGTTCCTAAGGATTTATTTTATTTGCTTTGGAAATTCAAAAACTTTTGATACTCCAAAGAAATGAGATATTTATAAAATTTGGAATTTATAAAAGTATAAACACTGAATTCAAATTCAAATATTTTCAGCCAATAAGTTTCAAATAATTCATTTGCTTTAAAAAATATTCTATGTTTAACAACGTTCCTAAGGATTTATTTTATTTGCTTTGGAAATTCAAAAACTTTTGATACTCGAAAGAAACTGGATATTTATAAAATTTGAAATTTATATAGGAATAACCTGAATTCAGATTCAAATAATTTTAGCCAATTAGTTTCAAAAAAATCCATTTGCTTTAAAAAAATATTCTAGGTTTAACAGCGTTCCTAAAGATTTATTTTATCTGATTTGAAAATTCAAAAACTTTTGATATTGCAAAGAAACGGGATAATCATAAAATTTGGAATTTATAAAAGAATAAACACTGAAAGTCGTACAAACTTTCAGATTTAAATAATTTCAGCCAATTAGTTACAACAAAAATCATTTGCTTTAAAGAAATATTCTAGGTTTGATAACGTTCCTAAGGATTTATTTTATTGGCTTTCAAAATTCAAAAACTTTTGATACTCCAAGGAAACTGGATATTTATAAAATTTGGAATTTATATAAGTATAAACACTGAAAGTCGTACAAACTTTCAGATTCAAATAATATCAGCCAATTAGTTTTAAAAAATTCATTTGCATTAAAAGTAAGTATTCTAGGTTAATAAGGATTAATTTTATATGCTTTGGAAATTCAAAAAACTTTTTGTACTCTAAAGGACCGAGATATTTATCGAATTTGGAATTTATAAAAGTATAAACACTGAAAATCGTACAAACTTTCAGATTCAAATAATTTCAGCTAATTAGTTAAAAAAAAATTCATTTGCTTTAAAAAATATTCTAGTTTAAACAAGATTTATTTTATTTGGGTTGAAAATACAAAAAGCTTTTTATACTTCAAAGAAACGGGATATTTATGAAATTTGGAATTTATAAAAGTATAAACACTGAAATCAGATTCAAATAGTTTCAGGCAATTAGTTTCAAAAAATTCATTTGCTTTAAAAAAATATTCTAGGTTAAACAACGTTTCCAAGGATTTATTTTATTTGCTTTGAAAATTCAAAAACTTTTGATACCCCAAAGAAACGATATATTTATGAAATTTGGAATTTATAAAAGTATAAACACTGAATTCAGTTTCAAACAATTTCAGCCAATTAATTTCAAAAAAATTTATTTGCATTAAAAAAAATATTCTAGGTAAAACAACGTTTTTAAGGATTAATTGTATTTGCTTTAGAAATTCAAAAAACTTTTTGTACTCCAAAGAAGGAGATATTTATGGAATTTGGAATTTATAAAAGTATAAACACTGAATTCAGATTTAAATAATTACAGCCAATTAATTTCAAAAAAATTAATTGGCCTTAAAAAAATATTTTTGGTTAAACAACGTTTCTAAGGATTTATTTTATTTGCTTTGGAAATTCAAAAAACTTTTGATACTCCAAAGAAACGGGATATTTATAAAATTTGGAATTTATAAAAGTATAAACACTGAATTCAAATTTAAATAATTTCAGCCGATTAGTTTCAAAAAATCCATTTCCTTCAAAAAAATATTCTAGGTTTAACAACGTTCCTAAGGATTTATTTTATTTGCTTTGGAAATTCAAAAGCTTTTGATATTCCAAAGAAGCGAGATATTTATAAAATTTGGAATTTATGAAAGTATAAGCACTAAATTCTGATTCAAATAATTTCAGCCAATTAGTTTCAAAAAATTCATTTGCTTTAAAAAAATATTCTAGGTTAAACAACGTTCCTAAGGATTTATTTTATTTGCTTGAAAAATTCAAAAGCTTTTGATACCTCAAAGAAACGGGATATCTATAGAATTTGGAATTTATAAAAATATAAACACTAAATTCAGATTCAAATAATTTCAGCCAATTAGTTTCAAAAAAATTCATTAGCTTTAAAAGAATGTTCTAGGTTAAACAACGTTCCTGAGCATTTGTTTTAATTGCTTGGAAATTCCAAAACTTTTGATACTACAAAGAAACGGAATATTTATAAAATTTGGAATTTATAAAAGTATAAACACTGAATTCAAATTCAAATAATTTCAGCCAATTAGTTTCAAAAAAATTTATTTGCTTTAAAAAAATATTCTAGGTTAAACAACGTTCCTAAGGATTTATTTTATTTGCTTTGGAAATTCAAAAAACTTTTGATACTCCAAAGAAACGGGATATTTATAAAATTTGGAATTTATAAAAGTATAAACATTGAATTCAGATTCAAATAATTTGAGCCAATTAGTTTCAAAAAATTCATTTGCTTTAAAAAATATTCTAGGTTAAACAATGTTCCTAAGGATTTATTTTATTTGCTTGAAAAATTCAAAAATCTTTGATACCTCAAAGAAACGGGATATCTATGGAATTTGGAATTTATAAAAATATAAACACTGAATTCAGATTCAAATAATTTCAGCCAATTAGTTTCAAAAAAATTCATTAGCTTTAAAAGAATATTCTAGGTTAAACAACGTTCCTGAGCATTTGTTTTATTTGCTTAAAAATTCAAAAACTTTTGATACTACAAAGAAACGGGATATTTATAAAATTTGGAATTTATAGAAGTATAAACACTGAATTCAGATTCAAATAATTTCAGCCAATTAGTTTCAAAAAAATTTATTTGCTTTAAAAAAATATTCTAGGTTAAACAACGTTCCTAAGGATTTATTTTATTTGCTTGGAAAATTGAAAAACCTTTGATACTTCAAAGAAACGGGATATCTATAAAATTTGAAATTTATTAAAGAATAAACACTGAATTCAGATTCAAATAATTTCTGCCAATTAGTTTCAAAAAAATTCATTTGCTTTAAAAAAATATTCTAGGTTAAATAACGTTTCTACAAATTTATTTTATTTGCTTTTGAAATTCAAAAAACTTTTGATACTCCAAAGAACGTGATATTCATAAAATTTGGAATTTATAAAAGTAGAAACACTGAATTCAAATTTAAATAATTTCAGCAAATTAGTTTCAAAAAAATTCATTTGCTTTAAAAAAATATTCTAGGTTAAACAACGTTCCTAAGAATTTATTTTATTTGTTTTGGAAATTCAAAAAACTTTCGATACTCTAAGGAAACGAGATATTTAAAAAATTTGGAATTCAGATTCAAATAATTTCAGCCAATTAGTTTCAAAAAAATTTATTTGCTTTAAAAAAATATTCAGGGTTAAACAACCATCCTAAAGATTTATTTTATTTGTTTTGAAAATTCAAAAAACTTTTGATACTCCAAAGAAACGGTATATTTATAAAATTCGGAATTTATAAAAGTATAAACACTGAATTCAGATTCAAATAATTTTAGCCAATTAGTTTCAAAAAATTCATTTGCTTTAATAAATATTCTAGGTTAAACAACGTTCCTAAGGATTATATTATTTGCTTTGAAAATTCAAAAAGTTTTGATACGGATATTTATAAAAGTTGGAATTTATAAAATATACACATTGGAAACCGTATACATTTTCAGGTTTAAATAATTTCAGCCAATTTAATTTCAAAAAAATCATTTGCTTTAAAAAGAAAAATATTCCAGGTTAAACAGCGTTCCTAAGGATTATTTGGTTTGCTTTAGAAATTCGAAAACTTTTTGATATTCCAAAGGAACGAAATATTTTAAAAATTTGGAATATGTGACACAGAAAATCGTATAAGCTTTAGGGTTCAAATAATTTCAACCATTTATATTTTAAAAAATTTAGAATTTGGAATTTGGACGCATTGACATGTGAAAATCGTTTCTAAAAATTTATTTGATTTGCTATAGAATGTCAAAAATTTCTGATATTCGAAAGAAACGAATATTTTAAAAATTATTAATTTGTAAACGCGTATAAACTTTCCGGTTCAAATACTTTCAACCAATTTAGTGTCAAAGTATTTCATTTGTTTGATAAGGAAAAATATTCTAGGCTAAACGGCATTTCCAAGGATTTATTTTATTTGCTTTGGAAGTTAAAAATTTTTTAGTGCTCCAAAGACACGAGATGTTTAACAAATTTGGAATTTGGGTAAATTAAACTAGAAAATCGTATACACTTTCAGGTACAAATATTTCAGTCAATTTAATTTCAAAAAATTTTGTTTTAAAAAAAAAAATTCTAGGTTTCAAGGTTTCTAAGGATTTGGCTTGTTTTGGAAATTCGAAAACTTTCCAAAGTGCAATTTTTTGAAATTCATATAAATTTTCTGATCCAATTTATTTTCAAAAATTTTATTTGTTCTCGCCTTGATACCATTTTTTAAAATTTCTTCAACCAGTAAATTAAAAAAATGTTTTAAATCGTAAATTAATGTGAAAAATCTAAGAACCCATAAAAACCCCATTGGTTTCAGTTTAATCACGTAACACTTACCTGTAATTTTCTTCTAAGCACAAACCGCTTAATTTTTCAACTGTTCTTGCATCGAATAAACGTTGCAACTATCAAAGCATTTTCGGTGGTTAAATAGCTCAAGTTCAAACGGAAATTCCAGTTTACTCTCTTAGTGGAGTTTGTAATATTTTATTTCATTTGTGTACTTTCCGTAGCATTACAGGCGCCCGCCGAGCCGATAGGAATTTCTCTTAAGGCGGCGTAAGTGGTTCTATTTTATTTACCAAAGGGTTCTTTCTTATCACGATCTGGTTTGAATTTGAACGCTGTTAGTAATTATTTTGATAATTAAATTCTGGGCTGTTTAAATTTGGAATTTTTTTAGACGCTCAGGGTTTTATTTTAATTACAAAAATGTCTTATCGTGACTTTCCCAATAATCTATGACCATTTCAACCGCTTGTTATTTATGTAAGATGATAAAATTCTGTTCAAGGTTAGTAAGATAATTTGTTACTCGTATTTAAAATAGATTATGGAAATTCGTGAGAAATTTGTTTATAAAACGAGGTTGTCTGAATCCAAAATTTTGCAATGTCATCGTCATGATCGTCAACATCCTTTTCGGCAGTGCTAATTAGCGACCGGTTTCAACCCTTACGTCATTGATGAGGTGGGTTATTAAATGCAAAAGCTTGTAATTTGTGTGAAATATAATGCTGGTGGAGTCACTTACCGCCATGGTTGAAGTGATTCGTTCATTAACACCGATCACAATTAATAAAGCTTTAAACATGGAGATTTAATTACTTGAAATTTGCCGAAGAGATTGATCAGGTACGTCATGCAGAAGCTGTGGAGAAATAATTTCAATGCATTGTGTGCTTTCGTAAACAATGCGCTTAGTGTCCATAATTTTCCAAAATTTTGACATTTCGAAACACCAAATTTCCAGTTTTTAATTTTCAAATTTTTAAATACTAAAATTTCTAAAATTTTGAAACAAGAAATTTTAAACGTTCTTGAAATTGTAATTTTAGAACTTCCAAAATTTCAAGTTATTAAAATATCAAATTTTAATATTTAAATTTCCAAATTTTCGTAATTTTGAATTTCCAACATTTTGAAATAACAAATTTTGAAAATCTTATAAGCTGGAACTTTTTAATTTCTAAAATTACGAATCGCCGGAATATTCAATTCCCAATTTTTTAATTTGCACTTTTTAACTTTTAAAGTTTCCAAAATTTCAAAATTTTTGTAATTATCATTATTTGATTTCCACAATTGATTTTTCGAAATTTGATTTCAATTTCTCAATTTCCCAAATTTTAAATCTTGGAATTTACAAAATTTGAAACAACGAATATCGTAGCTTTTGAAGTTAAAATTTTTGAGTATTTAAGAGTTCGAGTTTTGAATTATTAAATTTTCAAATTTCGAATTTCTAAATTTTCAAATATTGAAATTTCAAACATTTCTAAATAACGAAGTCAATATTAATAAATATTCAAAAAAACTCAAACCTGCGAAATATCGAATTTTTAATTTTTGAATTCCCAAATTTTCAATTTTTTTAATTTTACTATATTTCAAAACGAATTTTCAAAACTTTCAGTATTGGAATTATCAATTTTAAAAATTTCATGTTTCCGAAATATCAAATTTTAAATTTTCAAATTTCCAAAACTTTTCATGTTAAACTTCCAACATTTCAGAACAATCTTTTTAAATTTCTGAAGCAAAAATTTTTGAATTTCTAAAATTGAGAGTTTCGTAATATAAAATCTCTAATTTTTAAACTGACGAAATTTCACATTTTGGAATTTCCGACATTTCATAACAACAAATTTTCAAACTTTTTCAAGTTGGGAATGTTGAATTTCCAAAATTATGGATTTCCGAAAATTCCAATTTTTAATTTTTGAATTTCCCAATTCTCACATTAATGAATTTCTAAAATTTGAAAAAAGTTTTCCTATTTTTGAAATTAAATTCCTTCAATTTCCAAAATTTCGAGATTCGAAATATAAAATTTTCAATTTTTTAGTTTTGAAATTTTCAAATTTTTGAATTTCCAGCATTTTGAAACAACGAATTTTCACAATTTACTAAACTGGAATTTTTGAATTTCCATAATATTGAGTTCCCAAAGTATCAACTTTTCAATTTGCAAATTTGCAAATTTCCAAAATTTTGAAATTCCAGCATTGCGAAACAACGAATTTTCAGTATGTCCAAAGCTGGAATTTTTAAATGTCCAAAAGATCAAGTTACCGTTATAATTTTTAATGTCTCAATTATAAAATTCTTGAATTTCCTAAATTTTAAAGCAAACAAATTTTTTAAATTTTTGAAGTGGGCAAAAATGTTGAGCTTTTGGGATATCAAATTTTCAAATTTTACTTTTTAAAATTTTAAAATTTTTAAATTTTCAACATTTGGAAGCATCGAATTTTCAAAATTTTTGAAGTTCATATTTTTAAATATCCAAAATTTCAGATATCTGGAATGTCAAATTTTCAACATTTTGAGACTACGAATTTTTAAAGCTTTCTACATTTGAGTTATCGAATCTTCAAAATTTCGAATTTTCGAAATATAAATTTGTAATTGTAAATACACAATTTCCCCAATTTTTAAAAAACTGAATTTCACAACCATCAAGGTTAGCATAAATGAATTTCTGAAATTTCGTAATTCCTAAATATCAAATTTTAAATTTATAAATTCAAATTTTTGAAATTCCCACATTTTGTAGCAAGGTGACATTAAAATTTTCGAAACTGCAATTATTGAATTTCCAAAATTTTGCATTTCCTGGATATTAAATTTTCAATTACTAAATTTTCGAATTTTCAAATTTCGAATTTCTAAAATTTCGATACAACGCATTTTCAAAATTTCCGGAATAAAATTGTTAAGTTTCCCAAATTTTAAATATCTAAATTTCTGAATTTCCAACATTTCGAAAATGAAGTTTTTCGATTTCCATAATTTGGAGTTTCCGAAATATTAAATTTTCAATTTTTAAATTTTCAAACTTTCAAAATTTGATTCTCCAACTTTTCGAAACAACGAAATTTAAAAATTTTAGAAAATGGAATTATTGAATTTTCAAGATCCCGAGTCCGAAATATTCAATTTCTAATTTTAAATTTAATTTTAATTTAATTTTTAAAAAAATTAAAAAAATTTAATTCTTAAAATATCCGAATTTTCAAATTTTTGAATTTTCCACGACAAGTTTTCAACGTTCTCGAAGTTGGAGTTATTGAATATCAAAAACCTCAAACTCTCGAAACATCAAATTTTTAATTTCTAATTTTCAAATTTTTATTTTTTAATTTCTAGCATTTTCAAAGTTGGAATTGTTAATTTTTCAAATTATCAGATTTTTGACATTTCAACGTTTAAGAGAAATAAATTTTTAAAATTTTTGAACTTAAAGTTACCAAAAAATTTCGCGTTTTTGAAATATCAAACTTTTAATCTATAAGTTTCTAAATTTTCAAATATTTAAATTTCCAACATTTCGAAACAACAAATTATTCAAATTTTCGAATTTGGAATCATTAAATATTCCCAATTTTAAATTTTCGAAATACTATATTTGCAATTTTTAAATTACCACATTTTTAATATTTAAATTTTCAATTTTTCAAACAAATTTTAAAAATTTTCGAAGTTTAAATTATTGAATTTCCAAAGTTTCTAAAATATCAAATTTTCGGTTTTCAAATTTCTAGATTGTCAATTTTTTAATTTTCAGATCGTCAATTTTTTAATTTCCAACATTTGGAAACAAATTTTCGAAATCTTTAAAATTGGAATTCTTGTATTTTCAAGCTTTCGATTTTCCGAAATATCGAATTCTCAATTCTTTAATTGCCTATTTTTCAAATTTTATACTTTCCAAATCTCAAAACAACAATTTTTCAAATTTTCGAAACTGCAATTATAGAATTTCTGAAACTTCGAATTTTTGAAATATCAAATTTTTATTTTAAATTTTCCGAATTATCAAATTTTGTTTTTCTGGCATCTCCCAACAAATTTTTAAATTTTTAAAGCTGAAATTTTTAAATTTCTAATTTTTCGAATTTTTGAAATATAAAATTTTCAATTTTTAAATTTCAAAAATTTTACGTTTCCAACATTTGAACATCCAATTTTCAAAATTTTTGAAGTTGGAATTTCGAGTTTCAAATATCAAATTTTTAATATACAAATTTCCAAATTTAAACATTTTGGAATTATCATAACTTTGAAACAAGTTTTCAAAACTTTTGAAGCTGAAATTCTTAATTTACCAAAATATTTCAGATTTAGATTTTCGAATTTTTAAATTTTGGTATTTCCATAATTGTAAATTTACATAATATTTAGTTTCAAATTTTAAAATTTTTTATTTTTTAAAAGTTTAGAAATTTGCAAATTTCGAAACAATAAATTTTCGAAATTTTCGGAGTTGCTATTTTTAAATTTCCAAAATTTAGTGTTCGAAATATCCAATTTTTAGTTTGAGTTCCCATATTTTTAAATTTTTGAATCTTCAAAATTCAAAACAACTGGTTTTCGTAAATTTTGAAGTTGGAAATAATTTTTCAAAATTTTGAATTTTTGAAATTTTGAATTTTTTATTTCAAATTTTTAAATATTTAAATTTCCTACATTTCGAACAACAACTTATTGAATTTTTAAAATTGTGCGCCCGAAGTATCAAATTTTTTTTATAGTTTTATAGTTTATAGAACTTTTGAAAGTTTTAGATTTTGAACGTTTTTTAAATTTTGCAAATTCTACGTTTCAATATTATGAAATTTTAAATTTACAATTTTAAAACTTGGAGCCGTTGAAATTTTGATTTTTTAAAATTTTGAATGTTCCAAATTTTGAAACCTTAGAGCCTTGAGCATATGACTATGAAATTTTGGAGTTTTGGCATTCTAGAATTCAGGAATTTTAGAATATTGAAAATTTTTAATTTTTAGAAGAATTAAAAATTAAAGAATATGTAAAAATTTTGAAATTTTTGTAGTTTTGATAACTTTTGTAGGTACTGAATTTTTGAAGTTGTTTTTACACTTTGAAAATATATAGCTTAGTTTTGAAATTTTGTAAATTTTAAATTTTGTATTTTAAGATTTTTGGAATTTTGAGGTGTTGGAATTTAACAATTTTAAAATTTTGAAATGTCGAAATTTTTTAATGTCAGAGCAAGTCTGTTTTAAGTTTTAAATCTTCAAGATTTTAAAAGTTTAAAGTTCTGGAATTTTAAATCGTTGAAAATTTAAGCCTGTGAGATTATAACAATATGAAATTTTGATCTCCTAATAATCTAAGATTTAAGAATTTCTATTTATTAAAAAATTTCAAATTTTGAAATATTACAATTTCCCCAATTTTAAAATTTAGAAGGAATTAAAATATTTCAAAATCTTGTAGTTTAAAAAGTTGTAGTTTATAAAATTTCCTAAATTATGTAAATTTTAATTTTTTGCCATTTTGAAATTTTAAATTCGAGATTTTGAGGTTTTAGAATTTAAATTTCTAAAAATTTTGAGATTGGAGATATTGAAATTTTGATCTTTCATAATTTTGATAATTTTAGCCTTTGAAGCTTTGGAACTTTAATTATGAAACGACAAAGTTTTGGTGTTTTAGAATTCTACAATTTAATCATTTTAAAATATAGAACATTCCTAAATTTTAAAATTATTAAGATTTCAAAAATTTAAATTTTAGGAGAATTTGAAATTTTCAAAATTTTGGAAGTTTAATATTTGATTATTTAGAGTTTTCAAGATTTTGAATTCAGCTATTAAAATTTTTAAAATTTTTGGATTCTTAAATTTTGAAACTGACAATTTTAAAATCTTGAAATATTGAAATTTCGAAGAGTGTTTCAGTTGTTGAAATTAGACAAAAATAAGTTACATGTGATCGTTCAGGTGCTCGGTTGGGCGCCACTTTCCTGTGACATTTTCTTTCACCTCGATTTAGCCTTCTTTAAAAAATACAGCTCGTTAACGATAAGTTACCTTTGGATCTGGACGAAAGTATATGAGATTGCCCGAATAGCACTTCTCCAATCGCGACTCGAAAACTTGGTCACGTGGAGTGGTCTCCTTGTTCACCTCACTTTAACCTTTTTGGGTTGTTTCTCTTGGGTATCGAACCTGAATGAGACACTTGATTGAGACACTAACCTGCATGCTCAAAATTTGAAACACCCTGTATAACAACTTAGTAAAAGTGTTCTTCTGTATCGTTTTATCAACGTTTAGGGTACTAAGGCGTTTGTTCGGCCATTCTTAAGGTATGTTAGACACTTACCTCGTCCTTGTAGATCACTATTTGTAAAAACTCACTGTTGGCTTACTGTTTCACTTTCTGTCAGTTCAATGACACATTGTAGTTGCTATAACCCTATTAATAAACTACCGTTAGACGGTCACGTAGATTTACAATTTACGGAAGTCCCGTTCACCGAATCTTGGGTTTCTTTACTTCATGTTTATGTAAATTCCACATCTCTCTTACTGGAATTTTATTTATACAAGTTTTGTAATTAATTCATTCATAATCGTGAAAAATGCGCGCTGCTAAAAATATTTTGAGATAATTTTAGCTTATCTTACTTGAGCAACTTGTGACGTACGTTAATGTTTCAGCAACGGAGCAATTTGTTAGATATTTTGTATCCGTTCGATTGCGATCACTTAATTACTACTACATTTAGTACGTTCGGCGTCCTGGTGAATCGCAAATGCATCACCTCAGTACACACTCGTTATTTTGTAGCGCCCTAAATAAATTCTAAAGCTGCTTGGATATGTCTGGATGTAATTTTTGACATGGTTTTGAAATTTTGTAAATTTCGAATGCTAATATTTCAAAATTTTGAATTTTGAAATTTTAAAATTTTGAAGTTTTGAAATTCAACAAGTGCAAAACTGAGTCCATTGAAATTTAGAATCTTCAAAATTTTAAAACTTCAAAACTTTGTAATTTTGAAACCTTGAAATTATGACATTATAACATTTTGGAGTCCTGGAATTCTGGAATTTAAGAAAAAATTTTTGTATTTTGAAAATGTTATGATTTAGAGAATTGTAAAACTTGTCAAAATTTTATAATTTTTAAAATTTTTAGAAAGTTTCGAAAAGGTTTTAAAATTACGAAAATTTTGAATTTAGGTTTTGGAATTTGGTAAATTATAAATTTTAAAATTTTAAATTCTAAAATTTTGAAGATTTGGGGTTCTGAAATTTAACAATGTTTAAATCTTAAGAAGTTGAAATTTTAACCTATTTATGTAAAAGTTTGAGGTTTCGGACTTTTCAATCTTTGAAACCTTGAAACTCCAAAATTTCATAATCATGAGTTCCTGAAATCTGATTTTAAGAATTTTATAATATTACAAATTTTAAATTTTGAAAATATTAAAATTGTGCTCATTTTAAAACAGGAAAATTCGAAATGTTTCAAAATTTTAAAGTTTCAAATTATAATTTTTAAATTTTTGAAAATTTTGAATTCAGATTTTAAAAGTTTGTAGTTTTAAATTTTAATATTTTGGAATTTCGAAATTGAATAATTTTAGAATCTTGAATTGTTGAAGTTTTAAAGTGTAAAATTTGGTTTTTGAAATCTGAGCTTTTAGATCTTCGAGTGTGAAGTTTTAGAATTTTGAAACTAAAACTTTGAGGTTAAGACAATGAAATTTTGGAATACTGCTACTCTAAAATTTAAAAATTTTAAATTATTAGATTTTTAAATTTAGAAAATACTACAATTCCGCAAATTCAAAAATTTTTGGGAGTTGTAAATGAGGATTTAAAATTATGTATCTAGTTTTGAAAATTTTGAAACCTTAAATGCTTCTATTTTGAAGTTTAATTTTGATTTAGGATTTTGAAGTGACAATTTTAAAATCTTGAGATTTTGAAATATTGGAGCCTTAATCTTTTAAAATTTTAAAGTATAAAATCTTTTATTTTTAAGCTTTTAAAACCCTGAGATTATAACGTTGCCAAATTTTGAGGTTTTGTCATTTTGGAAATTAAGAATTTAAATAAATTGAAGATTTTTAAATTATTAAAATTTACTAAAATTACAAAAATTTTAACATTTCAAAAATTTTAACTCTTCTAAATTTTTAATTTCGAAAATTGTAATGGTTTTAGCTATTGAATTCGTTTTCATAATTCAAAACACTGAATTTAGTTTTTCAAATTTTAAAGTTTGTAGTTTGTACCTAACAACTTGAATTTTGAATCTAGTATTGTGAATTACTGAATTCTGAGGTCAAAATTCTGAGTTCTGAATTGTGAATTGAAAATTGTGTATTTTGAATTTTGAATTTTGAATTTTGAATTCTAAATTTTGAATTTCGAATTTTGAATTTTGAATTTTGAATTTTGTATTTTGAATTTTGAATTTTGAATTTTGAATTTTGAATTTTGAATTTTGAATTTTGAATTTTAAATTTTGAATTTTAAATTTTGAATTTTGAATTTTGAATTTAGAATTTAGAATTTTGAATTTTGAATTTTGAATTTTGAATTTTGAATTTTGAATTTTGAATTTTGAATTTTGAATTTTGAATTTTGAATTTTGAATTTTGAATGTTGAATTTTAAATTCTGAATTTTGAATTTTGAATTTTGAATTTTGAATTTTGAATTTTGAATTTTGAATTTTGAATTTTGAATTTTGAATTTTGAAGTTTGAATTTTGAATTTTAAATTTTTTATTTTGAATTTTGAATTTTGAATTTTGAATTTTGAATTTTGAATTTTGAATTTTGAATTTTGAATTTTGAGCTTTAAATTTTGAATTTTGAATATTGAATTTAGGAATTTTGAATTTTGAATTTTGAACTTTGAATTTTGAATTTTGAATGTTGAATTTTGAATTTTAAATTCTGAATTTCGAATTTTGAATTTTGAATTTTGAATTTTGAATTTTGAATTTTGAATTTTGAATTTTGAATTTTGAATTTTGAATTTTGAATTTTGAATTTTGAATTTTGAATTTTGAATTTTGAATTTTGAATTTTGAAGTTTGAATTTTGAATTTTAAATTTTTGATTTTGAATTTTGAATTTTTAAAATTAAATTGAATTTTGAATTTTGAATTTTAACTTTTGTTTTTTGAATTTGAAATTTTGAGTCTTGAATTTGATTTCGAATTCTAAATTTTAAATTTTGAATTTTGAATTTTGAATTTTGAGTTTTGTGTTTTGAGTTTTGAGTTTTGAATTGCGAGTTCTGAATTTTAAATTTAGATTTAAATTTTGATTTTTGAATTTTGAATTTTGAATTTTGAATTCCGAATTTTAAATTTCGAATTTCGAATTTCCAATTTTGACTTTTGTATTTTTAATCTTGAATTTTGATTTTTATTTTTTGAATTTTAAAATATGAATTTTAAAGTTTGAATTTTGAGTTTTGGGTTTTGAATTTTGAATTTTAAATTTTGAATTTTGGATTTTGAATTTTGAATTTTGAATTTTGAATTTTGAATTTTGAATTTTGAATTTTGAATTTTGAATTTTGAATTTTGAATTTTGAATTTTGAATTTTGAATTTTGAATTTTGAATTTTTGAATTTTGAATTTTGAATTTTGAATTTTGAATTTTGAATTTTGAATTTTGAATTTTGAATTTTGAATTTTGAATTTTGAATTTTGAGCTTTGAATTTTGAATTTTGAATATTGAATTTAGGAATTTTGAATTTTGAATTTTGAACTTTGAATTTTGAATTTTGAATGTTGAATTTTGAATTTTAAATTCTGAATTTTAAATTTTGAATTTTGAATTTTGAATTTTGAATTTTGAATTTTGAATTTTGAATTTTGAATTTTGAATTTTGAATTTTAAATTTTGAATTTTGAAGTTTGAATTTTGAATTTTAAATTTTTGATTTTGAATTTTGAATTTTGAAAATTAAATTAAATTTTGAATTTTGAATTTTAACTTTTGTTTTTTGAATTTGAAATTTTGAGTCTTGAATTTGATTTTGAATTCTAAATTTTAAATTTTGAATTTTGAATTTTGAATTTTGAATTTTGAATTTTGAGTTTTGTGTTTTGAGTTTTGAGTTTTGAATTGCGAGTTCTGAATTTTAAATTTAGATTTAAATTTTGATTTTTGAATTTTGAATTTTGAATTTTGAATTCCGAATTTTAAATTTCGAATTTCGAATTTCCAATTTTGACTTTTGTATTTTTAATCTTGAATTTTGATTTTTATTTTTTGAATTTTAAAATATGAATTTTAAAGTTTGAATTTTGAGTTTTGAGTTTTGAATTTTGAATTTTAAATTTTGAATTTTGGATTTTGAATTTTGAATTTTGAATTTTGAATTTTGAATTTTGAATTTTGAATTTTGAATTTTGAATTTTGAATTTTGAATTTTGAATTTTGAATTTTGAATTTTGAATTTTGAATTTTGAATTTTGAATTTTGAATTTTGAATTTTGAATTTTGAATTTTGAATTTTGAATTTTGAATTTTGAATTTTGAATTTTGAATTTTGAGCTTTGAATTTTGAATTTTGAATATTGAATTTAGGAATTTTGAATTTTGAATTTTGAACTTTGAATTTTGAATTTTGAATGTTGAATTTTGAATTTTAAATTCTGAATTTTAAATTTTGAATTTTGAATTTTGAATTTTGAATTTTGAATTTTGAATTTTGAATTTTGAATTTTGAATTTTGAATTTTGAATTTTGAATTTTGAATTTTGAATTTTGAATTTTGAATTTTGAATTTTGAAGTTGAATTTTGAATTTTAAATTTTTGATTTTGAATTTTGAATTTTGAAAATTAAATTAAATTTTGAATTTTGAATTTTAACTTTTGTTTTTTGAATTTGAAATTTTGAGTCTTGAATTTGATTTTGAACAACTGGTTTTCGTAAATTTTGAAGTTGGAAATAATTTTTCAAAATTTTGAATTTTTGAAATTTTGAATTTTTTATTTCAAATTTTTAAATATTTGAATTTCCTACATTTCGAACAACAACTTATTGAATTTTTAAAATTGTGCGCCCGAAGTATCAAATTTTTTTTATAGTTTTATAGTTTATAGAACTTTTGAAAGTTTTAGATTTTGAACGTTTTTTAAATTTTGCAAATTCTACGTTTCAATATTATGAAATTTTAAATTTACAATTTTAAAACTTGGAGCCGTTGAAATTTTGATTTTTTAAAATTTTGAATGTTCCAAATTTTGAAACCTTAGAGCCTTGAGCATATGACTATGAAATTTTGGAGTTTTGGCATTCTAGAATTCAGGAATTTTAGAATATTGAAAATTTTAATTTTAGAAGAATTAAAATTAAAGAATATGTAAAAATTTTGAAATTTTTGTAGTTTTGATAACTTTTGTAGGTACTGAATTTTTGAAGTTGTTTTTACACTTTGAAAATATATAGCTTAGTTTTGAAATTTTGTAAATTTTAAATTTTGTATTTTAAGATTTTTGGAATTTTGAGGTGTTGGAATTTAACAATTTTAAAATTTTGAAATGTCGAAATTTTTTAATGTCAGAGCAAGTCTGTTTTAAGTTTTAAATCTTCAAGATTTTAAAAGTTTAAAGTTCTGGAATTTTAAATCGTTGAAAATTTAAGCCTGTGAGATTATAACAATATGAAATTTTGATCTCCTAATAATCTAAGATTTAAGAATTTCTATTTATTAAAAAATTTCAAATTTTGAAATATTACAATTTCCCCAATTTTAAAATTTAGAAGGAATTAAAATATTTCAAAATCTTGTAGTTTAAAAAGTTGTAGTTTATAAAATTTCCTAAATTATGTAAATTTTAATTTTTTGCCATTTTGAAATTTTAAATTCGAGATTTTGAGGTTTTAGAATTTAAATTTCTAAAAATTTTGAGATTGGAGATATTGAAATTTTGATCTTTCATAATTTTGATAATTTTAGCCTTTGAAGCTTTGGAACTTTAATTATGAAACGACAAAGTTTTGGTGTTTTAGAATTCTACAATTTAATCATTTTAAAATATAGAACATTCCTAAATTTTAAAATTATTAAGATTTCAAAAATTTAAATTTTAGGAGAATTTGAAATTTTCAAAATTTTGGAAGTTTAATATTTGATTATTTAGAGTTTTCAAGATTTTGAATTCAGCTATTAAAATTTTTAAAATTTTTGGATTCTTAAATCTTGAAACTGACAATTTTAAAATCTTGAAATATTGAAATTTCGAAGAGTGTTTCAGTTGTTGAAATTAGACAAAATAAGTTACATGTGATCGTTCAGGTGCTCGGTTGGGCGCCACTTTCCTGTGACATTTTCTTTCACCTCGATTTAGCCTTCTTTAAAAAATACAGCTCGTTAACGATAAGTTACCTTTGGATCTGGACGAAAGTATATGAGATTGCCCGAATAGCACTTCTCCAATCGCGACTCGAAAACTTGGTCACGTGGAGTGGTCTCCTTGTTCACCTCACTTTAACCTTTTTGGGTTGTTTCTCTTGGGTATCGAACCTGAATGAGACACTTGATTGAGACACTAACCTGCATGCTCAAAATTTGAAACACCCTGTATAACAACTTAGTAAAAAGTGTTCTTCTGTATCGTTTTATCAACGTTTAGGGTACTAAGGCGTTTGTTCGGCCATTCTTAAGGTATGTTAGACACTTACCTCGTCCTTGTAGATCACTATTTGTAAAAAAACTCACTGTTGGCTTACTGTTTCACTTTCTGTCAGTTCAATGACACATTGTAGTTGCTATAACCCTATTAATAAACTACCGTTAGACGGTCACGTAGATTTACAATTTACGGGAAGTCCCGTTCACCGAATCTTGGGTTTCTTTACTTCATGTTTATGTAAATTCCACATCTCTCTTACTGGAATTTTATTTATACAAGTTTTGTAATTAATTCATTCATAATCGTGAAAAATGCGCGCTGCTAAAAATATTTTGAGATAATTTTAGCTTATCTTACTTGAGCAACTTGTGACGTACGTTAATGTTTCAGCAACGGAGCAATTTGTTAGATATTTTGTATCCGTTCGATTGCGATCACTTAATTACTACTACATTTAGTACGTTCGGCGTCCTGGTGAATCGCAAATGCATCACCTCAGTACACACTCGTTATTTTGTAGCGCCCTAAATAAATTCTAAAGCTGCTTGGATATGTCTGGATGTAATTTTGACATGGTTTTGAAATTTTGTAAATTTCGAATGCTAATATTTCAAAATTTTGAATTTTGAAATTTTAAAATTTTGAAGTTTTGAAATTCAACAAGTGCAAAACTGAGTCCATTGAAATTTAGAATCTTCAAAATTTTAAAACTTCAAAACTTTGTAATTTTGAAACCTTGAAATTATGACATTATAACATTTTGGAGTCCTGGAATTCTGGAATTTAAGAAAAAATTTTTGTATTTTGAAAATGTTATGATTTAGAGAATTGTAAAACTTGTCAAAATTTTATAATTTTTAAAATTTTTAGAAAGTTTCGAAAAGGTTTTTAAAATTACGAAAATTTTGAATTTAGGTTTTGGAATTTGGTAAATTATAAATTTTAAAATTTTAAATTCTAAAATTTTGAAGATTTGGGGTTCTGAAATTTAACAATGTTTAAATCTTAAGAAGTTGAAATTTTAACCTATTTATGTAAAAGTTTGAGGTTTCGGACTTTTCAATCTTTGAAACCTTGAAACTCCAAAATTTCATAATCATGAGTTCCTGAAATCTGATTTTAAGAATTTTATAATATTACAAATTTTAAATTTTGAAAATATTAAAATTGTGCTCATTTTAAAACAGGAAAATTCGAAATGTTTCAAAATTTTAAAGTTTCAAATTATAATTTTTAAATTTTTGAAAATTTTGAATTCAGATTTTAAAAGTTTGTAGTTTTAAATTTTAATATTTTGGAATTTCGAAATTGAATAATTTTAGAATCTTGAATTGTTGAAGTTTTAAAGTGTAAAATTTGGTTTTGAAATCTGAGCTTTTAGATCTTCGAGTGTGAAGTTTTAGAATTTTGAAACTAAAACTTTGAGGTTAAGACAATGAAATTTTGGAATACTGCTACTCTAAAATTTAAAAATTTTAAATTATTAGATTTTTAAATTTAGAAAATACTACAATTCCGCAAATTCAAAAATTTTTGGGAGTTGTAAATGAGGATTTAAAATTATGTATCTAGTTTTGAAAATTTTGAAACCTTAAATGCTTCTATTTTGAAGTTTAATTTTGATTTAGGATTTTGAAGTGACAATTTTAAAATCTTGAGATTTTGAAATATTGGAGCCTTAATCTTTAAAATTTTAAAGTATAAAATCTTTTATTTTTAAGCTTTTAAAACCCTGAGATTATAACGTTGCCAAATTTTGAGGTTTTGTCATTTTGGAAATTAAGAATTTAAATAAATTGAAGATTTTTAAATTATTAAAATTTACTAAAATTACAAAAATTTTAACATTTCAAAAATTTTAACTCTTCTAAATTTTTAATTTCGAAAATTGTAATGGTTTTAGCTATTGAATTCGTTTTCATAATTCAAAACACTGAATTTAGTTTTTCAAATTTTAAAGTTTGTAGTTTGTACCTAACAACTTGAATTTTGAATCTAGTATTTTGAATTACTGAATTCTGATGTCAAAATTCTGAGTTCTGAATTTTGAATTGAAAATTGTGTATTTTGAATTTTGAATTTTGAATTTTGAATTCTAAATTTTGAATTTCGAATTTTGAATTTTGAATTTTGAATTTTGTATTTTGAATTTTGAATTTTGAATTTTGAATTTTGAATTTTGAATTTTGAATTTTGAATTTTAAATTTTGAATTTTAAATTTTGAATTTTGAATTTTGAATTTTGAATTTTGAATTTTGAATTTTGAATTTTGAATTTTGAATTTTGAATTTTGAATTTTGAATTTTGAATTTTGAATTTTGAATTTTGAATTTTGAATTTTGAATGTTGAATTTTAAATTCTGAATTTTGAATTTTGAATTTTGAATTTTGAATTTTGAATTTTGAATTTTGAATTTTGAATTTTGAATTTTGAATTTTGAAGTTTGAATTTTGAATTTTAAATTTTTGATTTTGAATTTTGAATTTTGAATTTTGAATTTTGAATTTTGAATTTTGAATTTTGAATTTTGAATTTTGAGCTTTAAATTTTGAATTTTGAATATTGAATTTAGGAATTTTGAATTTTGAATTTTGAACTTTGAATTTTGAATTTTGAATGTTGAATTTTGAATTTTAAATTCTGAATTTCGAATTTTGAATTTTGAATTTTGAATTTTGAATTTTGAATTTTGAATTTTGAATTTTGAATTTTGAATTTTGAATTTTGAATTTTGAATTTTGAATTTTGAATTTTGAATTTTGAATTTTGAAGTTTGAATTTTGAATTTTAAATTTTGATTTTGAATTTTGAATTTTAAAATTAAATTGAATTTTGAATTTTGAATTTTAACTTTTGTTTTTGAATTTGAAATTTTGAGTCTTGAATTTGATTTCGAATTCTAAATTTTAAATTTTGAATTTTGAATTTTGAATTTTGAGTTTTGTGTTTTGAGTTTTGAGTTTTGAATTGAGTTCTGAATTTTAAATTTAGATTTAAATTTTGATTTTGAATTTTGAATTTTGAATTTTGAATTCGAATTTTAAATTTCAATTTCAATTTCCAATTTTGACTTTTGTATTTTTAATCTTGAATTTTGATTTTTATTTTTGAATTTTAAAATATGAATTTTAAAGTTTGAATTTTGAGTTTTGAGTTTTGAATTTTGAATTTTAAATTTTGAATTTTGATTTTGAATTTTGAATTTTGAATTTTGAATTTTGAATTTTGAATTTTGAATTTTGAATTTTGAATTTTGAATTTTGAATTTTGAATTTTGAATTTTGAATTTTGAATTTTGAATTTTGAATTTTGAATTTTGAATTTTGAATTTTGAATTTTGAATTTTGAATTTTGAATTTTGAATTTTGAATTTTGAATTTTGAATTTTTAATTTTGAGCTTTTAATTTTGAATTTTTAATATTTAATTTAGGAATTTTGAATTTTGAATTTTGAACTTTGAATTTTGAATTTTGAATGTTGAATTTTGAATTTTAAATTCTGAATTTTAAATTTTGAATTTTGAATTTTGAATTTTGAATTTTGAATTTTGAATTTTGAATTTTGAATTTTGAATTTTGAATTTTAAATTTTGAATTTTGAAGTTTGAATTTTGAATTTTAAATTTTTGATTTTGAATTTTGAATTTTGAAAATTAAATTAAATTTTGAATTTTGAATTTTAACTTTTGTTTTTTGAATTTGAAATTTTGAGTCTTGAATTTGATTTTGAATTCTAAATTTTAAATTTTGAATTTTGAATTTTGAATTTTGAATTTTGAATTTTGAGTTTTGTGTTTTGAGTTTTGAGTTTTGAATTGAGTTCTGAATTTTAAATTTAGATTTAAATTTTGATTTTTGAATTTTGAATTTTGAATTTTGAATTCCGAATTTTAAATTTCGAATTTCGAATTTCCAATTTTGACTTTTGTATTTTTAATCTTGAATTTTGATTTTTATTTTTTGAATTTTAAAATATGAATTTTAAAGTTTGAATTTTGAGTTTTGAGTTTTGAATTTTGAATTTTAAATTTTGAATTTTGGATTTTGAATTTTGAATTTTGAATTTTGAATTTTGAATTTTGAATTTTGAATTTTGAATTTTGAATTTTGAATTTTGAATTTTGAATTTTGAATTTTGAATTTTGAATTTTGAATTTTGAATTTTGAATTTTGAATTTTGAATTTTGAATTTTGAATTTTGAATTTTGAATTTTGAATTTTGAATTTTGAATTTTGAATTTTGAGCTTTGAATTTTGAATTTTGAATATTGAATTTAGGAATTTTGAATTTTGAATTTTGAACTTTGAATTTTGAATTTTGAATGTTGAATTTTGAATTTTAAATTCTGAATTTTAAATTTTGAATTTTGAATTTTTAATTTTGAATTTTGAATTTTGAATTTTGAATTTTGAATTTTGAATTTTGAATTTTGAATTTTGAATTTTGAATTTTGAATTTTGAATTTTGAATTTTGAAGTTGAATTTTGAATTTTAAATTTTTGATTTTGAATTTTGAATTTTGAAAATTAAATTAAATTTTGAATTTTGAATTTTAACTTTTGTTTTTTGAATTTGAAATTTTGAGTCTTGAATTTGATTTTGAATTCTAAATTTTAAATTTTGAATTTTGAATTTTGAATTTTGAATTTTGAATTTTGAGTTTTGTGTTTTGAGTTTTGAGTTTTGAATTGCGAGTTCTGAATTTTAAATTTAGATTTAAATTTTGATTTTTGAATTTTGAATTTTGAATTTTGAATTCCGAATTTTAAATTTCGAATTTCAAATTTCCAATTTTGACTTTTGTATTTTTAATCTTGAATTTTGATTTTTATTTTTTGAATTTTAAAATATGAATTTTAAAGTTTGAATTTTGAGTTTTGAGTTTTGAATTTTGAATTTTAAATTTTGAATTTTGGATTTTGAATTTTGAATTTTGAATTTCGAATTTCGAATTTCGAATTTCGAATTTCGAATTTGGACTTTCGAATTTCGAATTTCGAATTTCAAATTTGGAATTTGGAAATTCGTATTTCGAATTTGGAATTTCGAATTTTGAACTTAGCTTCTAAGCTTGATAAATTTTAAATTGGCTGTTATGAAATATTTAGTTCAAAGTTTTAGGTGTTTAAATTTAATAAATCAAAACTTTTTTAAATTTTTTGAAATTTGGAAGTGTTGAAATTTTGTACTTTCAAAATATAGCAATTTTGTCATATTGGAATGTTGAAACTTTAAACCATTGACGTTCTGAAACTACGAAATTTTAAATTTATTGAATTCTGGAATTTAATAATTTTAAAATATTAAAATTTTTGAAATATTACAACTTCGTAAGTTTTAGAAGTTAGAAAAATTTTAAGTTTTATAAAATTTTGGAAGCTTCGATTTGAAATTTTTTACAACCTTGGGTTTAGTTTTACAAATTTTATAAGTTTTAGCTGTTGCTATTTTAAAATTTAATTTTGAATTTCAAAATTTTGCGATTTTGATGTGATGAACTTTAGAAACTTAATAATATTGAAATTTTATCTTATGAAAGTTTAAACTCACAAAATTTAAAAGTTTAAATTCTGGTTTTTTCAAGCTTTGAATTGAGACTATGAATTCAAAAAATTTTGGATTTTTAGAATTCTGTATTAGAAGAATCCTAAAATTACACAATTTAAAATTTGGAGTTTTGCTAACTTTTGAGAATTTTGAAATTGAGTTTTGAAATTTTGAAAATTTTATATTATTTTAAAGCTTTGAAGGTTTAAATTTTAAGTTCTAGTAATTTTGAGATTTTAAAGTTTAACAATTTAAAAGTCTGAAAGTTTTGAATTTGGATCTCTTAACATCATAAAACTGAACGCTTAAAGTTTTGGTATTTTAAAACTTTGATACCTTGATATTATATAATTATTAAATTCTTTATTCCGAAATTCTGTAGTTTAACAGTTTAGAAATGCTGAATATTTTTTAAGTATATAAAATTTCAAAAATTTATGAAAATTTGTGATTTCTTAAAATTTTGTAATATTTAAAACTTGAAGGTTTTGAAGTTTTGGTTGTTTCAATTTTTGAAAACATCGAATTTAGTTTTGAAATTTTGTAAGTTTTGAAATTTTAAATTTGAGGTTTTTGGAATTTTGAGGTTATGAAAATTAACAAGTATTTCGCTTTGAAAAGTTAAGATTTTGATTTTGTATAATTTTAAACCTTCGAAATTTTGAAACCTTGAAGTATTGGAATGTTGAAATTTTGAAATCTTTTAAATAAGAAATGTTGGATTCTGGAATTCTAGAATTTCAGAATTTTAAAATATTCAGGATTTCTTACATTGAAAATATTAAAATATTGCAAATTTTAAAATTTAGGAAGTAGTAAAATTTTGAAAATTTTGTGGTTTTGAAAACCTGGAAGTTTTGTATCTTTGAATTTAATTCAATTTTTGAAAATATTGAATTTAGGGGTTGAAACTTGGCAAATTTTGAAATTTGAAATTTTAGGATTTTGAAGTTTAGGTTTTAAAATTTAACAATTTAAAACTTTGAAAAGTTAAAATTTTGATCTTACGAAATTTTAAAACTTTAAAACCTTGAAAATATGTTTTAATTCTGAAACACTCAAATTTTAAAATATTGAAGATTCTTAAATTTTGAAAATAATAAATGCTCGCTAATATTAGTTAATATCTCGAAAGTTTTAAAATTTTTCAAAGTTTTGTATTGTTGAACACTTTTGTAAGCTTTGATTTTTTGAGTTTGGGTTTTTAAAATTTTCAAAACTTTGTATTTGGTTTAAATTTTGTAAATTTTAATTTATGCAATTTTGAAATTAAATTTTAATTTTTATATTTTGGGATTCTGTGGTGTTGAAAATTAACAAATGGAAAATCTTAAAATTTTAAAATTTTGAAATTTTGATTTTTTTGAAATTTTGAACCTTTAAAATGTTAAAGTTTAAAGTTTTTGATTTTTGAAGTGTTGAAACTTTGAGATTATGAAATTAAGAAATTTTTAAGTTTTGAAATTCTGTAATTTAAAATTTTAAGACTATTAAACATTTTCAAATTTTGAAAAAGTTAAAATTTCGCAATTTAAGATTTAAAAGAATTTTAAATTTTGGAAATTCGCCTAATTTTGAAAACTTTTTGGAGTTTTGAGTTTGTGTTTTTACAATTTTGAATTCAGTTTTTAAAATTTGGTAATTTTAGGTTATGAAGCTTAGAATTTTAAATTCTTGAAATTCTGAGTTTAGAATTGTTGAAATTTGATCTGTTGACATTTTGAACCTTTAAAATTTTTCAAACTTTAAAATTTCCGTAAGATTATGGATTTTTGTAGTTTTAGACTTCTGAAATTTAGAAATTTTAAGTTTTAAAATTTAGAAAACTTTTGAGATCTGTTAAGTTTCAAAATTTAACAATATTGAAACTTTAAAGAGTTAAAATTATGATCCTTTAAAGTATTAAACCATCGAAAATTTGAAATTGAAGTTTTGAGATTTTGAAACTATGAAACCTTGAAATTATGAAGTTTTGGAGCTCTGGAATTCTGGAATTTTAAGATATTGCAGATTTTTAAATTTTAAAAATACTGAAATTTTTGAAATTTGTGAAGCCTTAAAATTTTTAAAATTTTTGTTGTGATAACGTTCGTAAGCTTTGGTTTTCTGATTTTCAGTTTTTAAAATTTGGACTTAGTTTAGAAGTATTGTAAATTTTAAGTCCTGCTATACTGAAACTCATGTTTAAATTTCAAAACTTTGAAGTTTTGAGTTTTTGAAGTTTAATAATTTTAAATTGTTGAAATTTCGAAATTTTGAAACGTTGAAACTTTGATCTTTTAAAATTTTAAATTCTCAAAAATTTAAAGTTTAAGATTTTTAGCTTTTGAAGCATGGAAACTCTGAAATTATGAAAGTTTTAAATTTTGAAGTTTTGAAAATTTCGAATTTTTAAATTAATAAGTATTGAATTTTTTTTAATTTCAAAAATATTAAAATTTCACAATTAAAGATTTAAAAGAATTTGAAGTTTTTCAAAATTTTATATTGTGAAAATCTTTGGGAATTTTAAATTTGATTTTTTAAAATGTTGAAGTCAGTTTATAGAATTTCAAAATTTCAGGTTTTAAAATTTAAAAATTATAAAATCTTGAAATTTTTAAACTTTTAAATTTTAATCTTTTGTCATTTTAAATCTTCAATCCTGAAAGTTTGAAGTTTAGGAGTTTTAAAGTTTTGAATCTTTTTGATTATGAAATTATGAAATTTTGTGGTTCTGAAATTCTGAAATTTAAAAATATCGAAGGTTCTATTTTTTATCTTGAAATATAGCTTAGCAAATTTTTAAATTTAGGAAGTTTTAGAATTTTTCAAAATTTTGTAGTTATGACGACTTGGAAGTTTTGAATTTGATTCAATTTTTGAAAATATTAATTTATTTTTTAAATTTTGTAAATTTTAAAATTTTGGGATTTAGGGGTTTTAAAATTTAACAATTTAAAGCTTTGAGAAGTTGAAATTTTAATCTTTTGAAATTTTGAAATTTGAGGTCTTGTAATTTTTATACTTTAAAACCTTGAAATGTTTTAGTTCTAGAGCTTTGAAATTTTAAAATGTTGAAGATTTTTAAATTTTGAAAACAATAAATGTTCGTCGATTTTAAAATCTGGAAAGTTTCAGAATTTTTTAAGATTTTGTAAATCTTAACTTGCTATTTTGAAATTGAGTTTTAGATGTCAAAATTTTCAAGTTGTGAAGTATTGAAATTTTATAATTTTAAAATCTTGAAATTTTAAAATTTTGAAATGTTGAAACTTTGATCTTCTAGAATTTCCAACTTCCAAAAATTTAAAGTTTATGGTTTTTTAATTTTTGAAGCACCGAGGATTTGAAATTATGAAATTGTTACTGAAGTTCTGAAATTCTGGAATTTAAAAGTTAATAAATATTAAACATTTTTCGAAAATTGTCCAATTTAAATTTAAAAGAATTTGAATTTTTTTCAAAATTGTATAGTTTTGGCTTATCCAAAATCATGTGCAAGTTTCCAGAAAAAAAATTGTTTTTCCGCCCTCGGATACCCTATTAGCCAATGGGGGGAGAATAGGTAAACGCTAGAAGAATGATCCCTAACAGAAACGATTTCCATCCACCTCTTGATTGCTACAAAGAAGTGCCAAGGAAGCAAAGTGGAATTCGAAAGTAATACCTGTTACCTTTATCCGAGCTTGGAGCCATCAGCAGTTCTGCTGGCGGAGTTACACATTACAACCTGATTAATTCTAACCCTGTTGAACTTTAAAACGTTTTTATTTTGCCTCGACATACCAATGAAGGCAAATTTGTACAACTGCTGAGTCCGTAAGGCTCTAGGCCCTTAAACACCGATAGATATTAAATATAAATTCCTTTGAAACAAACGCTAAGGTCCCAGGATAAAAAGAACCTTTACACGCGCCCTTATACACCCCGAGCACGAGTACAAATTTTAATGTAGTGTCTGCAGTGGACATTTAATATTCAGGGTGGAAGCAAGCTTTAATATTGCAAGGAATAGCTATGGAAGGTAGGATTTCATGTTTTATTACCGATAACACAGAACGAGTTTATGGGATCACGTTTGTTAATTTCCGCAGGGCTATAAACTGTTAATAATAATAGGAGTTGTGTAAGTGTTGAATAATAGATGACGATGTCCTTCCTGTTTAATTTAATATCCGAGTTGAGTTAATAACAGGGATCTGTTGTAAGTTTACTGGAATAAGAATATAAGGGACGATGATTTACGTGTTGTAGTAGTTTGCGATTCAAGTTTACGATCCAAAGACGTTTTCTTCATTTAATTGCAAACGAAATAGTTTCTTTAGAAATGCAGCTTTCAGTAGTCGCTAACAACGTTTAAGATTTGGAGCTGGAATAATTCTAACCCTATAAAATAGCACAACTATTTAGTAAGTCGCAAAGTTTGAATTAACGATGTATGATTATTATAAATTATTAAGACTAAGGGTTGTATGATAGCTGTACTTAAAAAAGATTCAGGGGCTTTGATTTATATGAAGTGGTAGTTTATGATTCAAGTTTACGATTCAAGGACGATGTTTCTTTATGAAATTGCGAAAGAATGGTTTCTAAGATTGCATCAATAAATACCCGCACTAAGAATTAATAAAGGCGTTTAAAATTTGATTCTAGAATAATTCACACCCTTTAAAATAATACAACTCTTTGTAAGTCAGTTGAAAAATAACAAATCTAATTAAATTGGGGCGAATAATGTTCAAGGACGAATTAATTTCATAATTATTATAAATTTTTAAGGCTAATGGTCGTGTGATGGGTAAATTTTTATAATTGCTTTAATTTTAGAATAAAATAAAAGGGTGCAGGTGTATTCGCTGTTAACTTGGAATATGATTTCATATTCTACCCTTTACGCCCTTTTTACAAGACTCGCTTGCATCCATAAGTAAAAAATGTTTTCTAAAATTTGTATGGATATAAACTCAGTGATATTTTGTCAACGATCAATTGTATCTGGCGCAGTCGGAGTAGGATATTAACCAATCAGGAGATATCTCAAACTCAACGTTTTCTACCCTTTACGCCCTTTTTGCAAGACTCACTTGCATCCATAAGCGAGGAATGTTTTCTAAAACTTGTATGGATATAGCCTTAGTGATATTTTGTTCACGATTAGTTGTAACTGGCGCAGTCGGAGTAGGATATTAACCAACAAGAGATATCTCAAACTCAACGTTTTCAAACCTTTACGCCCTTTTTGCAAGACTCGCTTGCATCCATAAGCGAAGAATGTTTTTTAAAATTTGTATGGATATAAACTCGGTGATATTTTGTCAACGATTACTTGTATCTGGCGCATCGGAGTAGGATATTAACCAATCTGAAGATTTTTCAAACTCAACGTTTTTATTATTGCATGACGAAAGCAAAGGAAAAGGCTTCTTTCCTCTATGATGTCCTCTTCGTCAGCAACTCCTTCACGTCCTCTGTAAACAACTAAAACACTAATATAGAGATAGCTACCTTAGACTCCCTGATAACCAAATTAAACCTGCATGAAACCCCAGGCTAAGAACTTAGTCTACACAAATCTTGGCAAAGCATACGAGAATCCGTCCTCATACTATTCAAGAAATCCAGTACGTTCACCAATAGCTTCAGCGCCCTTTGCTCTTACTTTAAAACCCAACAAACCACCTGACGATACCGCACTGTTCGTCCAATACCTTGAACACCATTAAATTCTACATGATGAATTGTATCGCTACCCTGAAGTCAAATTTTTCTTATCTAAAACACTAATTCGAGACCGCTCCTCAAGGTTCTTTCTTGTCTCCGAACCTATGAAATATTTTAATCAACTCTTTACTAATCCTCAACATCCCCAACACATCTACCTTTGATTATGCAAACGATTTCTCCTCGCGTTCCCCATTTGGATCCACTGCAAGCACTCTAGTACACCTAACTGAAACCTGGTCCATCCAAAACAAATATAAACTTTTGAGACTCTTGAGACTCTTGAGAATCTTGAGTCAGTTGAAACTTTTGAAGCCCTTGAAACTATTAAGACTCTTGAAACCTTTGAAACTTTTGAAACTCTTGAAACTTTTAAAACTCTTGAAACTCTTAAAACTTTTGAAACTCTTGAAACTCTTCAAATTCTTGAAACTTTTAAAACTCTTGAAACTCTTGAAATCCCAGAAGCTTGTAAACTCTTGAAACTCTCGAAACCTTGAAATTTTTGAAACTCTTGAAACTCTTGTAACCCTTGAAACTCTTGAAACTTTTGAAACTCTTGAAACTCTTGAATCTTGAAACTATTAAAACTCTTGAAACTGGTAACTCTTAAAACTTTTGACACTCTTGAAACTTGAAACTCTTGAAACTCTTGAAACTCTTGAAACTCTTGAAACTCTCGACACTCTTGACACTTTTGAAACACTTGAAACTCTTGAAATTCATAAAACTCTTATAACTCTTGAAAATCTTGAAAATCTTGAAACTCTTGAAACTCTTGAAACTTTTGAAACTCTTGAAAGTCTTGAAGCTCTTGAAACTTTTCAAACTCTTAAAACTTTTGAAACTCTTGAAACTTTTGAAACCCTTAAAACTTTTAAAAATCTTGAAACCCTTGAAACTCTCGAAACTCTTGAAACCCTTGAAACTCTTGAAACGCTTGAAACTTTTAAAACCTTTGAAACTCTTGTAACTCTTGAAATTCTAGAAACTCTTGAAACTTAAAGCCCTTGAAACTCCCAGAAGCTTGTAAACTCTTGAAACTCTCGAAACCTTGAAATTTTTGAAACTCTTGAAACTCTTGTAACCCTTGAAACTCTTGAAACTTTTGAAACTCTTGAATCTCTTGAATCTTGAAACTATTAAAACTCTTGAAACTGGTAACTCTTAAAACTTTTGACACTCTTGAAACTTGAAGCTCTTGAAACTCTCGACACTCTTGACACTCTTGAAACACTTGAAACTCTTGAAATTCATAAAACTCTTATAACTCTTGAAAATCTTGAAAATCTTGAAACTCTTGAAACTCTTGAAACTTTTGAAACTCTTGAAAGTCTTGAAGCTCTTGAAACTTTTCAAACTCTTAAAACTTTTGAAACTCTTGAAACTTTTGAAACCCTTAAAACTTTTAAAAATCTTGAAACCCTTGAAACTCTCGAAACTCTTGAAACCCTTGAAACTCTTGAAACGCTTGAAACTTTTAAAACCTTTGAAACTCTTGTAACTCTTGAAATTCTTGAAACTTTTGAAACTCTTGAAACTCTTGAAATCCCAGAAGTTTGTAAACTCTTGAAACTCTTGAAACCTTGAAATTTTTGAAACACTTGAAACTCTTAAAACCCTTGAAACTCTTGAAACTTTTAAAACTCCCGAAACTTTTGAATCTTGAAACTATTAAAGCTCTTGAAACTTGTAACTCTTAAAATTTTTGACACTCTTGAAACTTGAAACTCTTGACACTCTTGACACTCTTGACACTCTTGACACGCTTGAAACACTTGAAACTCTTGAAATTCTAAAAACTCTTGAAACTTTTAAAACTCTTGAAACTCTTGTAACTCTTGAAATTTTAGAAACTTTGAAACTCTTGACACTCTTAAAACACCTGAAACACTTGAAACTATTGAAATTCTTCGAACTCTTTAAATCCTTGAAACCCTTGAAACTCTCAAAACTCTTAAAACTCTTGAAACTCTCGAATCTCCCGGAACTCTTGAAATTTTTGAAACTCTTGATACTCTTGAATCTCCCGGAACTCTTAAAACTTTTGAAACTCTTAAAACTCTTGAAACTCTTGAAATTCTTGAAACTCTTGAAACTCTTGAAACTCTTGAAACTCTTGAAAATCTTGAAACTCTTGAAACTCTTGAAACTCTTGTAACTCTTGAAACTCTTGAAACTCTTGAAACTCTTGTAACTCTTGAAACTCTTGTAACTCTTAAAACTCTTGACACTCTTGACACTCTTGACACTCTTGAAACTTGAAACTTTTGAAACTCTTGACACTCTTGACACTCTTGAAACACTAAAAACACTCGTAATCCTTGAAATTCTTGAAACCCTTAATACTCTTGAAATTATTGAAACTCTTGAAAATCTTGAAACTCTTGAAACTCTTGAAACTCTTGAAACTCTTGAAACTCTTGAAACTCTTGAAACTCTTGAAACTCTTTAAACTCTTGAAACCCTTGAAGCTCATAAATTCTTAAAACTCTTGTGATCTCGAAATTTTTGAAACTCTTGAAACTTTGTAACCCTTAAAACTTTTAAAACTCTTAAAACCCTTGAAACTCTCGAAACTCTTAAAACTCTTGAAACTCTTGAAACTCTTGAAACTTTTAAAACCCTTGAAACTCTTAAAATTCTAGAAACTTTTGAAACTCTTGAAACACCTGAAACACTTAAAACTATTGAAATTCTTGAAACTCTTGAAACTTTTGAAACCCTTGAAACTCTTGAAACTCTTGTAACTTTTGAAATTCTAGAAACTCTTGAAACTCTTGAAACACCTGAAACACTTGAAACAAATGAAATTCTTGAAACTCTTAAAACTCTTAAAACTCTTGAAACTCTTGAAAATTTTGAAACTCTTGAAACTCTTGAAACTCTTGAAAAGCTTGAAACTTTTGAGACTTATAAAACTCGAAGTTCCTAAAACTCTTGAAACTTTTCAAACTCTTTAAACCCTTTAAACACTTGAAACTTTTAAAACTCTTGAAACACTTAAAACACTTGAAACTCTTGAAATTATTGAAACTCTTGAAAATTTTGAAACTTTTGAAACTCTTGAAAAGATTGAAACTTTTGAAACTCATAAAACTCGAAGCTCCTGAAACTCTTAAAATCTTCAAACCCTTCGAACCCTTAAAACTCTTGAAACTCTTCAAACTCTTTGAACTCTTTAAACTCTGGAAACTCTTAAAACTCTAGAAACTCTTAATACTCTTGAAGCGCTTGAAACTCTTTAAACTTTTAAAACTCTTAAAACTGTTGAATCTCTTGCAGCTCATAAAACTCTTGAAACTTTTGTGACCTCGAAAGTATTGATTCTCTTGAATCTCCCGGAACTCTTGAAACTTTTGAAACTCTTAAATACTCTTGACATTCTTGAAACTCTTAATACTCTTGAAACTTTTAAAACTCTTGTAACTCTTGAAACTTTTGAAGCTCTTGAAACTCTTGAAACTTTTGAAACTCTTAAAACTTTTGAAACCTTTGAAGCTCATAAAACTCTTGAAACTCTTGTGACCTCGAAAGTATTAAAACTCTTGAATCTCCCGGAACTCCTGAAACGTTTAAAACTATTGAAACTCTTGAAACTCTTGAAACTTTTGAAACTTTTGAAACTCTTGAAACTCTTGAAACTCTTAAAACTCTTGAAACTTTTAAAACCCTTGAAACTCTTGAAACTCTTGTAACTCTTGGAACTCTAGAAACTCTTGAAACTCTTGTAACTCTTACAACTCTTGACACTCTTTAAACTTGAAACTCTTGAAACTCTTAAAACTCTTGAAGCTTTTGACACTCTTGACACTCTTGAAACACTCGAAACCCTTGAAATTCTTGAAACTCTTGAAACTCTTGAAACTCTTGTAACTCTTGAAACTTTTGAAACTCTTAAAACTTTTGAAACCTTTAAAGTTCATAAAACTCTTGAAACTCTTGTGACCTCGAAAGTATTAAAACTCTTGAATCTCCCGGAACTCTTAAAACGTTTAAAACTCTTGAAACTCTTGAAACTCTTGAAACTCTTGAAACTCTTGAAACTCTTAAAACTCTTGAAACTCTTGAAACTCTTGAAACTCTTGAAACTTTTAAAATCCTTGACACTCTTGAAACTCTTGGAACTCTTGGAACTCTAGAAACTCTTGAAACTCTTGTAACTCTTAAAACTCTTGACACTCTTGAAACTTGAAACTCTTGAAACTCTTGAAACTCTTGACACTCTTGACACTCTTGAAACACTCGAAACCCTTCAAATTCTTAAAACTCTTGAAACTCTTGAAACTATTGTAACTCTTGAAACTTTTGAAGCTCTTGAAACTCTTGACACTTTTGAAACTCTTAAAACTTTTGAAACCTTTGAAGTTCATAAAACTCTTGAAACTCTTGTGACCTCGAAAGTATTAAAACTCTTGAATCTCCCGGAACTCTTAAAACGTTTAAAACTCTTGAAACTCTTGAAACTCTTGAAACTTTTGAAACTCTTGAAACTCTTGAAACTCTTGAAACTCTTGAAACTCTTGAAACTTTTAAAACCCTTGAAACTCTTGAAACTCTTGAAACTCTTGGAACTCTAGAAACTTTTGAAACTCTTGTAACTCTTAAAACTCTTGACACTCTTGAAACTTGAAACTCTTGAAACTCTTGAAACTCTTGACACTCTTGACACTCTTGAAACACTTGAAACTATTGAAATTCTTGAAACTCTTAAAACTCTTGAAACTTTTGAAAATCTTGAAACTCTTGAAACTCTTGAAACTCTTGAAACTCTTGAAAAGCTTGAAACTTTTGAGACTTATGGAATTCGAAGTTCCTAAAACTCTTGAAACTCTTCAAACTCTTTAAACCCTTTAAACACTTGAAACTTTTGAAACTCTTAAAACTCTTCAAACACTTAAAACACTTGAAACTCTTGAAATTATTGAAACTCTTGAAAATTTTGAAACTCTTGAAAAGATTGAAATTTTTGAAACTCATAAAACTCGAAGCTCCTGAAACTCTTAAAACTTTTCAAACTCTTCGAACCGTTTGAACTCTTGAAACTCTTCAAATTCTTCGAACTCTTTAAATTCTTAAAACTCTTGAAACTCTCAAAACTCTTGAAACTCTTGAAACTCTTTAATCTCCCGGAACTGTTGAAACTTTTGAAACTCTTAAAACTCTTTAAATTCCTGAAACTCTTGAAACTTTTGAAATTCTTAAAACTTTTGAAACTTTTAAAGCTCTTGAAACTCTTGAAACTTTTGAAAGTTTTAAAACTTTTGATGCTTGAAACTCTTGAAACTCTTAAAACTCGACAGGCCTAGACCCGTTTTCCTTCCTCCCAATGCTTTTAGTTCAATTTAAAACAAAAAAAATAAAGTGAATGCTGTGCAAAATCATAAACATTCTGATTTTAATTTTAATTCTATTAGAGCAAAAATTTCAAAAAGTTTCCGGGCTAACACCTAGAACACAATTTAACAATTGCACTGTTTGACACATCAACCAATTCGAGGCTTGCAAGTGGTTCTGAATCTTATACAAAGTATGTAAGATACCTACAAATAAATTCAAGGCTTGTGTTTGATCTAAAAATGTTATAATTTAAAGGCAGGTGACGGTTTAGTTAATCGCTTACCTGTACAGAGGACGCAATATATTACACAGAACTTGCAAATGAAATTAACAATGTAAATTAATTATTAACCTTGCATGCCTTCTCATTTATGTTAGCAAAATGTATATCTAGTATGATACTTATACATCACTCAGGGTTCATTACAGGTGCGATGTGCCGCTCTAGCGCAAATTTTTGTAGCGAAAATTACTAGTTTTCTTCAAACAATATGAACGAGAACAAGACAAGGTACGATATAAAATCCAGATAGGTAAGCGTTCTACGGGTAGAACTCCACTACATTCTATAATGCATTCATGCACAAGTCGTTCAAGATAAGCGCTTCCAACAACTTGAAAATTCACCACCGCGTGTTCGTACGTATTCTAATTGGTCGAACGACTCGTAGGAACCATGTTTATCACAAAATTACACGACAATCAAGAACTATTCCACCAAAGTATCTCCGAGGAACACCTAGACCGCATTTAGAATGCGTAACACCTTAAATATTGATACAATAATCCCCTGAAATTAAATATTAACTAAAATAATTAGTAGAGCGTTTTTTAACGCGCAACAAGGATTAAAAATGAGCAAATGTAACTTAAAACAATTTCCCAATCGACAAAGAGAAATAAAACCAAATAACAAAAAAAATCATTCGTACAGTTCGACCTTGAATATTAATCGGTCGCTTGTAGATACGAAACTAAAATTTGTTCAGCGCCTAAAGACGTACAGAAAAATTTAAAGGCCTAAACTTCTAACATTAAGCCTCTTGGAATGAATAAAATATTTTATTTCAGTCTATTCATGTTCGATTTGGTATAAAAAAAACAAAGCTGTAAAGGAAATTTTAATTTAATACCTATCAATGTTTGGGAGTTTTATAAATAGTATTCACTGTGCGAAAGCAGAAATTTCTTAAGCTTCTTTGCTGTAGAAAGTGGTTCATTTTTAAGATTTTCTCGAATAAAAGACGTGGGTTTGAAATTAATTAAGCTTGAGTCGGTGTAGCTGCGCTGCTTTATCTGCGTACGTGTTGAAAGGCGTGTCAACGACCTCCAAGTAAAGAGATACTTTTATCATTCAAAATTTAAATTGCCTAGCGATATACAAAACTATATCGTTAGGTAATTTAAATCTCAAATTAAAATGTGTCGTATCGTAGAGTCCCATGCAATTCCAGGCGCTGTATAATTTAATCTGAGATCTGCGTGGTACGAGTATACAAAAATATTAAAATTTCCTTCCAAAATTGTATTTCGTATTCAAAATCCTATTGGTTAACGCTGCTCTTGGACTTCAATGAGACCCAGATACGCACGCCTGTTTAAAGAGTTTCAGGTGGAGACATATCTAATTCCAGGCGCATTACAATCTAATCCGAATCTGTACGATATACGTATCCAAAATCGTTATTAAAATTACTTTCCAATATTGTTTAACAGATTATTGCGAAGATATGGAATTGGAGTTGGATACAACGCCACGATGCGCACGTCTTTTTGAATTGTGGTGGGTGGAATCGTATCTGATTCCAGGCGCAGAATAATCTAATTCGAATCTGTACGATACATGAATCCTAGTTGTGATTAAAATATTTTCCCAATATTGTTGAACAGATTATTGCGAAGATATGGAATTGGAGTTGGATATAACGCCACGATGCGCGCGATTAGTTAAATTGTAGTGGGTGGAGTCTTATCTGATTCCAGGCGCAGTATAATCTAATCCGAATCTGTACCATACATGAATCCAACTTGTTATTAAAATATTTCCCAATATTGTTTAACAGATTATTGCGTAGATATGAAATTGGAGTTGGATATAACGCCACAATACGCACGTCTTTTTGAATTGTGGTGGGTGGAATCGTATCTGATTCCAGGCGCAGTATAATCTAATCCGGATCTGTACGATACATGAATCCAAGTTGTTATTCAAATATTTTCCCAATATTATTTAACAGATTATTGCGTAGATATGGAATTGGAGTTGAATATAACGCCACAATGCGCACGCTTTCTTGAATTGTGGTGGGTGGAGTCGTATCTGATTCCAGGCGCAGTATAATTTAATTCAAATCTGTACGATACATAAATCCAAGTTGTTATTAAAATGTTTTCCCAATATTATTTAACAGATTATTGCGTAGATATGGAATTGGAGTTGGATATAACGCCAAGATGCACGCGCTTTCTTAAATTGTGGTGGGTGGAGCCGTATCTGATTCCACGCACAGTATAATCTAATTCAAATCTGTACGATACATAAATCCAAGTTGTTCTTAAAATATTTTCCCAATATTGTTTAACAGATTATTGGGTAAATATGAAATTGGAGTTGGATATAACGCCACGATGAGCGCGCTTGTTTGAATTGTGGAGGGTGGAATCGTATCTGATTCCAGGCGCAGTATAATCTAATTCGAATCTGTACGATACATGAATCCAAGGTGTTATTAAAATATTTTCCCAATATTATTTAACAGATTATTGCGTAGATATGGAATTGGAGTTAGATATAACGCCACAATGCGCACGCTTTCTTGAATTGTGGTGGGTGGAGTCGTATCTGATTCCAGGCGCAGTATAATTTAATTCAAATCTGTACGATACATAAATCCAAGTTGTTATTAAAATGTTTTCCCAATATTATTTAACAGATTATTGCGTAGATATGGAATTGGAGTTGGATATTACGCCAAGATGCACGCGCTTTTTTGAATTGTGGTGGGTGGAGCCGTACCTGATTCCACGCGCAGTATAATCTAACTCAAATCTGTACGATACATAAATCCAAGTTGTTCTTAAAATATTTTCCCAATATTGTTTAACAGATTATTGGGTAAATATGAAATTGGAGTTGGATATAACGCCACGATGCGCGCGCCTATTTGAATTGTAGTGGTTGGAGTTTTATCTAATTCCAGCCGCAACATCATCTAATCCGAATTCATACGATACATGAATCCAAGTTATTATTAAATTATTTTCCCAATATTATTTAACAGATTATTGCATAGATATGAAATTGGAGTTGGATATACGCCACGATGCGCGCGCCTATTTGAATTGTAGTAAGTGAAGTCTTATGTGATTCCAAGGGCAGTATAATCTAATCTGAATCTGTACCATACATGAATCCAACTCGTTATTAAAATATTTTACCAATATTGTTTGACAGATTATTGCGTAAATATGAAATTGGAGTTGGAACGCTACGATGCGCGCGCCTATTTGAATTGTAGCGGGTGGAGTCTTATCTGATTCTAGGCGCAGTATAATCTAATCCGAGTCTGTACCATACATGAATCCAACTCGTTATTAAAATATTTTCCCAACATTGTTTAACAGATTATTGCGTAGATATGAAATTGGAGTTGGATATAATGCCACGATGCGCGCGCCTTTTTGAATTGTGGTGGGTGGAATCGTATTAGATTCCAGGCGCAGTAAAATCTAATTCGAATCTGTACGATACATGAATCTTACTTATTATTAAAATATTTTCCCAATATTGTTTAATAGATTATTGCGTAGATATGGAATTGGAGTTGGATATAACGCCACGATGCGCGCGCCTTTTTGAATTGTGGTGGGTGGAATCGTATCTGGTTCCAGGCGCAGAATAATCTAATTCGAATCTGTACGATACATGAATCCAACTTGTTATTAAAATATTTTTTCAATATTGTTTAACAGATTATAGCGTAAATATGAAATTGGAGCTGGATATAACGCTATGATGCGCGCGCCTATTTAAAATGTGGTGGGTGGAGTCTTATCTAATTCCAGGCGCAGTGTAATCCGGATCTACACGATGCATGAATCCAAATTGTTATTAAAATATCTTCACAATATTGTTTAACAGATTATTGCGAAGATATGGAATTGGAGTTGGATATAACGCCACGATGCGCGCGCCTATTTGAATTGTAGTGGGTGGAAACCTATCTGATTCCAGTCGCAGTATAATCTATTCCGAATCTGTACTATACACGAATCGAACTTGTTATTAAAATATTTTCCCAATATTGTTGAATAGATTATTGCGCAGATATGGAATTGGAGTTGGATATAACGCCACGATGCGCGCGCCTTTTTGAATTGTGGTGGGTAGAATCGTATCTGATTCCAGGCGCAGTAAAATCTAAATCGAATCTGTACGATACATGAATCCAACTTGTTATTAAAATATTTTCCAAATATTGTTTAACAGACTTGCGAAAATATAAAATTGAAGTTGGCTGTAACGCCACAATGCGCGCGCCTATTTGAATTGTAGTGGGTGGAGTCCTATCTGATTCCAGGCGCAGTATAATTTAATCCGAATCTCTACGATGCTTGAATCTAACTTGTTATTAAAATATTTTTTCAGTATTGTTTAACAGATTATTGCATAGATATGAAATTTCAGTTGGATATAACGCCACGATGCGCGCGCCTGTTTGAATTGTGGTGGGTAGTGTCTTACCTGATTCCAGGCGCAGTATAGTCTAATCCAAATCTGTACCATACATGAATCCAACTTGTTATTAAAATATTTTCTCAATATTGTTTAACAAACTTGCGTAAATATGAAATTGGAGTTGGCTATAACGCTACAATGCGCGCGCCTATTTGAATTGTAGTGGATGAGTCTTATCTAATTCCAGGCGCAGTATAATCTAATCGGAATCTGTACGATACACGAATCCAAGTTGTTATTAAAGTATTTTCCCAATATTGTTAAGAGATTATCGCGGGGATCTTAAATTTGATTGTACTGCTTCTGGAGTTAGATGGGACGCCACCACACGCACGTTTATTTAGAATGTGCCGGGTAGAGTTCTATCTAATCCTAGGCGCAGTATACCCTAATCCTTATCTATACCATACGCGCATCCAAAATTGATGTATCTTCAAAATATTGTTTAACAGATTATCGTCTAGAGCTTGAATTTTATTGTACTTCTCTTGGACTGTTTATAAAGTGTTGGGCGGAGTCCTATTTAATTCCAGGCGCAGTATAATCTAATCCGTATCTGTACGATACGTGTATCCAAAATTGTTATTCCAATATCTTCCTAATATTGTTTAAGAGATTATCATACATACCTAAAATGTTATTGTACCTCCCCTGGTGTTAAATGGAACGACATAACACGTGCGCCTATTTAAAATTTGTCGGGTGAAGTTTTATCTAATTCCAGGCGCTGTATAATCTAATCCAGGGTATATTCGATGCGTGTATCCAAGTTGCTTAACAGATTATCGCGAAGAAATGGAATTTATTGTACTGTTCCTGGATGTCACGATACGTTGGCCTATTTAAAATGTTTCCGGCGTCGTCGTATCTAATTACAGGCGCAATACAATCTAATTCGGTTCTATACGAAACGTATATCCAAAATTATTATTAAAATATCTTCACAATACTGTTTAACAAATTCTCGAGTAGATCTGGAATTTGATTGTTCTACTCATGGAGTTGGATGAGATGCCACAATGTTCACGCCTTTTTTCAAAGACTCGTAGTTAACTCATTAGAATTGTTAATACTGAGTCAGAGAAGATTCACTCTCATATTCCAAGACTTCTATGATTCTCATGTTCTTTATTTTAAGGCGAGGTTTTTATTCACTTGTTATTTTACTTTAATGTATAGTTTACAAGAAACAAATAAATAATTTAAGGAAACTATAATTTTGTTTATACAGTAATACATTTTTTAAATGCGCTATGAGTTGCAAGTCCAAAACAATAAGAAACCACTAGGAAATACTGTATATTAAAATCTCTACGAATTAGACTTTTCAAATATTGGGTATTATCATATACGAAACGTTTTTTTATATATGGACACAGATTCCCTCATTTACGAAGTAATGTAAGCTAGTTTTAGCGGTTAATGCAACTTTTTTGTATACAAAACGTTTTTATGTATATGGACACGGACTCTCTCATATACAAAATTACCAAAGCAGATTCTGACGGCGAAAAAATTAAAAATTGGCTAAAGAGTATGTATTTAAAACAATAAATAGATTCCTTTTTAAAATTTTGTACAGCAAAAACTAAATAATTTAAAACTTAACAAATATGACAGACAATAAAAATAAAATGAGACCCTACTCTACTAAAATAAATAGATCAATGTCAATTGCTGCAAATACATACCATGGCACCGTGTATGTCAGATTTGGTTTAGTTTGGTCTGTTTTGGTTTTAGTTTTGACCGGGAAAACGTGCAGATAGAAAGGAGATTTTGGTTTCCTAAGTAGTGTGAAGTTGGGAAAGCAATTTGTGATGAGAGAACCACTAAAAACCGTCTCCTACATTTGTTTTTTCCTATGTAGTACATTGGCCAGAAAGCGGGTTTTTATTTATCTGGAAGTTTGCCGAACTCTTGCTGTTCCAAGCGTACGTGACAACACCCACCGCAGCTTATATTTCACCTCGCATCCGAACGAGGGCGTACTTGTGTGAAAAATTCTCGTTTAACGTTTTTCAAACAGACCGTGTCGGGATTCGAAACTGGGACCTTGGACTCAGTAGTCACACGCACACCAACAAAACAAAAAAGCCGCCTTGAGCTACAAACACTGTGAGACTGTCTGAAGATGGTCATCGACTAAAAACCTGGTCTGAAGTTTTTATGGTGTTGCATACTGAACAAGGCAGAAATTTTCCAATAAGTTTGCCGGTTGTTAGAGATGAGAAATATCTGAACAACACTATTTTCTAAGGGTAAATTGCATCAACCACACCCTGGGCTATGTGGTCTCCTAGTTTTAGAGAGACTGAGACCAATATATACATCTAATTTTATTTGCCTATCGATCTTCGGTTTATGAGCACATTGGACAAACTCCATGTTGCTATGCTGGAACCCAAGATATGGCACAGAGGCATAATTTGTGATGGGATTAATAGCCATTGTCGGTGTGTATACAGAACACTTGGGACTGGATGCGGGGGCTGTGTACTAAGTGATGCGAGGGCGGCTGAGGCAAAGGCAGTTAAAAGTGGGCGACAAGGATTGTAGATTAAGAGATGATCCTGTTGTGTTCTTTTGTGCAATGGCCGCAAATAGTAGCAGATCTGAATACTTAAGATCGTGTAGAGACGGTGAGGGACGTTTAGTAGCAGATCTGAATACTTAAGATCGTGTGGAGGCGGTGAAAGACGTTCAGGATTAAGATGTCAGTATCAAGTTTAAAATGTCGTACGACTACTCAGATTGCGGTTTGATAGAAGTCGTCGAGGATCAAGTGTTGAAGAGAATTCTGGCAATAGAGGTATGAAAGGGTGTCTGGGAAGGGAATTTCCTTATCTGGTGAATATTATGAGTTGTGGTTGGCGAGGTTTAAGGGCATGGATGGAACAAATGGTGGGTTGCTTTGCCGAAGCCGGAAGGTTTGTCGGTGCAGATGGTTACAGCTGTTTTTGACTTCAAGTGAAGGACGTATGTTTAGCTTTACAATACTTAGTAATTGTTGGGTTGTTTCTGAAGATGTAGGTTTTAACGTACTAGTTTTTAGGGAAACTTTATTGGTGGAGCATGTTGAGAAGTGAGGGTTGATGCGAAAATGTGGGTTGTAGTAGTGGTTGGAGTTGTACTACGGTTGCGTGTGCTACATGTAAAATTAACGTTTTAAAGTGTTTTAGCCTGGCGGAGCATTGCTTTTAATATTTCACAGTTTTGAGTAGCTCCTGCGGTAGTCAGAGCTACTGTTGAAGGAAATACTAAGCGCCGCTTTTATTAATTTAGTTTCCATCTTTAAAAATGTATTCCAGTGCGTCCTTTTCAACTGCTGTTATCTTCTCTAGGTTGAGCGTTTAGATTATTTCTTCATCTTCCCAATCCCTCTTTGATTTTTGTGTTTCAAAGAAGACCGAGCTGACTGAAGGTGCTCTGGATCGTGTGAGCGGTGGCGTGGAGTACGAGATTCTAGTTGATTTTTAGAATGGCATGAGTGAGTCAGGTAATACTGGTAAAGGTGGAAACACCATTGTTGCTGTCGCTCTGTCGTTTCGTACAGTCCAAGGACAGTATAATCCAATCCGAGACTTCAACGGTGCATTAAAATATCTTTCGACACTTGTCTAGCAAATTATCATATACATCCCGAATGGAATTGTACTGTTCTGGAGCGAGATGGGACTTTACAAGTACAATTCCAATTCGGCAAAGCTAGACGTATCATCCCATACAAATCCAAGCACAGTACAATATTTTTGAAATCAACTAGATATATGTTAAATTTAAGGCTTCGCAAATTTTATTACTCGATGCTTGTTTTTCCAAGTTCTAAATAGACATACAATCCCATGTACATCCAGGTACAGTATAATATTTTTAAAATCTACTTGGTATGTGTTAAATTTAAGATTTCATGGATTTTATTACTTGATACTTGTTTTTCCGAGTGTCCTCGCGTTGTTCTTGACAGGTTTGAGAAATAACCCTATTATACTAATACCGGTAAAGGTGAAAATACCGTTGTTGCTGTCGCTGTGTCGTTTCGTTGTCCCATCTAATTCCAGGAGCAGTATAACTCCAATCTGAGACCTGTACGCTGTATTAAAATATCCTTCTACATTTGTCTGGCAAATTATCATATACCTAGAAAGGAATTGTACTGTTTTGAGGTGAGATGGGACTGTACACGTACAGTTCTAATTTGGGAAAGTTTTAAATAGACATACAATCCCATGCACATCTAGGTACAGTATAATATTTTTGAGATCTACTAGATATGTGTTAAATTTAAGATTTCATGGATTTTATTACTCGATACTTGTTTTTCAAGTGTCCTCGCGTCCTTCTCGACAGGTTTGAAAAGTAACACAACTATACTAATACCGGTAAAGGTGAAAATACCGTTGTTGCTGTCGCTGTGTCGTTTTGTAGTCCCATCTAATTCCAGGGACAGTGTAATCCAATTCGAAATCTGTACGCTGTATAAAAATATCCTTCCACATTTGTCTAGCAAATTATCGTATACCTAGAATGGAATTGTACTGTTCTGAAGTGAGATGGGACTGTACACGTACAGTTCTAATTTGGGAAAGTTTTTAATAGACATACAATCCCATGTACATCCAGGTACAGTATAATATTTTTAAGATCTACTTGGTATGTGTTAAATTTAAGATTTCATGGATTTTATTACTCGATACTTGTTATTCCAAGTGTCCTCGCGTTGTTCTCGACACGTTCGAGGAATAACCTTATTATATAAAGTAAAGTAAGCTAAAGGTTTTAGTGAATTGCTAGTCTGCACAGAGGGCGTAATTTTGCACAGAATTTACAAGTAAGGTAACATAATTTGCGTTCTGGGGTTAACAATGTAAATTAATAAGTAGTTGCTTGCTTAATTTCTAAGTTACTGCATATTAGCAAGCTAGGTATCGAATATTTATTACCGCGTGAGTGCAATTGCAACTTTAGTCCATATTCTTACAATAGCGTTCATTACTTTACCTACAATAAAAACGGATAAAAGTATAATAAAGAACTTAGGTAACTGAATCGACAGGTAATCACTCCACTACATTATACATAATGCAGTCCCGCACAAGTAGTTAAAGATAAGACAGTCACGTCAAGAATGAATCGTGGCGGCTACTTTTCTAACATGTCCACTACCGCCGCTCGTTTGTACGCATACTAATTGGTCGGGAAACGTTATGTTCGTTTTACAACCCGTAAAACTGCCTTTACCACAAAGTTACACTGTAATAACGGGTGATTCTTCCTAAAACATTGTCGGGGAGCACTAAGACTTTATTTAATCGCATCCGTTTTTAGAGCTCCTTGAAGTATCACTTAGCGGAAACCTTAAATCAAACATATATCAAGCATATCTAAACTATTTAATTCCACTTCGAATAAATTTCATTCTTTTCCCCTCCAATCTTAGAATGCTATTTCGTTACCACTGGAAAAATCAGTTTGAAGGTCAATACTGTTGTTTGCCGGATTAGTTTCTGGAATTGTAACACTACGAAAACTCTTTGGTTTAATCTCTATCCTCAGATCAATCCGCATTTGTAAATTACAGACTGCATGGGGTAAACACCGCTGATATAAAAGCGACGATAATCCGTATAGATAAATTATTGTGCAAATACTGCACATAATGAGTGATGATAGTTGGCAATCTGTACCCTATCTGTCAGAAACTTGGCTTTTTTGTTGAATTTTTTTGTTTTACCTCGTAACGTTTAGTATATTTAACTGTCTTGGTACGCTCGAAGCCTTTAACTAGCTTTAGCGGCTCAAATATAACCACCGACCTTGAACCGAATCAATCCTACCACCCATCCTCATATAAACCCAACTACAATATAAGAATGCAAGAAATTCAGTTTGAAATACGACCGACAAAAATTCTATTATGTTTTCAGACAGCGATTTTATCTCGTTATAAAAATTCCATATTGCGCTCGGAGATGGTTTCGTACGCGTTCAACGACCACCGAATAAACTACGTTAGTAATAAAGACAGCATCCATAAAGACAAAATATGACCCACTCAAACATATACAAGCAATTCTGTGATGAAATTTTCTCTTTGTTCTGTGTACCTTCGTTAATTTTTATGTCTATGTAATACTTAAATATCCACACTAACGCGATGCCGTGAAACGTGTCAAATTGCCTTAAATTAATTAACTAATAAAGTGGCGAACTACGACATCTTTGTGTAATTGGACACACTGAAAGCTTATTGACACAACTACGTTTTTGATACATTTTAATAGTAAGCCCTCGAAGTAATTTTGTGGTTATGTCCAGAAAGCTTCCGCATACTAAAGCAACGTAGTGCGTTCGTGCGTTAAGTAGTTGAATGTAGCTCGAGGATCATTTGAACGTACAGGAACATAAGGCTCGCTGACGAGCAAAAGCCTGCTGGAACCCACTGCTGCAGGAAATTCGTGATGGTCTCCACCGATTTTGTGGGCGGAGCAATGCATCTGATTGGATCTGCCCGCTGGAATAAGTGGTGTTACTTTAGCGCGCAGTCGCGTTGTTCACCGGCTTGCCGACGCATGAAAACGCTAATAGATGATTTTAAAATAATCTGATTGTTACTATGTTCAATAAACGATTCTTTGGGATAAAAATAATACTTGAACCGTTTCATTCATTTTCGTACGGATAAGCTAAAGTATATTCATTTGTCGTTACGATTTTCTAAAATCACCTTTTGTTTTAGTTATGGCTGCTTAATCTACATAACAACTCAAATTTCTTCTGGTATGAAGTATTTGGAGTCGTTAGACTTGGTACACAGGGACTTAGCCGCTAGGTAAGTAACGAAAGATGTCACAGACCTGTCGCTTGCGACTTTCACAGCTGGCTTATGAAAAAAAAACAGTAGTAGGGATTGCTCCATGCGACTAGCCTGTGAGAAATACACCTTTTTTATTGTTTTAAACTAACCCAAACCCACCAAAACGTATCATACTTTACACACTCTAGATAAGCATAAATAAATTCTTTGGCATACGTGCTTATTTTTTACAATAGATTACAAATTTCATAAAAATTACAATAGATTAAGATATCCGCATCATTATACGTAGTGGAAATTTTGTATTGCTACCCTTGCTGGACCTGTTGCATTTATTATTTTAAATTATATTTATAAAATATAAACGTTTTTCTATTAATACTTTTCTTTTCTAGGAATTGTGTTATAGACAAAAGCTTCACAGTAAAAATTTCGGATCACGCAATGTATTGCAGTCGATACGACCAGGATTATTATATTAGTGATACAAAAGCAAAACTGCCGCTGCGATGGATGTCGTGGGAAAGTTTATTACTAGTATGTATACATTTTTTTAAGATTAAGCAACTGCTGCTAATGAAAAATGCGTTTTTCGCTGCCTTTTATCAATCAGTAACGCATCACCCAGTGCAATCAAGCTTTTTCAAATAGCCGATCGTTGGAGGCGGTTATTGAAAAAATTTAACCTGCAATAATATCACGTCGCTTGTCGGAATCGGTCATTGAGAAGAGTTACCCATCCATAATAACACGATCATTTGTTGGTATCCGTTATTGAAGAAGTTTATTTATCAATCATAGCCCGGTTGCTTGCTGGAATCGGTTATTTAAAAAATTTACCAGCCGATAATATCACGGTCGTTTGCCGGAATTGGTTATTGATAAATTTAATCGGTAGTAATATCACAGTCGCTTTTTGAAATCGGTCATTGATAAATGTAACCGGCTGTAATATCAGGTCGTTTGTCGGAATCGGATATTGATAAATTTAACCAGCGATAATCTCACGTCGCTTGTCGGAATCGATTATTAAAAAAAATTAACCGCCGATAATATCACGATCGCTTGTCAGAATCGGTTGTTGACAAATTTAATCGACAGTAATATCATATCGCTACTCGGGTTCGGTTATTGAAAAAATTTACCAGGCTTGTCGGAATCGATTACTAGTACATTTCACCGTCAATAATATTGAAATCGGTTATTGAAGAAATTTGACCATCGCTTGTCGAAACTGTTTATGATAAATTCACTCGGTTAGTAATACCACAGTCGCTTGTCGGAATCGGTTATTGATAAATTTTGGGCAGCACTAATACCACGCACGTTTGTCGGGATCGGTTATTGATAAATTTAACCGGCAGTAATATCACGTTCGCTTGTCGGAATCGGTTATTGACAAAATTAACCGACAATAATATTATATCGCTGCTCAGATTCGGTTATTAAAAAAATTTACCGATAGATAATACCATCGTCGCTTTTTGGAACCGGTTATTAATACATTTAACCGGCAATAATATCGGAATCGGTTATTGAAGTAATTTATCCGCCGATAATATCACGGTCGTTTGTCGGAATTGGCTATTGATAAATTTAATCGGCAGTAATATCACAGTCGCTTTTTGGGATTGGTTATTGATGAATATAAGCGTCAGTAATATCACGTCGCTTGTAGAAATCGAATATTGATAAACTTAACTGGCGGTTATCTCACGTTGCTGGTCAGAATCGAGTATTAAAATAATTTACCCGTCGATAATATCACGATCGCTTATCGGTATCGGTTATTGACAAATTTAACCGGCAATAATATCGTATGCCTACTCTAATTCGGTTATTAAGAAAATTTGCTGGTCAATTATAACACAGTCACTTGTCGGAATCGGTTATTAATGCATTTAATCGGCAATAATATCGGAATAATACCACAGATACTTTCAGAATCGGTTATTGATAAATTTAGCCGACAGTAATAACACGGTCGCTTGTCAGAATCGGTTATTGACGTAATTAATCGGCAATAATATCATATCGCTACTCCGATTCGGTTACTGAAAAAATTTACCGGTCGATAATATCGCGATCGCTTGTCGGAATTGGTTTATGATACATTTAATCGGTAGTAATATCACAGTCACTTGTCGGAATCGGTTGTTGATAAATTAACCGGCAATCATATCGCTGCTCCGATTCGGTTATTGAACAACTTTACTGGTCGATATTATCTCAGTCGCTTGTCGGAATCGATTATTAATACATTTAATTGGCAATAATGTCGGAATTGATTATTAAAGAAATTTACCCATCGATAATATCATGAATTGACTTATGATAAATTTAATCGGCAGTAGTACCACACTGGCTTGTCGGAATCGGTTATCAATAAATTTAGCCCGCAATAATACTACAGACACTTGTTGAAATAAGTTATTGCTAAATCTACCCGACAGTAATAATACAATCGCTTGTTAGAATCGATTATTGACGAAATAATATCATATCGCTACTCGAATTCAGTTACTGTAAAAATTTACCTTTCGATAATATCGCGGTCGCTTTATCGGAATCGGTTAATAATACATTTAACCGGCAGTAATATCGGAATCGATCATTGAAGAAATTTACCCATCGATAATGATCGTTTGTCGGAATTGGTTTTTGATAAATTTAATCGGTAGTAATGTCACGGTCGTTTGTCGGAATCGTGTTTTGATAAATTAACCGGCAATAATATCAAATCGCTGCTCGGATTCGGTTATTGAAAACATTTACTGGTCGATATTATCACAGTCGCTTGTCTGAATCGGTTATTAATACATTTAATTGGCAGTAATATAGGAATCGATTATTGAAGAAATTTACCCATCGATAATATCATGAATGCTTTTCGGAATTGACTTATGATAAATTTAATCGGTAGTAATATCACAGTGGCTTGTCAGAATCGGTTATTGACAAATTTAGCCAGCAATAATACCACGGACACTTGTCGGAATCGGTTATTGATAAATTTTACCGACAGTAATAACACGGTACCTTGTCAAAATCGGTTATTGACAAAATAAACTGGCAATAATATTATATCGCTACTTGGATTCAGTTACTGAAAACATTTACCGTTCGATAATATCGCAATCGCTTGTCTGAATTGGTTATTAATACATTTAACCGGCAGTAATATCGGAATCGGTTATTGAAGAAATTTATCCATTGATAATACCATGATCGTTTGTCGGAATTGGTTTACGATAAATTTAATCGGTAAGTAATGCCACAGTAACTTGTCAGAATCAGTTATAAATAAATTTAGACAGCAATAACACCACCGACACTTGTCGGAATCGGTTATTGAAAAATTTAACCGACAGTAATAACACGGTCGCTTGTCAAAATCGGTTACTGACAAAATAAACCGGCAATAATATCATATCGCTACTCAGATTCAGTTATTGAAAAAATTTACCGGTCGATATTATCACAGTCGCTTGTCGGAGTCGGTTATTAATACATTTAGTTGGCAATAATATCGAAATCGCTTATTGAAGAAATTTGCCAATCGATAATACCATAAATGCTTGTCGGAATTGGTTTATGATAAATTTAATCGATAGTAATACCACAGTGGCTTGTCGGAATTGGTTAGCCGGCAATAATACCACGGATACTTGTCGGAATCGGTTATTGATAAATTTAGCCGACAGGAATAACACAACAGTAATATCATATCGCTAATCGGATTCGGTTACTGAAAAAGTTTACCGGTCGATAATATCGCTGTCGCTTGTCGAAATCGGTTACTAATACATTTAACCGGCAGTAATAACGTAATCGGTTATTGAAGAAAGTTACCCATCGATTACACCATGATCGCTTATCGGATTTGCTTTATGATAAATTTAATCGGTAGTAATACCACAGTGGCTTTTTGGAATTGGTTAGCCGGCAATAACACCACGGACACTTGTCGGAATCGGTTATTGATAAATTTAACCGACGGTAATAACACGGTCGCTTGTCGGAATAGGTTATTGATAATATAACCAGCAATAATATCACCGCCGTTTGTGTGAACCGATTATTCATAAATTTAACCAACAGCAATATCACGGTTGTGTGTCCGAATCGATTACTGAATAAAGCTCTTGTTAATATTATCATTCTCGTTTGTCGGAATCGGTTATTGATCAATTTAACCGGCAGTAATGTCATGTCGCTTGTCGGAATCGCTTATTAAAAAAGTTTACTCGTCAATAAGATTAAGATGATTTGTCGAAATCGGTTATTGATAAATATAACCGCTAGTAATGGCACAGTTGCTTGCTGGAATCGATTACTGAAGAAATTTGCGGTCAATAATATCACTCTCGCTTGTCGGAATCGGTTATTTATAAATTTAACCGGTCGTAATAGCAGAGTCGCTTGTCAGAATAGGTTATTCATAAATTTAACCGGCAGTAGTATCACTTCGCTTGTCGGACTCGGTTATTGAAAGAATTTATCCGTCGAAAATATTATGGTAACTTGTCAAAATCGGTTATTGATAGAGTTAACCGGTGATAATGTCACAGTTGCTTGTGGGAATTGGTTATTGATAAATTTAGCTGTCAGTAATATCACGTCGCTAGTTGTAGTTGACTATTGAAGAAATTTACCTGTCGATAGTATCCCGGTCGCTTATCGGACTCAGTTATTGATAACTTTAACTGGCAATATTATCATGCCGTTTACCGGAATCCATTCTTAAATAAATTTATCCATTGATAATATCATGGTTGTTGGAGAAAATCGGGTTATGAAGAAATTTATCCTTGTTAATATCACGGTTATTTGCCGAAATCGGTTATTATTAAATTTAACGGCCACTTGTCGGAATTGGTAATTGACAAAGTTTAACCGTTGATATCTGAGTCACTTGTCTGAATCGGTTATCGATAAAGTTAACGTTTAGCAATATCACGTCGCTTGTCGGAATCGGTTGTTGATAGATTTAACCATCAGAAATATTACATCGCTTGTTGGAATCGGTTATTAAAGAAATTTACCTGCTGATAGTATCACGATCGCTTGTCGGAATCGGTTATTGATAAATTTAACTGGCAATAATATCACACCGTTTGTCGAAATCGGTTATCAAAGAAATTTATCTGTCGATAATATCAGGATTGAGTGTCGGAGTCGGTTATTATTAAATTTAAACGGCAAAAATATAACGCCGCTTGTCGTAATTAGTTATTGAAAAATTTACACTTTGATATCACAGTCGCGTTTAGGAGTCTGTTATTGATAGATTCAACCGGCAGTAATATCGCGTCGCTTCGTGGAATCGGTTGTTGGTAGATTTATCCGTGGATAGTATCACTGTCGCTTGTCGGAATTGATCATTGATTTACCAGTCGATAATTCCACTGTCGCTTGTCAGAATTATATATAAATTTAACCGGCAGTAATATCACAGTCGCTTGTTGGAATCTGTTGTTGATAGATTTACCAGTCGATAATATTACTGCCGCTAGTCGGAATCGGTTATTCATAAATTTACCCGGCTGTACTATCGCCGTCGCGTAGCGAAATCGGTTATTAGTAAATATAACCGGTATTATTATCACAGTCGCTTGTCGAAATTGGTTATAGACAATTTAACAGGCAATAATATCATACCGCTTGTCGGAATTGGTTATTGACAAAATTCATCCTTTGATACTACAGTCGCTTTTGGGAATCGATTATTGATAGATTTGGCCGACAGTAATATCACTTCGCGGGTCGCAATCGATTATTAATAAATGTACACGTCGATACCACTGTCACTTGTCGGAATCAGTTATTAATAAATTTAAGCGGCAGTATTGCTAAAATCGCTTGTCGGGATCGGTTAATAATACATTCAATCCTCAATAATATCACGTCGCTTGTCGAAATCGGTTATTAATACATTTAAGCGGCAGTATTACCAGAATCGCTTGTTGGGATTAGTTATTAATATATTTAATCTTCAATAATATCACGTCACCTGTCGGAATAGGTTATTAATAAATTTAAGCGGCAGTATTACAAGAATCGCACGCCGGAATCGGTTATTAGTATATTTAATCCTCAATAATATCACGTCGTTTGTTGGAATCGGTTATTAATAATTTTAAGCGGCAGTATTACCGGAATCGCTTGTCGGGATCGGTTATTGGTATATTAAATCCTCAATAATATCACTTCACTTGTCGGAATCGCTTATTAATAACCTAAATCGGCAGTATTACCAGATTCGCTTGTCGGGATCGATCATTAATATATTTAATCCTCAATAATATCACGTCGCTTGTCGGAATCGGTTATTAATAACTTTAAGCGGCAATATTACCAGAATCGCTTGTCTGGATCGGTTATTAATATATTTAATCCTCAATAATATCACGTCGCTTGTCGGAATCGGTTATTAATAAATTTAAGCGGCAGTATTGCCAGATTCGCTTGTCTGGATCGGTTATTAATATATTTAATCCTCAATAATATCACGTCGCTTGTCGGAATCGGTTATTAATAAATTTAAGCGGCAGTATTACCGGAATCGCTTGGAGGGATCGGTTATTAATATACTTAGTCCTCAATAATATCGTGTTGCTTGTAGGAATCGGTCATTAATAAATTTAAGCGGCAGTATTACAAGAATCGCTTGTCGGGATCGGTTATTAATATACTTAATCCTCAATAATATCGCGTCGCTTGTCGGAATCGGTTATTAATATATTTAAGCGGCAGTATTATCAGAATCGCTTGTCGGGATCGGATATTAGTACATTTACTTCTCAATTATATCACGTCCGCTTGTCGGAATCGGTTATTAATAAATTTAAGCGGCAGTATTACCAGAATCGCACGCCGGGATCGGTTATTAATATATTTAATCCTCAATAATATCGCGTCGCTTGTCGGAATCGTTTATTAATAAATTTTAGCAAAAGTATTACCAGAATCGCTTGTCGGGATCGGTTATTGGTATATTAAATCCTCAATAATATCACTTTACTTGTCGGAATGGGTTATTAATAACCTAAAGCGGCAGTATTACCAGAATCACTTGTCGGGATCGGTCATTAATATATTTAATCCTCAATAATATCACGCCACTTGTCGGAATCGGTTATTAATAACTTTAAGCGGCAGTATTACCAGAATCGCTTGTCGGAATTGGTTATTAATAAATTTAAGCGTCAGTATTACCAGATTCGCTTGTCGGGATCGGTCATTAATATATTTAATCCTCAATAATATCACGTTGCTTGTCGGAATCGGTTATTAATAAATTTAAGCGGCAGTATTACTAGATTCGCTTGTAGGGATCGGTCATTAATATATTTAATCCTCAATAAAATCACATCGCTTGTTGGAATCTGTTATTAATAAATTTAAGCGGCAGTATTACTAGATTCGCTTGTAGGGATCGGTCATTAATATATTTAATCCTCAATAAAATCACATCGCTTGTTGGAATCTGTTATTAATAAATTTTAGCGGCAGTATTACTAGAATCGCTTGTCGGGGTCGGTTATTAGTATATTTTTTCCTCAATAATATCACGTCACTTGTTGGAATCGGTTATTAATAACTTTAAGCGGCAGTATTACCAGAATCGCTTGTCAGGATTGGTTTTTAATATATTTAATCCTCAATAATATCACGTCCCTTGTCGGAATCGGTTATTAATAAATTTAAGCGGCAGTATTGCAAGAATCGCTTGTCGGGATCGGTTATTAGTATGTTTAATCCTCAATAATATCACGTCGCTTGTCGGAATCGGTTATTAATAAATTTAATCCGTCGCTGTTCGAAATCGGTTGATCATAAATTGAGCCGGCAAAAATATCACAATCGCTTGTGGTAATCGGTTATTGATGAAATTAACTATCAGGAATATCTCGTCGCTTTTCGGAATCGCTTACTCATAAATTCAAGCGGCAATAGTATGACGCCGATTGTCAGAATCGGTTATTGGTCCAATTAACCGCTAGTGATATCAGGTCGCTTGTTGGAGTCGATTATTGATAAATTTAACGGCAGTAATATCACGTCGCTGGTCGGAATCGTTTATTGGGGAAATGTACCGTTAACAATATCACGATCGCTTGTCGGAATCTACTCTAGTATAAAAACGATGACAAATTAAAAAAATTGTGGCCATGAACCCACGTTGAAACCTAGAAATTTTTAATGCCATCTATGCCGTCTATTAAATGGGCCCTCGCAATTTTTCATTTAGCATCTTTTTTTAAAATTCGTTTCGATTTATCTTTTTTTTTTGTTATAGGGTAGACAAACAACGAAGAGCGACGTATGGTCATTTGCCATAACAGTATGGGAAATCCTAATGCTATGCACCCAACAACCATACGCCGAATTAACGAGCGAACAAGTTGTAGAAAATTCAAATCATTGGTACCAAAACGACGGCTGTCAACGGTACCTTCCAAGGCCGCCTATGTGCCCTAGAGAAATATACGATCTAATGGGCGAATGCTGGAAACGCAACGCTTCGGATCGTCCGAGGTTTTCTGAAATACACCTGTTTCTACAACGGAAGAATTTAGGTTATATTCCTGCGCATACGCAGTTGTAGGACTGATATTCAATTTTTTCACGTACAGTTGTTGGACTTGATTTGTAGTATGTGTAAAATGCGTGAGACTGAGTGTATTAACGAAGAGAACGTCTAGGAATAAGTTGAAAATAGTTTAGAAAAATCCCACTTACGCTTTACATCCATTTACAAAAAGGAAGGGGTAAATCTGGTATGTGAGGTAACGTCGTTTTTTTGATTTTGCTACAGTTGGGAATCCGCACGCTCCATTAGTCGCATTTTATGTTTTGAGGCTAGAGGTGTCTTTAATAGTTAATAATTCTTTAGTAGCATCGCATCCCAGGCGCATCCAAGCATCATATAGCAGTGTTCACTTCCAAGCCTATCCAGGCATCGTGTAGTAAATTTACTACTCGACTTGTTTTAGTGCTCTCTAAAACTGTTCTCCGCGACTGAATTAATACTTTTAGGCGAATCGGATGCCTTTATATAAGCAGTGCACATACCATTTTATTAGAGCGTCAGGAACGAGTGATGCCCAATATACACCGCAATCGCATAACAGGTCTATGTCGCATACTAAGTTTCAGGCTCGATAAGTTTCTAGTCTTCTCTAAAGCTGTTATTCGCCACTGAATTAGTATGCTCAAGCCAAATCGAACGGCTTTTAGTAAGCAATTCGCATATCATTCTAACAGAGTGACAGAAAATATCGATATTCAGTATACACCAGCATCGCATTCCAGGTCTATCCAGATGTCGCATACTAAGTTTCAGGCTCGATATGTTTCTACTTTTCTCCAAAGCTGTTCACGGCCACTGAATTAGTATGCTCAAGCCAAATCGAATAGCTTTTAGTAAACAATTCGCATTCCATTCTATCGGAGTGTCAGAAAATAGTAATATTCAGTATACACCAGCATCGCATTTCAGGTCTATCCAGATGTGGTATAGAAAGTTTCAGGCTCGACATGTTTCTAGTCTTCTTCAAAGCTGTTCTCCGACACTGAATTAGTATGCTCAAGCCAAATCGAATAGCTTTTGGTAAGCAATTTGCATTCCATTCTATCGGAGTGTCAGAAAATAGTAATATTCAGTATACACCAGCATCGCATTTCAGGTCTATCCAGATGTGGTATAGTAAGTTTCAGGCTCGATATGTTTCTAGTTTTTTCCAAAACTGTTCTTCGATACTGAATTATTATGCTCAAGCCAAATCGAACGGCTTTTAGTAAGCAATTCGCATATCATTCTAACAGAGTGACAGAAAATATCGATATTCAGTGTACACCAGCATCGCATTCCAGGTCTATCCAGATGTCGCATACTAAGTTTCAGGCTCGATATGTTTCTAGTTTTCTCCAAAGCTGTTCTCGGCCACTGAATTAGTATGCTCAAGCCAAATCGAATAGCTTTTAGTAAGCAATTCGCATTCCATTCTATCGGAGTGTCAGAAAATAGTAATATTCAGTATACACCAGCATCGCATTTCAGGTCTATCCAGATGTGGTATAGTAAGTTTCAGGCTCGATATGTTTCTAGTCTTCTTCAAAGCTGTTTTCCGCCACTGAATTAGTATGCTCAAGTCAAATCGAATGGCTTTTAGTAAGCAATTCGCATTCCATTCTATCGGAGTGTCAGAAAATAGTAATATTCAGTATACACCAGCATCGCATTTCAGGTCTATCCAGATGTGGTATAGTAAGTTTCAGGCTCGATATGTTTCTAGTCTTCTTCAAAGCTGTTCTCCGACACTGAATTAGTATGCTCAAGCCAAATCGAATAGCTTTTAGTAAGCAATTCGCATTCCATTCTATCGGAGTGTCAGAAAATAGTAATATTCAGTATACACCAGCATCGCATTTCAGGTCTATCCAGATGTGGTATAGTAAGTTTCAGGCTCGATATGTTTCTAGTCTTCTTCAAAGCTGTTCTCCGACACTGAATTAGTATGCTCAAGCCAAATCGAATAGGCTTTTAGTAAGCAATTCGCATACCATTCTATCGGAGTGTCAGGAAATAACAATATTCAGTATACACCAGCATCGCATTTCAGGTCTATCCAGATGTGGTATAGTAAGTTTCAGGCTCGATATGTTTCTAGTCTTCTTCAAAGCTGTTCTCCGATACTGAATCAGTGTGCTCAAGCCAAATCGAATAGCTTTTAGTAAGCAATTCGCATATCCATTCTATCGAGTGTCAGAAAATAGTAATATTCAGTATACACCAGCATCGCATTTCAGGTCTATCCAGATGTCGGTATAGTAAGTTTCAGGCTCGATATGTTTCTAGTTTTTCCAAAGCTGTTCTCGACACTGAATTAGTATGCTCAAGCCAAATCGAATAGCTTTTAGTAAGCAATTCGCATATCCATTCTATCGAGTGTCAGAAAATAGTCAATATTCAGTATACACCAGCATCGCATTTCAGGTCTATCCAGATGTCGTATAGTAAGTTTCAGGCTCGATGTGTTTCTAGTCTTCTCCAAAACTGTTCTCCGCCACTGAATTAGTATGCTCAAGCCAAATCGAATGGCTTTTAGTAAGCAATTCGCATTCCATTCTATCGGAGTGTCAGAAAATAGTAATATTCAGTATACACCAGCATCGCATTTCAGGTCTATCCAGATGTGGTATAGTAAGTTTCAGGCTCGATATGTTTCTAGTCTTCTTCAAAGCTGTTCTCCGACACTGAATTAGTATGCTCAAGCCAAATCGAATAGCTTTTAGTAAGCAATTCGCATTCCATTCTATCGGAGTGTCAGAAAATAGTAATATTCAGTATACACCAGCATCGCATTTCAGGTCTATCCAGATTTGGTATAGTAAGTTTCAGGCTCGATATGTTTCTAGTCTTCTTCAAAGCTGTTTTCCGCCACTGAATTAGTATGCTCAAGCCAAATCGAATAGCTTTTAGTAAGCAATTCGCATACCATTCTATCGGAGTGTCAGAAAATAGAATATTCAGTATACACCAGCATCGCATTTCAGGTCTATCCAGATGTGGTATAGTAAGTTTCAGGCTCGATATGTTTCTAGTCTTCTTCAAAGCTGTTTTCCGCCACTGAATTAGTATGCTCAAGCCAAATCGAATGGCTTTTAGTAAGCAATTCGCATACCATTCTATCGGAGTGTCAGGAAATAACGATATTCAGTATACACCAGCATCGCATTTCAGGTCTATCCAGATGTGGTATAGTAAGTTTCAGGCTCGATATGTTTCTAGTCTTCTCCAAAGCTGTTCTCCGCCACTGAATTAGTATGCTCAAGCCAAATCGAATGGCTTTTAGTAAGCAATTCGCATACCATTCTATCGGAGTGTCAGAAAATAGCAATATTCAGTATACACCAGCATCGCATTTCAGGTCTATCCAGATTTGGTATAGTAAGTTTCAGGCTCGATATGTTTCTAGTCTTCTTCAAAGCTGTTTTCCGCCACTGAATTAGTATGCTCAAGCCAAATCGAATGGCTTTTAGTAAGCAATTCGCATACCATTCTATCGGAGTGTCAGGAAAATAACGATATTCAGTATACACCAGCATCGCATTTCAGGTCTATCCAGATTTGGTATAGTAAGTTTCAGGCTCGATATGTTTCTAGTCTTCTTCAAAGCTGTTTTCCGCCACTGAATTAGTATGCTCAAGCCAAATCGAATGGCTTTTAGTAAGCAATTCGCATACCATTCTATCGGAGTGTCAGGAAATAACGATATTCAGTATACACCAGCATCGCATTTCAGGTCTATCCAGATTTGGTATAGTAAGTTTCAGGCTCGATATGTTTCTAGTCTTCTTCAAAGCTGTTTTCCGCCACTGAATTAGTATGCTCAAGCCAAATCGAATGGCTTTTAGTAAGCAATTCGCATTCCATTCTATCGGAGTGTCAGAAAATAGCAATATTCAGTATACACCAGCATCGCATTTCAGGTCTATCCAGATTTGGTATAGTAAGTTTCAGGCTCGATATGTTTCTAGTCTTCTTCAAAGCTGTTTTCCGCCACTGAATTAGTATGCTCAAGCCAAATCGAATGGCTTTTAGTAAGCAATTCGCATTCCATTCTATCGGAGTGTCAGAAAATAGCAATATTCAGTATACACCAGCATCGCATTTCAGGTCTATCCAGATGTGGTATAGTAAGTTTCAGGCTCGATATGTTTCTAGTCTTCTTCAAAGCTGTTCTCCGATACTGAATCAGTGTGCTCAAGCCAAATCGAATAGCTTTTAGTAAGCAATTAGCATACCATTCTATCGAAGTGTCAGAAAATAGTAATATTCAGTATACACCAGCATCGCATTTCAGGTCTATCCAGATGTGGTATAGTAAGTTTCAGGCTCGATATGTTTCTAGTCTTCTTCAAAGCTGTTCTCCGACACTGAATCAGTATGTTCAAGCCAAATCGAATAGCTTTTAGTAAGCAATTCGCATACCATTCTATCGGAGTGTCAGAAAATAGCAATATTCAGTATACACCAGCATCGCATTTCAGGTCTATCCAGATGTGGTATAGTAAGTTTCAGGCTCGATATGTTTCTAGTCTTCTTCAAAGCTGTTCTCCGACACTGAATCAGTATGTTCAAGCCAAATCGAATAGCTTTTAGTAAGCAATTCGCATTCCATTCTATCGGAGTGTCAGAAAATAGCAATATTCAGTATACACCAGCATCGCATTTCAGGTCTATCCAGATGTGGTATAGTAAGTTTCAGGCTCGATATGTTTCTAGTCTTCTTCAAAGCTGTTCTCCGACACTGAATCAGTATGCTCAAGCCAAATCGAATAGCTTTTAGTAAGCAATTCGCATACCATTCTATCGGAGTGTCAGAAAATAGCAATATTCAGTATACACCAGCATCGCATTCCAGGTCTATCCAGATGTGGTATAGTAAGTTTCAGGCTCGATATGTTTCTAGTCTTCTTCAAAGCTGTTCTCCGACACTGAATTCAGTATGCTCAAGCCAAATCGAATAGCTTTTAGTAAGCAATTCGCATACCATTCTATCGGAGTGTCAGAAAATAGCAATATTCAGTATACACCAGCATCGCATTTCAGGTCTATCCAGATGTGGTATAGTAAGTTTCAGGCTCGATATGTTTCTAGTCTTCTTCAAAGCTGTTCTCCGCCACTGAATTAGTATGCTCAAGCCAAATCGAATAGCTTTTAGTAAGCAATTCGCATACCATTCTATCGGAGTGTCAGAAAATAGCAATATTCAGTATACACCAGCATCGCATTTCAGGTCTATCCAGATGTCGTATAGTAAGTTTCAGGCTCGATATGTTTCTAGTCTTCTTCAAAGCTGTTCTCCGACACTAAATCAGTATGCTCAAGCCAAATCGAATAGCTTTTAGTAAGCAATTCGCATATCATTCTATCGGAGTGTTAGAAAATAGCAATATTTAGTATACACCAGCATCGCATTTCAGGTCTATCCAGATGTGGTATAGTAAGTTTCAGGCTCGATATGTTTCTAGTCTTCTTCAAAGCTGTTCTCCGACACTGAATCAGTATGTTCAAGCCAAATCGAATAGCTTTTAGTAAGCAATTCGCATACCATTCTATCGAAGTGTCAGAAAATAGCAATATTCAGTATACACCAGCATCGCATTTCAGGTCTATCCAGATGTGGTATAGTAAGTTTCAGGCTCGATATGTTTCTAGTCTTCTTCAAAGCTGTTCTCCGACACTGAATTAGTATGCTCAAGCCAAATCGAATAGCTTTTAGTAAGCAATTCGCATTCCATTCTATCGGAGTGTCAGAAAATAGCAATATTCAGTATACACCAGCATCGCATTTCAGGTCTATCCAGATGTGGTATAGTAAGTTTCAGGCTCGATATGTTTCTAGTCTTCTTCAAAGCTGTTCTCCGACACTGAATCAGTATGCTCAAGCCAAATCGAATAGCTTTTAGTAAGCAATTCGCATACCATTCTATCGGATTGTCAGAAAATAGCAATATTCAGTATACACCAGCATCGCATTTCAGGTCTATCCAGATTTGGTATAGTAAGTTTCAGGCTCGATATGTTTCTAGTCTTCTTCAAAGCTGTTCTCCGACACTGAATCAGTATGCTCAAGCTAAATCAAATAGCTTTTAGTAAGCAATTCGAATACCATTCTATCGGAGTGTCAGGAAATAACGATATTCAGTATACACCAGCATCGCATTTCAGGTCTATCCAGATGTGGTATAGTAAGTTTCAGGCTCGATATGTTTCTAGCCTTCTCCAAAACTGTTCTCCTCCACTAGATTAGTATGCTCAAGCCAAATCGAATGGCTTTTAGTAAGCAATTTTCATACCATTCTATCAGAGTGTCAGGAAATAGCGATATTCAGTATACACCAACATCGCATTCCAGGTCTATGCAGATGTCGTATAGTAAGTTTCAGGCTCGATATGTTTCTAGTCCACTCCAAAGCTGGTCTCCGCCGCTGAATTAATACGCTCAAGCCAAATCAAATTACTTTATATAAGCAGTGCATATACCTTTCTATCGGACCATCGGAAATCGCTGGTATCTAGCATACACCACACCGCATTCAAGGTCGATCCAGATATCGTATAGCAAGTTTCATGCTCGATTTGTTTCTGGTTACTCCAAAGCTGTCCTCCGCCACTTAATTAATACGTTCAAGCCAAATCGAATGACTTCATATAAGCAGTGCACACACCTTTTTATCGGAGCTTCAGGAATCGGTGATATCCAGTACACACCACCATCGCGTCACAGATGGATCCAGATATCGTATAGTAAGTTTCATGCTCTATTTGTTTCTATTCCACATCAAAACTGTTCTCCACCACTGAATTAATACGCTCAAACCAAATCGAATGGTTTTATGTAACCAGTGCGCATACCATTCTATCGGAGCGTCAGCAATTAGTCATATTCAATATTCACCAGCATACTATCCCAGGTATATCCAGGCATTGTATAATAAATTTTTTCTAGTCTTCTTTGTGCACCTCAGGCATTCCATATGTTGTACACATGCGCATATTTCGTTCTAGTCGCTTTATTCTCTTGTTTGTTATGAAGCTACGGGTTAGATAACGAGTAAGAATTGTTGCTTACGACGTGTTGCACGAGAACGTGTGGAGTCATATCCTTTGGATATAAACCAAAAATTCCATACAATTCTTTGCATTTAAGGTATTCAGTGTGTGCTTGCGCGTACGCATGTGCGCACGCATGCGCGTGCGCATGCGCGTGCGTATACGCATGCGCATGCGCATAGTATTTCGTTGTTTTCGCTTTACTCCCGTTCCTGTAAAGCTTTCGCTAGCTAGTTTATAAAGTACATACAGAATTTCCCAAGCAATTTAAAAACCCAAAAACGACGTTACTTCCGCCTTCAATTTTGTAAATGGAACTTAACCTACAACATTAAATTAATGTCAACCTATTGTGATATCATGTTTGCACACTTAAAATCTAGGGTTCATATCTTTATACTTAAACAAAATACCTGTTATTTTACTAGTTGTAACACCCCCACCCCCTCTTCACCCCTTCATTATGTGCTTCCTCTGTATATCCAATTTTCTAAAGGATATTATGCGATTTTATGTACAGGGTTTGTAATATATTTCCAGATAGTTCCTTTTCCGCCAATGAACCTCTGTTCGCTATCGATTTAGTTTGAGAAAACGAAGTCAATCCTTCATGTATATATTTTTACAGCGTTTTATTCACTAAATAGGATATAAACAATATAGATTATTATTAAATTAAGATATATTCTGTAAATATAAAGAACACGAACGAAATTGTTACTAGCTAAAAATTAACGTACCAAAAGAAGTACAGGCATTATTATTTTAGAATAGTTTTTTTTAAGTCGTTTAAAGTTGGTAAGCTATTTTTGTACAAGCACATACTTGTATTTTACCAAATATAAGGCCTATTTTGCCAATTTTTTTCACTTCTTGTATATATTCATAGTAGGTGTTTTTTTTTTATCACATTATTATATAAATTTGAATTTATCATTACTAACCGATTTTTTATGAAAGTAGTTAAAGTAATATCCCTAATAACGTCGGGATGATATAAACGGATGACCTTGTAACGTACAGAAATTTTCAAAATGGACCTTAGACTTTCTTGTGACAAACCAAACGATTTTGTGCTCGTACAAAAGTAGCCCATCTACTGTTTAAATTTAGCAAACCTATCAAAATGTATGTCACAATCACGATGTACTTGTTTACAAAGTCACCCATGCCTTTAACCTAACCAAACTTAAATTCATGATACCAATGAGTTTCTTTGTGAGCGAAAAGTCAGGATGTTTGAAAAAATTGGAACGGTTACGACTGATGTGCTTTATTAGTACATAAAAATTAAATAGTATTCTAATAGGGCACAAGACAATCAAGTGCAAAAGAAGCAGTAGCTCGTTAGATCCTGATAGTTTTTACTTTGTAGCTTTGCACGTACGTATTTTGCGGTACTTCCCCCAAACGCCTTATATTATAGAAACATTTCACCCTTAAAATAATGTTGTTCTTACATGAATTTGGAAGTGTTACTTGCACGTAATCCTTATAAAATTTCGATATATTTAGGTAGTTATATTAAAACATATCAAAATTATTTTTTTCAGTGACTATGTTAAGTGTAGATAGTGCTTAAATTGTAAATACTTTATACATTTCTGATTATTCATTGCAGTATTCGACCATTGTTTTCTAATAAAGGAATACATTTTGAGTGTCTTATTTATTGTGGCGCTGCAAGCTCTAAGTTATTATTTACCATACGATTCAACTAGTCCTGGTCTGTATAATGCTCACGCCTGTATATAGTTAAACAATTTTTTTTAACTTGTTTTTTCCTGGAGCACGATTTGGGTATCGATCGCGTCTGGCAGCTTCACTTTGATTTCACCCACATACGAAGGCAGTGCAAGAGCAATTCTCCATATCGACATTTCGTGCAAGTGATATGCGTAAAATTAGCCGCTATTTTATAGCACTAATGTCCTTATAGGTGCGGAAAGTTAGTGCTTCGTTATGCTCTTTATTGCTTTATTTGTTTTTAATTTTAAAAAATTTATTGCTTTATAAAAAAAGATTGCGGAAAACAGCCGGTGGAACTTCACGCTTCCTGTGTTTTCTTCAATTAAAGAACTTTTGTAACCGAAAGTTAGTGCCTCGTTAGTGCTCTCTAGTGCTTCATATCTCAGCGGTGTGCGACTAATAATAAAAAGATTGTGGCCACTTACATTTTTGCAGCTAACTTTACAACTGGCCGCGGTTTGCTTCAAATTCAAAAATTTGTTTCAGCAGAAAGTTAGCGCTTCAGTGCTTCGTTAGTGTTCATTGTGCAGCAAACCCGAACGCAGCTGCACTTCCGGTTTCTGAAATATTCGACTTTAAAGTCCATATCCGGGGGTTGGCTACAGCTTTTTGTTTTGGAAGCACTAACAAACGCGTGTAGCATAGTCGTTAGTGCTTTCAGTGTTTCGTTGTGTTTCAAACCCCAATGCAGTCGCGCTTTGTTTCGGGAATATTCGACTTTAAAGTGTAAAGCTGGATGTTGGAAGATAACTACAACTATTTTCTTATAAAAGCACTAACAAGCATATGTAGCACAATCTTTAGTGCTTTATTGAACTTTGAGTGTCTTATTTACTGCGGCGCCTGCAACCTCTAAGTTTTTTTTAACTTGTTTTTTCCTGGAGCGCGATTTGGGTATCAATCGCGTCTAACAGCTTGACTTCGATTTGATCCACCTACGAAGGCAGTGCAAGAGCAATTCTCTATATCGACATTTCGTGCAAATGATGTGCGTAAAATTAGCCGCAACTTTATAGCACTAATATCCTTATAGGTGCGGAAAGTTAGTGCTTCGTTAGTGCTCTTAATTACTTTATAAAAATAGATCGCGGAAAACAGTCGGCGAAACTTCACGCTTAGCCGGTGTTTCTTTTTCAATTAAATAATTTTTACAGCCAAAAAATTGTGCTTTGTCAGTGCTCTCTAGCGCTTCATATATCAGCAGCGCAAGACTATTAGTAGAGTCGTGGGCAATTACATTACAACTGGCCGCAGTTTGCTTCGAATTCAAAAATTCGTTTCAGCCGAAAGTTAGCGCGTCGTTAGTATAACCTTCAGTGCTTCGTTAGTGTTCATTGTGCAGCAAACTCCAACGCTGCCGCACTTCCGGTTTTGATAATATTCGACGTCAAAGTGTAAAGCTGGAAGATGCTCACAACTCTTTTCTTATGGGAATCACTAAGAGAAATATGTAGCACAAACTTAATACTTTGTTATTGCTTTATTCTGTTTTAAACCCCAGCTGTACTTCCAGGTTCTGAATATTTGACCTCAAAGTTCAAATTCAGAGGTTAGCTACAGCTTTTTGTTTTGGAAGCACTAACGAACTCGTGTAGCATAGTCATTAGTGCTTTTAGTGTTTCGTTGTGCTTCAAACCCCAATGCAGTCGCGCTTTCGGTTTCGAGAATATTCGACTTTAAAGTGTATAACTGGAAGTTGGAAGATAACTACAACTATTTTCTTATAAAAGCACTAACAAGCATATGTAGCACAATCGTCAGTGCTTTATTATGCTTTGAACCTCAACGCAGCTGCACTACCGATTTCGATAATATTCGACTTTAAACCCCAGAGCTAAGTCGATAGATGGATATAACACTTTTTTATCGAGGCACTAACAAACATGTGTAAAGTACTTTTTAGTGTCTACTTAGTGCTTCATTGTGCTTCAAACTCCAACGCACCTGTACGTCCGGTTTCTGAAATATTCGACTTCAAGTTTCAGATCCGGAGGTTGGCTACAGCTTTTTGTTTTGGAAGCACTAACAAACGCGTGTAGCATAGTCGTTAGTGCTTTGTCAGTGTTTTGTTGTGCTTTAAATCCCAACGCAGTCGCGCTTTCGGTATAGAGAATATTTGACTTCAAAGTTCAAATCCGGAGGTCGGTTACAGCTTTTTGTTTTGAAAGCACAAACGGTGACGTGTAGCGTTTCGTTGTGCTTCAAACTCCAACGCAGCTGCACTTCCGGTTTCTGCAATATTCGACTTCAAAGCTCAAATCCTGAGATTGGCTACAGTTTTTTGTTTTAAAAGCACTAACGGTCGCGTGTAGCATAGTTGATAGTGCTTTGTCAGTGTTTCCTTGTGCTTTAAATCCCAACGTAGTAGTGCTTTCGGTATAGGGAATAGTCGACTTCAAAGTTCAAATCCGGAGGTCGGTTACAGCTTTTTGTTTTGAAAGCACTAACGGTCGTGTGTAGCATAGTTGTTAGTGCTTTGACAGTGTTTCGTTGTGCTTCCCCAACGCAGTCGCGCTTACGGTTTCTGAAATATTCCACTTCAAAGTTTAGATCTGGAGGTTGGCTACAGCTTTTGTTTTGGAAGCACTAACGGTCGCGTGTAGCATAATCGTTAGTGCTTTGTCAGTGTTTCGTTGTGCTTTAAATCCCAACGTACTCGTGCTTTTGGAATAGAGAATATTCGACTTTAAGGTTCAAATCCGGAGGTCGGTTACAGCTTTTTGTTTTGAAAGCACTAACGGTCGTGTGTAGCATAGTTGTTAGTGCTTTGACAGTGTTTCGTTGTGCTTCCCCAACGCAGTCGCGCTTACGGTTTCTGAAATATTCCACTTCAAAGTTTAGATCTGGAGGTTGGCTACAGCTTTTTGTTTTGGAAGCACTAACGGTCGCGTGTAGCATAATCGTTAGTGCTTTGTCAGTGTTTCGTTGTGCTTTAAATCCCAACGTACTCGTGCTTTTGGAATAGAGAATATTCGACTTTAAGGTTCAAATCCGGAGGTCGGTTACAGCTTTTGTTTTGAAAGCACTAACGGTCGTGTAGCATAGTTGTTAGTGCTTTGACAGTGTTTCGTTGTGCTTCCCCAACGCAGTCGCGCTTACGGTTTCTGAAATATTCCACTTCAAAGTTTAGATCTGGAGGTTGGCTACAGCTTTTTGTTTTGGAAGCACTAACGGTCGCGTGTAGCATAATCGTTAGTGCTTTGTCAGTGTTTCGTTGTGCTTTAAATCCCAACGTACTCGTGCTTTTGGAATAGAGAATATTCGACTTTAAGGTTCAAATCCGGAGGTCGGTTACAGCTTTTTGTTTTGAAAGCACTAACGGTCGTGTGTAGCATAGTTGTTAGTGCTTTGACAGTGTTTCGTTGTGCTTCCCCAACGCAGTCGCGCTTACGGTTTCTGAAATATTCCACTTCAAAGTTTAGATCTGGAGGTTGGCTACAGCTTTTTGTTTTGGAAGCACTAACGGTCGCGTGTAGCATAATCGTTAGTGCTTTGTCAGTGTTTCGTTGTGCTTTAAATCCCAACGTACTCGTGCTTTTGGAATAGAGAATATTCGACTTTAAGGTTCAAATCCGGAGGTCGGTTACAGCTTTTTGTTTTGAAAGCACTAACGGTCGTGTGTAGCATAGTTGTTAGTGCTTTGTCGGCGTTTCGTTGTGCTTCATACCCCAACGCAGTCGCGCTTCCGGTTTCTGAAATATTCGGCCTCAAAGTTTAGATCCGGAAGTTGGCTACAGCTTTTTGTTTTGAGAGCACTAACGGTCGCCTGTAGCATAGTCGTTAGTGCTTTGTCAGCGTTTCGATGTGCTTTAAACCGCAACGCAGTCGCGCATACGGTTTCTGAAATATTTCACTTCAAAGTTTAGATCCGGAGGTTGGCTACAGCCTTTTGTTTTGGAAGCACTAACGGTCGCGTGTAGCATAGTCGTTAGTGCTTTGTCGGCGTTTCGTTGTGCTTTAAATCCCAAACGCAGTCGCGCTTCCGGTTTCTGAGATTATTCGACTTCAAAGTTTCAGATCCAGAGGTCGGTTACAGTTTTTGTTCTGAAAAGCACAAACGGTCGCGTGTAGCATAGTCGTTAGTGCTTTGTCAGTGTTTCGATTGTGCTTTAAACCGCAACGCAGTCGCGCATACAGTTTTGAAATATTCGACTTCAAAATTTCAGATTTCCGGAATTTGGCTACATCTTTTTGCTTTGGAAGCACTAACGGTCGTGTGTAGCATAGTCGTTAGTGCTTTGTTAGTTTTTCGTTGTGCTTCAAATCCCAAAGTACTCGTGCTTTCGGTATAGAGATTATTCGACTTCAAAGTTCAAATCCAGAGGTCGGTTACAGTTTTTTGTTCTGAAAACACAAACGGTCACGTGTAGCATAGTCGTTAGTGCTTTGTCAGTGTTTCATTGTGCTTTAAACCGCAACGCAGCTGCATTTCCAGTTTTGAAATATTCGACTTCAAAATTCAGATTTGGAAGTTGGCTACATCTTTTTGCTTTGGAAGCACTAACGGTCGTGTGTAGCATAGTCGTTAGTGCTTTTAGTGCTTCGTTGTGCTTCAAACCCCAAGCAGTCGCGCGGTTTCTGAAATATTCGGACTTAAAGTTCAGAGCTGGAAAGGTTGGAAATAACTACAACTATTTTCTTTAAAAGTACTAACGACGATGTGTAGCACAATATCTTAGTGCTTTGTCAGTTGTCTTGTGCTTCAAACCCCAACGCATCTGCACTTCCGATTGCGATAATATTCGACTTTAAACCGCAGAGCTAAAAGCAGATAGATGGTTATAACACTTTTTTTATGGAGGCACTAACGAATATGTGTATAGTACTTTTTAGTGTTTACTTAGTGCTTCATTGTGCTTCAAACTCCAACGCACCTGTACGTCCGGTTTCTGAAATATTCGACTTTATGGTTCAAATCCGGAGGTTGGCTACAGCTTTTTGTTTTGGAAGCACAAACAAACGCGTGTAGCATAGTCGTTAGTGCTTTGTCAGTGTTTCGTTGTGCTTCAAATTCCAACACAGCTGCACTTCCGATTTCGATAATACTCGCCTTTAAACCGCAGAGCTGAAAGCCGATAGATGGTGATAGCACTTTTTATGGAGGCACTAACAAACATATGTATAGTACTCTTTAGTGTCTACTTAGTGCTTCATTGTGCTTCAAACTCCAACGCACCTGTACCTCCGGTTTCTGAAATATTCCACTTCAAGGTTCAGATCCCGAGGTTGGCTACAGCTTTTTGTTTTGGAAGCACTAACAAACGCGTGTAGCATAGTCATTAGTGCTTTATCAGTGTTTTGTTGTGCTTCAAATCCCTACGCAGCTGCACTTCCGGTTTCTGAAATATTTGACTTCAAAGTTCAAATCCGGAGTTCGGTTACAGCTTTTTGTTTTGAAAACACAAACGGTCACGTGTAGCATAGTCGTTAGTGCTTTGTCAGTGTTTCATTGTGCTTTAAATCGCAACGCAGCTGCATTTCTAGTTTCTGAAATATTCGACTTCAAAATTCAGATTTGGAAGTTGGCTACATCTTTTTGCTTTGGAAGCACTAACGGTCGTGTGTAGCATAGTCGTTAGTGCTTTGTCAGTTTTTCGTTGTGCTTCAAACCCCAAAGCAGTCGCGCTTTCGGGAATATTCGACTTTAATGTGTAGAGCTGGAGGTTGGAAAAAAACTACAACTATTTTCTTATAAAAGCACTAACAAGCATATGTAGCACAATATTTAGTGCTTTATTGTGCTTTGAACCCCAACGCATCTGCACTTCCGATTGCGATAATATTTGACTTTAAACCGCGCAGCTAAAAGCCGATAGATGGTTATAACACCTTTTTTATAGAGGCACTAATAAACATGTGTAAAGTACCGTTTAGTGTCTACTTAGTGCTTTACACTCCAATGCAGCTGTACGTTCGGTTTCTGAAATATTCGACTTCAAAGTTCAAATCCTGAGGTTGGCTACAACTTTTTGCTTTGGAAGCACTAACGATCGTGTGTAGCATAGTCGTTAGTGCTTTGTCAGTGTTTCGTTGTGCTTCAAACCCCAACGTAGTGGCATTTTCGGTTTCGGGAATATTCGACTGTAAACCGCAGAGATGGAAGCCGATAGATCCATATAACACATTTTTATGGAGGCACTAACGAAATGCTTCATTGTGCTTCAAACTCCAACGCACCTGTACGTCCGGTTTCTGAAATATTCGACTTCAAGGTTCAGATCCGGAGGTTGGCTACAGTTTTTTGTTTTGGAAGCACTAACAAACGCGTGTAGCATAGTCGTTAGTGCTTTGTCAGTGTTTCGTTGTGTTTCAAACCACAACGCAGCTGCATTTCCGATTTTGATAATACTCGCCTTTAAACCGCAAAGCTGAAAGCCGATAGATGGTGATAGCACTTTTTATGGAGGCACTAACAAACATATGTATAGTACTCTTTAGTGTCTACTTAGTGTTTCATTGTGCTTCAAACTCCAACGCACCTGTACGTCCGGTTTCTGAAAATATTCGACTTCAAGATTCAGATCCGGAGGTTGACTACAGTTTTTTGTTTTGGAAGCACTAACAAACGCGTGTAGCATAGTCGTTAGTGCTTTGTCAGTGTTTGGTTGTGCTTCAAACCCCCAAGCAGCTGCACTTCCGATTTCGATAATTCTCGCCTTTAAACCGCAGAGCTGAATGCCGATAGATGACGAGAACACTTTTTTATAGCGGCACTAACGAACATATGTAAAGTACTCTTTAGTGTCTACTTAGTGTTTCATTGTGCTTTAAACTCCAACCCAGCTGTACGACCGGTTTCTGAAATATTGGACTTTAACGTTTAAATCTGGAGGTTGGCTACAACTTGTTTTGAAAGCACTAACGGTCGTGTGTAGCATAGTCGTTAGTGCTTTGTCAGTGTTTTGTTGTGCTTCAAATCCCAACGCAGTCGCGCTTTGGGTGTCGGGAATATTTGACTTTAAAGTGTAGAGCTGGAAGTTGGAAGATAATCGCAACTAATTTCTTATGAAAGCACTAACAAGAATATGTAGCACAATTTTAGTGCTTTATTGTGCTGTGAACCCCAACGCAGCTGCACTTCCGATTTCGATAATATTCGACTTTAAACCACAGAAGCCGATAGAAGGTTATAACACTTTTTTATGGAGGCACTAACAAACATATGTAAAGTACTCTGTAGTTCCTACTTAGTGCTTCGTGTGGTTTACACTCCAACGCTGTCGCTTTTGCAGTTTCGGAATGCTTCGACTTTAAAGTGCAAAGCTTGAAGCAGAAAAATGATTACCACTCTTTTCTTATGTAAGCACTGATTCGTATATGTAACTTAGCTTTTGGTGCTGCGTTAGTGTTTCGTTGTGCTTCAAACCTCGACGCTGCCGTCCTTCCGGTTTCAGAAATATAGGCTTTGAAGTACCGACCTAAAAGCAATAAAATGGCTGCAACTCTTTTCTTATGAGAGCACTAACGAACATGCGTGGAATGGCTTTTAGTGTTTTGTTAGTGCTTCATAGTGTTTTAGACCTCAACGCTACTGCTCTTCCGGTTTTGAAGATTTCGACTTTAAATTGCAGAGTTGGATGTTGAAAGGTGGCTACAACTCTCTTCTTATCAACGCACCAACGAACATCTATTGCAAAGTTTTTAATGCTTCGTTAGTGCTTTAAACTCCAACACTGCCGCTTTTCCGGTTTTGTAGATATTTGACTTTAATTTGCAGAGATTTCGAAAGATAGCTACAACTCTCTTCGTATAAAAGCTCGAACAAATTTTATAGCAAAGGTTTTAGTGCTTTGTTAATGCTTGATTGTGCTTTACACCCCAACGTTGCCGTTCTTCCATTTTCGAAATCATTCGACTTTAAAGCGGAGACTTGGAATCTGCCAAATGGCTGCAACTCTTTTTTTATGAGAGCACTAACGTACATGTGTAGCATAATTATTAGTGCTTTTTATGAACGAACTAACAAACATTTGTAGCACTGTTTTTAGTGCTTCCTCGATGTTTCATAGTGCTGTAAATTCCAACGCTGACACACTTCCTGTTTTAGAGGTATTAGACTATAAAATGCACAACAGGCAGCTGAACAACATTTTCTAATAGTGCTTGTTAGCGTTTTATTGTGTTTTAATTTCCAACGATGTCGCACTTCCTATTTCAAAAATATTCCCTTTTAATCTCAGGGTCCAGCGGTGATTTGCAGGTTGGGTTACGCCATGTTGAATTCAAATTGCCTTCCATCATTCACGTAACTTCTGTTGCACTCGTAGGAGGTCGGAAGGAAGATAAGGTAACAAGTACAACAAAGGTAAAGGTACAAGAAAACCTATATACCTATTTCTATAAGGAAAACACACACCACTAGATAGTTGTTGCTTGGTTCACGTCTCGTGGCCTAGTACTTGCTTTTGACATTCGCGCACCTCCGCATTCTCTCTGCGCAGACGCGACTGTTAACGACGACGGTAGTTAACGTTATTAATTTAAAAATACGCGGCAATTAACTTATAAATTATATCTAAAACTAAAACATGCTACATTACAATTTTTTGGCATGTAACAGAGCAACGAGTTAAAAGTGGCCCAGCAATCACTCAAAGCCATCGAGACGAGGCCGCTATCAAAGATAAAGAAGGTGCTATAGGACGTGGATAATGCCACAGAACTAGTAGCGATATGGTTGTTAGCACGAACGTGCTGAACGTGATCTAAAGATTGCCTGAACTGAGTGAGATGTGGAGGCGGTCGTCGAAGATGTGGAGGTACTGCAGGATGTGGACGGTATCGTAAAAGGTCGTACAAGATGTGAAAGTTGTTGCAGCACGTTGACGATTGCGTAGTAGAGGTTGCAATTTGCTGACCAGCATGAACGGGTTGAAAGTGATCCAAGAATCACCTGAAATCAGTGAAACGTGGTCCAAGAATAACTTAAAATTAGTGAGATACGGAGGCTGCCCTTAAGATGTGGAAGAAGCTGTGAACTTTGATAGTGTCATATTCATTGTTCCAATGTGCTGGTTATCACGTACCGGTTGAACGTGGTTTAAGAATCACTTGTAGTCAGTGAGACATGGAAGCTTCCGTGGAAGCTGTAACATGACGTGAACGGTGTCGTACAAATAGTTGCGACGTCAGTGAGACGTGGAAGCTACGATTGAAGGTATGGAAGATGTTGTAGAATGTGTACGGTGCCAAAGTTGAGTTGAAGTAGGTTTAAGAATCACCTGAAGCTGAGGAAGGTGCTGCAGTACGTGACTCTGCCGAAGAAGTTGGAATGTGTTGGTCAGAACGAATGGGTTGAAAGTGGTCTATAAAGCGTTTTTATCGTCTTTTTTAGCACAACCAACTCGTTTCCTTATTGGATTTACCGAAACAATCAGCAATCGTTTCTCTTTCAATTTCAGTACTTCGATAGCTAGCCCTTATTTCATTGGCTGCTTGATATAACGATTCGTATCTGTGCGTATTTTTAACCGCTGTATGTCACGCTTATAGCTATGACATACACTACATTTGGATACGTGTTTGTTAGATTGTCTATAATCTCACATTTCTCAAATTGTGTACGTAAATATCGTTTTTAATTTATAAATGGAACAAGAAAAGAGTATTGTACGTTACAGAGGCTCAAAGGAGCTTGACAAGGTAAAAGAATTTGATTTATTCCCTAAAACAGAAGAACGCTTTAAAGAAACCTCCGCCCTAGGCAGCACCTTCTCCTTTATTAGCTTCGCCATAATATTCTGGTTAATATACTCAGAAATCCACTACTACAACCACAGCAAATTCGTTGTAAAATTTTCACCAGACACCGATTACGATGAGAAGTTGAAAATAAACGTAGATATTAATATCACAATGCCATGCGCTACCTTAGGCGCTGACATTCTCGACTCCACCAACCAACACACATACAACTTCGGCTCTTTGGAGGAAGAAGACACGTGGTTCGAACTTGACTACAAGCAACGTCAACATTTTGGTAGTAAACGTACGTGAGGAGTACTATGCGATACATGAGTTCCTGTGGCGAATTGGTCGTTCTTACTTTCATACAAGTGAACCGAAGCGCACTGTCTTTCCTGAGAGCGCATACGATGCTTGTCGTATCTACGGCACGCTTATCCTTAATAAAGTCGCTGAAAACTTTCATGCTATAGACTTGTGGAAGGTGGTTCAAGCATCACTTGAGGTCGGTGAGATACGGAGGCTGCCGTCGCAGATGTAGATCGTGCTGCAAGAGATTTTGTGAACGTTGGTGGTTCGTAGTCATAGTTGCAATGTACTGGTCTGCACCTACTGGTTGAAGGAAGTCCAAGAATTACCTGAAACCACTAAGACGTGGAGGCTACCGCCGAAGATGTAGAAGTTGCTGCAGGACGTGGACGGTTCCGTAAAAGTAATAGCAATGTGCTAGTCAACACGCACGTTCTGAAGGTGGTCCAAGAATTACCAAAAGCCAGTGAGACGTGAAAGTTACTGTAGAAAGTTCTGCAGGTCGTAAACGGTGCCTTTGGTAGTAGTAGCGATGTTCTAGTCAACACGACCGAAGAGAAAGTAACCTAAAATCACCTAAAGCCATTGATGCGTGGAGCTGTCGTCAAAGATGCGAAAGGTGCTGCAGCACGTGAACAGTTCCGTAGAATGAGTTGAGCTTTGCTGACTAACACGAACGGATTGAAAGTAGTCAAAATAACACCTAAAGTCAGTGAGACGTGAAAGCTGTCGGTGAAGATGCGGAAGGTGCTGCAGGACGTGGACCGTGCCCTAAAAATAGTAGCGATGCACTGGACAGCACGAACTGGTTGAATATGATCCAAACATCAACTGAAGTCAGTGAGCTATGAATGCTGCCTTCAAAGATGTTGAAGATATGGCAAGACGTGGACGGTGCTGTAGATGTATTAAAAGTAATCTATGAATCACCCAAAACTATTAACACGTGTAGGTTGTCGTCGAAGATGTAGAAAGAAGGTGCTGCATGGCGTGGACGGTGATGTAGCAGTACTAACGATGAACTGGTCAACACGAATCTCCTAGAATCACTTGAAGCTAGTGAGATATAGAGGTTGTTGTCGAAGATGCAGAAAGTGTTGCAGGAGGTGCATGTGCCTTAGAAGTAATAGCTATGTGCTGATCAACACGAACAGATTGAATGTGGACCAAAAGTCACCGGACGCCAGTGAGACGTAAAGACAAATGCCGAAGATGTGATCTACGATGCCGTAGACGTAGCAATTTGCTGGTTAGCATTCGTAGAATCATTTGAAGCCAGTTATACATGGACGATACCATCGAAGATGCGGAAGTACTACTGGACGTGGCGATGCTGTAAAAGTTATAGCGACGTGCTGATCAACACGAATGGGTTGAACGTGGCCCAACAATCACATGAAGCCAGCGAGACGAGGAGGCTGTCTTTAAAAGTGTAGGTGCCGCAGGACGTACCAGGTACTCGTAGAAGTAGCGATGTCTCGGTTAACACAGACGGGTTAAAAGTGGTCCAAAAGTCAGCGAGACGTAGAGGCTGTCGTCAACGTAATGGAAGGTGCTGCAGGATGTAGATAACACCGCAAAAGTTTTGGCGAGGTGTTGGTCAGCACGAACAGGTTGGAAGTACACCTAAGAATCACTTGAAGCTAGTGAGACGTGAAGGCTGCTGTAAAAGGTATTGCAAAACGTGGACAGAGCCGTAGAAGTAATTGTAACTGGTCAACAGAAACGGGTTGTAAGTGGCCCAAAAGTCACCTGAAGCCAGTGAGACGTAAAGATTGTTCTCGAAGATGTTGAAGATATTGTAGGACGTCACGGTGCCGTAGAAGTTGCAATGTGCTGGTCAGCGCCTACGTGTTGAAAGTATTTGAAGAATCATTTGAAGCCAGTTATACATGGAAGGTGTTGCAGAACGTGGGTAACACCGCAAAAGTACTAGCGAGGTGCTAGCCAGCACAAAGAGATTGAAAGTACCCCAAGAATCAACTCAAGCCAGTGAGACGTAGAGTCTGATCTGGAAGATGTGGAAGGTGTTGCAGAACGTGGACAGTGCCGTAGAAGTACTTGCGATTTTCTGGTTAGCACAAAAGATTTGAATGTGACCCAAGAATCACCTGACGTCAGAGAGACGTGAAGGCTACCTTCAAAAATGTAGACGATTTTGTATGACGTGGACGATGCAGTAAAAGTAGTAGTGATATGTGGGGTAACACCAACGGGTTGAAAGTGGCTCAAAAGTCACCCGAAGCCGATCAGACGTAGAGGCTGCAGTCGAAGATGTGAATGGTGCTGCAGTATATGATGATGCCGTAAAAGTGGTAATGATGTGCTGGTCAGCATTTACGTGTTCAAAGTGGTCCCAGAATCAATTAAAGTAAGTTATGCAAGGATGCTGCCGCCGAGGATGTTAAAGATACTGCAAGGTTGAAAGTGGTCTAGGAGTTACCTAAAGCCAGTGAGACGTTAAGAAGGTTTTCAAAAATGTGGAAGATGCTGCAAGATGTGAACGCTACCGTAGACGTGTCGAAGGTGGTCCAAGAATCACCTGAAATCAGTGAGACGTCAAGGATGTAGAAGGTGCTGCAGAACGTGGACGGTGCCGTAGAAATAGTACTGATAAGCTGATCAATAGGAGCGGGTTGTAAGTGGCCCAAAAATTAACTGGAATTAATGAAACGTGGAAGCTGCAGTCAAACATTAGTAGGATGTTGTAGGACGTAGACAGTGTCGACGTATTGAAAATCCAAGAATCACCTGCAGCCAGTGTGGAAGATGCTGCAGGATGTGGACGGTGTCGTAAACGTGTTGAAGGTAGTCCAAGAATTTTCTGAAACCGATTAGACGTGAAGGGCGCTGAAGATGTTGATGGTGCTACAAGACGTGGAAGGTACTGTAAAAGTAGTAACGATGCGCTGATGAACACGAACGGGCTTTTAAGTGGCGCAAGAATAATCCAAAGTCAATACGAAATAGAGGCTGCTGTCGAAGATGTTAAAGGTGCTACAGTACGCCGACGACACTGAAAGTAATAGCGATGTACTGGTTCCCACGAACGGGTTGAAAAGGTTCAAGAACCACCTGAAGCCAATGAGACATTGAGACTGCCGTCGAAGATGTGGACGATACTGTCGGATGTAGATGGTTCCGTGGAGGTTTGAAGGTGGTGCTAGAATTAGATGAAGTCAATAAGCCATGGGGCTGCTATCGACGATGTAGAAAGTGCTGCAGGACACGGCAGTGCCGTAGAAGTAGTAGCGATGTGCTGATCAACACAAACGCGTTAAAGGTGGCCCAAGCATTACTTGAAGCAAGTGAGACGTGGAGGCTGTCGTATAAGATATATAAGATACTGCGGGTCGTGGACGGTACCGTAAAAGTAGTAGCGATGTGTCGGTCAACAAGAACGGGTTTAAAGTGGCTTAAAAATCAAATGAAATTAATGAGACGTGGATGCTGCAGTCGAACATTAGTAGGATGTTGCAGGACGTAGAAGGTGTCGTTGACGTATTGAAGATTCAAGAATCACTTGAAGCTAGTAAAACGTGGAGGCTACTGTTATAGCTGTGGAAGGTGCTGCAGGACGTGGGCGGTGCCGTAGAAGTAGTATGATGTGTTAGTAAACAAGAACGAGTTAAAAGTGTCCCAAGAATCATCTGAAGTCAGTGAGGCGAGGTTGCCGTTAAAGTTTTTGAAGATATTGCAGGACTGGACGGGATCGGAGAACTACTAGCGACATGTTGGTTAAAACGAATGAATTGAAAGTGGTCCAAAAATCAACTGAAGTTAGTGAGACGTAGAAACTGCAGTCAAAGATGCAGTTATACTTGAACGCTCCGTCGAAGATGCAAAAGTACTACAGGACGTGGTGGTACTGTAGAAGTAAGGCGCCGTGCTGATCAACACGAATGGGTTGAAAGTGGCCCAAGAATCACATGAAGCCAGCGAGACGAGGAGGCTACCTTTAAAAGTGTAGAAGATGCCGCAGGACGTACTAGGTACTCGTAGAAGTAGCAACGTCCCGGTTATCACGAACCGGTTAAAAATGTATCAAGAATCACCTAAAGTCAGTGACACGTAGAAGCTGTCGTGAACGAAATGAAAGGTGCTGCAGAATGTGGATAACACCGCAAAAGTACTAGCGAGATGCTGTTCAGCACGAAGAGGTTGGAAATACACCAAGAATCACTTGAAGCTAGTGAGACGTGGAGGCTGCTGTGGAAGGTGTTGCAGAACGTGGACAGTGCCGTAAAAATAGTTGTAATTTGCAGGTCAATACAAACGGGTTGAATGTGACCTAAAAGTCACCTGGAGCCAGTGAGACGTGGAGGTTGTTGTCGAAGATGTAGAAAGTATTGCAGGATGTCACGGTGCCGTAGAAGTTGCGATGTGCTGGTCAGCGCTCACGTGTTGAAAGTATTTGAAGAATCGCTTGTAGCCAGTTATACATTTACGCTGCCGTCGAAGAAATAGAAGGTGTTGCAGGACGTGGGTAACACCGCAAAAGTACTAGCGAGGACTTGGTCAGCAAAGAGATTGAAAGTACACGAAGAATAACCTGAAACCGGTGAGACGTGGAGGCTGATCTGGAAGATGTGGAAGGTGTTGCAGAACGAGGACAGTGCCGTAGAGGTATTTGCGATTTCCTGATTAGCACGAACGATTTGAATGCGGCCCAAGCATCACCTGAAGCCAAAGCGATGCGAAGGCTGCCTTCAAAGATGTAAACGGTGTTGTATGACGTGGACGATGCAGTAGAAGTAGTAGCTATGTGTGCGGTAACACCAACGGGTTGAAAGTGGCCGGCCCGACGCAAAGGCTGCCGTTGAAGGTGTGGAAGGTGCTGGATATATGATGGTGCCGTAGAAGTAGTAGCGATGTGCTCATCAACACAAACGCTTTGAAAGTGGCCCAAGCATTAACTGAAGCAAATGAGACGTGGAGGCTACCGTAGGAGATATGGAAGGTACTGCGGTACGTGGGCGGTACCGTAGAAGTAGTAGATATGCTGTTTAGCACCCGCGTGTTGAAGGTGGTCTAAGAATCACCTGCTGCCAATGTGTCATGGAGGTTGCTGTCTAAGATGTAGAAGGTGTTACAGGATGTGGACGCTACCGTAAAAGTAGTAGCGATGTGTTGGTCAGCACAAACGAGTTGAAGAGGCTCAAAAATCACCAAGCCAGCGAGACAAGTAGGCTGCCGTAGCAGATGTGGACGATACTGCAGGGCGTAAAGGTGCTGAAAGTGGTTCAAGAATCACTTGAAGTCAGTGAGATGTAGAAGCTGCCGTTGAAGATGTAGAACATGGCAAGGGTTGCTACAAACGTTGGTGGTGTCATAGTCACAGTTGCGATGTGCTGGTCAGCACATGCTATTGAAGGTGGTCCAAAAATAACCTGAAGTCAGTAAGACGGGGAGGCTACCGCCAAAGATACCGGAGAACGTGGACGGTGCTGTAGAAGTAGTAGCGATGTGCTGGTCAAAACAAATAGGTTGAAAATGGCCAAAAAACCCTTGAGGCCAGTGAAACGATTTTACGTTGTAGTTATCTAAGGTGCTGCAGGATTTTGACGGTTTCGCAGAACTACCAGCAATATGTGGATCAACACCGATGAGTTGCACGTGGTCCAAGAATCAACTAGAGTTAGTGCGTTGTCGAGGCTGCCGTCGAAAGTGCGGAGGCTGCTGTAGGACGTGGAAGATGTCGTAGACGTTTAAAATATACTTCAAGAATCACCTGATGCCAGTGAGGCTTGGAGGCCGCTGTCAAAGCTGTGGAGGTACTGCAGGACGTGGACAGTGCCGTACAAGTTGTAACAATATGCTGGTCAACACGAATGGAATTATAAGTTACTCAAAAATCACCTGAAGCAAGTTAACTGTGGATACAGTCATCAAAGATATAGAAGCTGTTGCAGAACGTGGACGGTGCTGTAAAAGAAATAAGTATGCTGGTCAATACATCCGTGTTGAAGTTGGTCTAAGAATTACTTGAAGTCAGGGAGGCATGAAGATTTCTGTAGACGATGTGAAAGATGCTGCAGGACGTAGACCATACCATAGACGTGTTGAAGGTGAGATTTGGAGGCTGCTGTTGAAGATGTAAAAGATGCTGCAGGAAGTGAGGCACTGTGAAAGTGCTGGTCAGAATGAACGAGTTGAAAGTGGCCCAAGAATTACCTGAAGCCAGTGTGACATGGAAGCTGCTGTTGAAGACGTGGACTATATTACAGGAAGTGGATGGTGCCGTAGACGTGTTGAAAGTAGTCTAAGGGTAACTTAAAATCAGTGAGATACGGAGGCTGCCCTTAAGATGTGGAAGAAGCTGTGAACATTGATAGTGTCATACTCATAGTTCCGATGTGCTGGTCATCACGTACTGGTTGAACGTAGTCTAAGAATCACCTGAAGTCAGTGAGACATGGAGGCTACCGTGGAAAATGTTACATGACGTGAAAGGTGTCGTAAAAATATTTGCGATGTTAGTGAGACGTGGAAGCTACCATCGAAGAAATGGAAGATGTTGTAGAATGTGTACGGTGCCATAGACGAGTTGAAGTAGGTCTAATAATCGCCTGAAGACAGGCTGCCACTGAAGATGTGGAAGGTGCTGCAGATTGAAAGATTGAAAGTACACCAAGAATCACTTGAAGCTAGTGAGACGTGGAGGCTGCTGTGGAAAGTGTTGCAAAACGTGGACAGTGCCATAAAAGTAGTTGTGATTTGCTCGTCAACACAAACGGGCTGAATGTGGCCCAAAAATCACCTGAAGCGAGTGAGACCTAGAGATTGTTATCGAAAATGTAGAAGGTATTGCAGGATATCACAGTGCTGTAGAAGTAGCGGTGTACTGGTCAGCGTTCACGTGTTGAAAGTATTCGAAGAAGCACTTGGAGCCAGTTATACATGGACGATGCCGTCAAAGAAGTGAAAGATGTTGCAGGATGTGGGTAACACCCCAAAAGTACTAGCGAGGTGCTGGTCTGCACAAAGTACACCAAGAATCACTTGAAACCAGTGAGACGTGGAGGCTGCTCTAGAAGATGTGGAAGGAGCTGCAGAATATAGACAGTGCCGTAAAAGTAGTTACGATTTTCTGGTCATCACAAAGGGTTTCAATGTGGCGCAAGAATCACTTGAAGCCAAAGAGACTCGAAGACTGCCTTCAAAGATGTGAAAGGTGTTGCAGGACGTGGACGGTGCAGTAGAAGTACTAGCTATGTGTGAGTTCACACCAACGGGTTGAAAGTGACCCAAAAGCCACCCGAAGATGGTCCAGACGTGGAGGGTGCTATCGAACATGTGGAAGGTGCTGCCGTATATGATGGTGCTGTAGAAGTAGTAGTGATGTGCTGGTCAGCATTCACATGTTAAAAGTGGTCCAAGAATCAATTGAAGTCGGTTACGCTAGGACACTGCCGCCGAGGATGTGAGAAATGCTGCAAGGTTGCAAGTGGTCCAGGAGTTGCCTGAAGTCAGTGAAATGTGGAGGACGCCTTTAAAAATGTGGAATATGCTGCAGGATGTGAACGCTAGCGTAGGCGTGTCGAAGGTGGTCCAAGAAACACCTGAAACTAGTGAGACGTGGAGATGTAGAAGGTGCTGCAGAACGGGGACGGTACCGTAGAAATAGTAGCGATAAGCTGGTCATCACGAACAAGTTGAAAGTGGTCTAAGTATCAACTAAAGTGAGTGAGACGTAGAAGCTGTAGTCGAATATGTAAAGGATGCTGCAAGACGTGGACGTATTGAAGGTGGTCCAAGAATCAAAGGCGTCGCCGTGGATCAATGTAGTAAGCGTAAGACTACGGATCCCAAGGTCCTGGGTTCAAATCCCGACACGGCCGGCTGCTTGAAAAATGACAGGCGAGCATTTTTCACAAAAATTACGCCCTCGTTCGGATGAGAGGTTAAATGGAGGTCCCGTGTGTGAGTGTTGTCACGCACGTTAAAAATCCCTACCTTGCCTGGAACGGCAAGGGTTCGGCAAAATTCTAAATTTCCAGGCAACAAAAAACTCGCCTCCTGGCCAATGTAGTACCTTCTGGTGGAGCATTGGAAATATAAATGAACGGTCCAAGAATCACCCAAAGTAAGTGAGACGTTCAGGCTGCCATAGAAGATGTGGAAGGTGCTGCAGGACGTAGACGGTGCCGTAGAAGTTGTAACGATATGTTGATCAACAAAAACGGGTTGAAAGTGACCCAAGAATCGACTGAAATTAATGAGACTTGGAAGCTGAAGTTGAACGTTGGTAGGATGTTGCAGGACGTGGACGATGTCATTAACGTATTGAAAATCCAAGAATCACCTTAAGCCAGTAAAACGTGAAAGCTACTGTAATAGCTGCGTAAGGTGCTGCAGGACATGGATGGTGCCGTAGAACGAGGAACGAGTTAAAAGTAGCCCAGCAATCACTCAAAGCCAGCGAGACGGGGCTGCTGTCAAAGATGAAGAAAGTGCTGCAAGACGTGGACAATGCTGCAACACAAGTAGCGATATGGTTGTCAGCACGAACGTGCTGAACGTGATCTAAAGATTGCCTAAACTGAGTGAGATGTGGAGGCGGTCGTCGAAGATGTAGAAGCTGCTGCAGAACGTGGACGGTGCGGTAAAAGAAATAAGTGTGCTGGTCAGCATTTCCGTGTTGAAGTTGGTCTAAGAATTGCTTGAAGTCAGGGAGGCATGAAGATTGCTGTCGAAGATGTGAAAGATGCTGCAGGACGTGGACCGTGCCATAAACGTGTTAAAGATGAGATTTGGAGGCTACTGATGAAGATGTAAAAGATGCTGAAGGAAGTGACGGCACTGTGAAAGTGCTGGTCAGAATGAACGAGTTGAAAGTGGCCCAAGAATCACTTGAAGCCAATGAGACATGGAGGTCGCTGTTGAAAATGTTGACGATATTACAGGAAGTAAATGGCGCCGTAGACGTGTTGAAAATCGTGAGATACGAAGGCTGCCCTCGGAGATGTGGAAGAAGCTGCAAGAGTTGCTGTGAACGTTGATAGTGTCATATTTATAGTTCCAATGTACTGGTCAGCACGTACTGGTTGAACGTGGTCTATAAATCACCTGAAGCCAGTGATACTTGGAGGCTACTGTGGAAGATGTTACATGACGTGAACGGTGTTGTAAAAATAGTTGCGACGTGCTGCTCAACAGATCGGATTAAAGTGGTCCAAAAACCATCTTAAGTCAGTGAGACGCGGAAGCTACTATTGAAGGTGTGGAAGATGTTGTAGAATGCGTACGGTGCCATTGACGAGTTGAAGTAAGTCTAAGAATCACCTGAAAAAGCCTGCCCCAGTAGATGTGGAGGATACTGCAATACGTGAGCGCTGCAGAAGAAGTAGGTATGTGTTGGTCATTACGAATGGGTTGAAAGTTGCCATTGAATCAGCTAAAGCCAGTAAGACGTGGAGGCTGCTGTTGAAAGAGGTGCTGCAGGTACAGTGGAAGTAGTAGATGTGCTAATCATCAGCCGCGTGTTGAAGATGGTCTACGGATCGCCTGAATCCAATGAAGCACAGAGGCTACTGTCGTCGATGTACAAGATGCTGCAGGACCTGAACGGTGCCGTAAAAGTAGTAGTGATATACTGGTCAACACGAACGGGTTGAAAGTGGCCCACAATCATTAGAAGCTATTGAAACGTGAAGACTGTCATGGAAGATGTGAAAGTTGCTACACGACGTGGAGAGTGCCGTAAAAGTAGTTGTGATTTGCTGGCCAGCACAAACCAGTGAAAATATTAACAGAATCATCTGAAGTCAGTGAGAGAGCTGCCGACTAAGATGTGGAAAGTACTAGAGAATGTGCAGTGCCTTCAAAGATGTTGGCGATTCGGTTAGACGTGGATGATGCCGTAGACATATTAAAGGTAATTTAAGAAACACCTAAACATAGTGATACGTGTGGTTGTCGTCAAAGATAAAAGATGCTGCAGGATGTGGACAGTGCCGAATAAGTAATAAGTGTTGGCTGGTTAACACAAACAGATTGAATGTGGCCCAAAAGTCGCCTAAAACCAGTGCAAGAATCACCTGAAACCAGCGAGACGAGGAGAAACTGCCGCAGGACATGTGTGGTGTCGTAGGAGTAGTGGTCCAAGAACTACCAAAAGTCAGTGAGACATAAAGGTTGTTGTCGAAGAAGTTGAAGGACGTGTATAGCACCGCAAATGCACTAGCAAGGTGCTGGTCACCACGAAGAGGTTGAAAGTATACCAAGACTCACCTAAAGCCAGTGAGACATGTAGGCTTCTGTGGAAGGTGCTGCAGAACGTAGGCAGTGCCGTAGAACTATTTGAGATTTGCTGGTCAACACAAACGGGTTGAATGTGGTTCAAACGTCTCCTGAAGCCAGTGAGACGTAGAGGTTGTTGTCGAAGATGTAGAAGGTATTGCACGATGTTACGCTGCCGTATAAGTTGGGATATGCTGGCCCACGTGTTGAAAGAATTTGAATAATCACTTGAAGCCAGTTATACATGAACACTGCCATCGACGAAATGGAAGCTGTTGCAGGACGTGGGTATCACCACAAAAGTACCAAGACTTACTTGAAGCTAGTGAGGCATGGAGGCTGCTGCGGAAAGTATTGCAGAACGTGGACAGTGCCGAAGAATTAGTTGTAATCTGCTGGTCAACACAAACGGGTTAAATGTGGCTCAAAAATCACCCGAAGCGAATCAGACGTAGAGGTTGTTGTCGAAAATGTAGAAGTTATTGCAGGATGTCACGGTGCCGTAGAAGTTGCGATGTGCTGGTCAGCGCCCATGTGTTGAAAGTATTTGAACAATCACTTGAAGCCAGTTATAACAAGGACGCTGACGTCGAAGAAATGGAAGTGTTGCAGAACGTGGGTAACACGTGTCGAAGGTAGTCCAAAAATCTCCTGAAACCAGTGAGACGTGGGGATGTAGAAGGTGCTGCAGAACGGGGACGGTGCCGTAGAAATAGTAGCGATAAACCGATCAATACGAACAAGTTGAAAGTGATCTAGAAATTAACTAAAGTGAGTGAGACGTGAAAGCTGCAGTCAAATATGTGGAGGACGGTGCCTAAGACGTATTGAAGATGGTTGAAGAATCACCTGAAAAAGTGAGACGCTAAGGCGGCCATCGAAGATGTGGAAGGTGCTGCACGACGTAGACGGTGCCGTAGAAGCTGTAACGATATGTTGATCAACAAGAACGGGTTGAAAGTGGCCCAAAAATCAACTGAAGATTTGACATTTTTATTTTTCGCCTTCGCGCCTATTCGAGTCTTCATTTGTTTTTAATTTTTGGAATTGTTTGATTATGTAGACTGAAGCAAGTGAAATCATCAGTTGCGATTTGAACCACTCCCTTTATAGATATTTGTCTTTATATTAACGTTGCAATGAAATTTTTTGTCTTTCAAACGTTTTCTTTAGATTTATAGCGGTCAAATACGTCGGTTTCCTCCTTTATTTTATCGCCTATTGGTTATTTTAGACACTTGCGCCCTTGGTTTTTCCTTAACGCATCTTTCTACTTCCTTCGGTACAAATACCAAGTTGAAATCTTTGATGTATGGCCCCTAATTTTCACATCTGCTTGCTACAACCTTCTTGGTACCATTGCAAGAGTTGTTTGTGGTTCAAGCATGTCCGTAGAGTGTACCTGGTACCGTTTTAGTTCCTCAGGTGCCTGTCTTATCAAAAGTTACGCGTATTAGTACACTTTGGTGTTTGATTTTATGTTGCGTAACCGTTTGTATCGTCTTTTTTAGCACAACCAACTCGTTTCCTTATTTCTATTTACCGAAACAGACCTTGTCTATCCAATCAGCAATCATTTCTCTTTCAATTTCAGTACTTCGATAGCTAGCCGCTATTTCATTGGCTGCTTGATATAACGATGCATACCTGTGCGAATTTTTAACCGCTGCATGTCACGTTTATAGCTATGACATACACTACATTTGGATACGTGTTTGTTAGATTGTTTATAACCTTACATTTCTTAAATTCCGTGTACATAAATATCGTTTTTAATTTATAAATGGAACAAGAAATCAGTATTGTACGTTACAGAGGCTCAAAGAAGCTCGACAAGGTAAAAGAATTAGATTTATTCCCTAAAACAGAAGAACGCTTTAAAGAAACCTCCGCCCTAGGCGGCACCTTCTCCCTTATTAGCTTCGCCATAATATTCTGGTTAATATACTCAGAAATCCACTACTACATCCACAGCAAATTCGTTGTAAAATTTTCACCAGACGCCGATTACGATGAAAAGTTGAAAATAAACGTAGATGTTACTATCGCAATGCCCTGCACTACCTTAGGCGCTGACATTCTCGACTCCACCAACCAACACACATACAACTTCGGCTCTTTGGAAGAAGAAGACACATGGTTCGAACTTGACTACAAGCAACGTCAACATTTCGATAGTAAACGCAGCTTTAATTCGTACGTACGTGAGGAGTACCATGCCATACATGAGTTCCTGTGGCGAAGTGGTCGTTCTTACTTTCATACAAGTGAACCGAAGCGCACTGTTTTTCCTGAGAGCGCATACGATGCTTGTCGTATCTACGGCACGCTTATCCTTAATAAAGTCGCTGGAAACTTCCATATAACGGCTGGTAAGAGCTTGAACCTTCCACGTGGTCATATTCATATAAGCGCATTCATGTCAAATGGTGATTATAATTTCACGCATCGTATTAATAAGTTAAGCTTTGGTGATGCAACGCCTGGAATTATTCATCCGCTCGACGGCGACGAGTACATAACGAACGTCGGACCGATGCTGTTTAACTATTTTATAGAAGTGGTACCCACTACCGTTAAGACGTTCTTGTATACGACAAATACGTATCAGTACAGTGTAAAAGAATTGAGTCGTCCGATCGATCACGACAAGGGAAGCCATGGAATGCCCGGGATATTTTTTAAGTACGATATGTCTGCGTTACGTGTTACGATTAAGCAGGAGCGAGATAACTTAGGGACGTTTTTGGCAAGGTTGTGCTCGGTTGTAGCCGGTATTTATATTTTGTCGGGGTTTTTGAAAACGATAGCGCAAGTTTTGACTAATCTGTTTTTATGTCGTTGGAGTTTGAAGGCGGATGTACATGGCGGTAGCAGCGCTCCGAAAACTTTATAAATTGTTAGTTTTAAGTAGGGTCGTATGCACAAATTTTTGAATTATATGTACGTATGTGAAATGTCTTTGCGTATGCTGCTACGAAAGGTATGTATAAAATTGTGTGAAGCTTTCGCAACGTGTTCAAAAATTAAACGATTGTTTCGTTAGCTTTTGTATAGCATAATTAGTTAGATAGTTATTTCCATCGAACAAGTGCTCTCTTTGCTACACGAGCTGCTGTAGCATAACATTCAGTTGCTGCTATGGCTTCCGTAAGGACAGCGCAAGCTCTACAAGCCCCGAGACCTACAATCGCTTCAAACCTTCAAGTAAAAAAACAACAACGTCTATTCAACTTTAAAATCGATAAGCATTTAGTATTTCTTCTAATATACACATACAAACGATTAAACAACCTAAACTTTGTACAACTAATAATTTTTAAAATGTTTAAGCCGGTACAAAGCGACAGTCGACTTCTTATTACCTAAAGCAACGTACCCGCTACCTGGCGAAAAACTAACAGCAGTAATATACCCTAACTTACTTCCAAAAACAGGAAAATTATTAAAAACAGTCCCTGAGCCGATATGAAACAAACGTACGGCACTCTCAACATCGGACGAAAAAAACCCAAACGTTTCCGATGTTGAATTAAAAGCAACGTCTGTAATTGCCGTCGTTAGATTGAAAATAGTTTTTCGGGGTTTAGGCACTTGAGTATGAACAACGTCCTCAACACCGTACACGTTCACAATCCCCTGGGACGATCCAGCCGCTATAAACTGATTCGACGACGAAACTGCTAACGACGAGCCTTGCAGACAACCTTCGTCGATCCAACAATGTCGTACTCGTCGCATATTCATATCCCACATGGTGACTTCGCCCGTGTTACTGTGGGCATACAAACCGAGCCAGTCGGGCTAAAACTAAGCGCTGTGACTTCAGCGTCTTGTTTTAAAATAGCGATTCGTTCTTTGGTGCTGCTTCGTAATAAATGAACCTCGCCCCACTTACCAGCGACTGCTATAAAATGCATATCGGGGGATATTTCAAACTTTTTAGCTTGTGTAAGTCCGTGCGGAAGTGGAATCCGGGTTGGCTTAGCTGCTATTAAGTCGTAGCTGTAAATGTGGGCTCGTCGCGAGCCTAATAACACTTCATCGCCGTTGTGCATAAACCGTGCGCATAGAATTGGGAAACGTTCAAAAGCAACGCTGTGTAATTTATTATTGTGTTTGCCGTCGACTGCAAATAATGTAGCGATACCATGATTTCCGGCTACAAGAGCGGCCGTTGATCCGGGATGAAATTCTATACAATTTATAACGCCTTCGCTGTACGTCTCGCAATTTAAATCCTTCACTTTCTTTAGCTCAAGCGTACTTGGGGGTAGGTTCTGCTTTGTTGTTTCTTTAATAAAGCCGCAGGATTGTAGGAGTTCGTCATCTGGATCTAGGTCTTTTTCTTTACGCAACAAGGCCCATTTCGGTGTACCTACAATAGCTTCAAACTTATTTTTCAACAAAGATGTATATTGATTGGAACGATCATTGATACCACCTCGAGGTAGTTTACGCCCTTGTGAGTCTAATGCAACACCAACGTCGATGCCATCATCGTCTTCGTCGAACCAAGCAGGTTCTTCGGTAAACTCAATTTCATCATCGCCTATACCTGAGTCTGGTGTTAGAACGTGCTGCGTGGTGTGGGTTTTCAGCTCGGCGTCTTCTAAACGTTTTAGAAAGCTCGAAGAGTCGTCAGGAGGCGCGTCACTAGATTTGAGCTTGTGTTTAGGTGGAGCCACTTCCATTTCAAATTCATTTTCCGTTTTCTTGTGTGTTGAGGCATTTAATTATAAATATTGAGCCCGGAGATAATTAACCACACCTAGAAATAAATAATTGTCAGATGTACTGACAGCCGAATTTGACAGTTGTGGATATTTTGCATATACTGGTTAAAAATCATATTCAGGAAACTATTGGATTTTGATATGCGTAAATTTGATTGGTTGAAGTATATCCAATAATTTATTGATACTGGCAGTAAGACAGGGTAGTTTATCCCGAACAGACAAGTTCTTCGTCAAATCGCAGCGGAACAAAGACGCTGATGAATCAATCAAGCATGAAAAGATTAACTAAACCAGATAGAGCTATACAAACTTCAAGCTCACAAGTTTTTTGTCAAATTGCAACGAACTTAGTTGATCTTTTGGCCCTCTCAGAGCGCATGTTGTAATAAGCGTTAACCTTGTGGCCTTTACTGTCTTGTGTGTATTGTTATTTATCGTGCGTGTGTCCCAGGTGTTTGTTTTTTCACCTAGTGGTCTGTTCTGCTGTTACAGGTGAGTAGCTTCTTGGATTTTGTTGTGTATCTATATATGCTAGGTATTCATGGTCTAGGATAAGTAAGACCTGCTCTTGAGCCACGATGGCATTATTGTGAGCACATTCAACGTATATACTAAGTCTAATATAGCGCTACGTTCGGTGTAGGAAATAAATCAATTCACCATTCTGACGTTCTGTGTATCATTCCTTTCCCTTCGGACACCACAGATCTTCTTCTTGGTTACTCTCCAACTATACGATATCCAAATCCTGGATCCTCTGGCCTGTGATTTTCGACCGACAGGATGGCTATTCGTCACAAGCCACTCCATCGTCAGGGCCCTATCTACATTATACTGTGGTATTAACCTACACTCAACAGTCTAGAATTGTAAACTACGTTCGTTGACCACATCCAGCTGAATCAGTAGCGCATATTCTTTGACGCTGGCCAAATCCATTTGCACGGACGCCTCACTTACAGTAACTCCTCCTTGAACAGAAAGTTTAAATCTTTTACACGGAGTTTATCGAGGCTCAAACGAATGAATAAAGCTAAGCGAATTTCATCAAATTGTTAGTTCTGTTCGAGACCAGAGCAAGGAGTAGTTATATTAGGACATTGTGGTACCATTCCAAGTAAACGGCACCATTTGCATAGTATTTGTGTTATTTGGCACACGTCCACGTCTGCAGCACCTTCCATCTCTTCCACTATACCTTTTACGGCAGCCTTTGCGTACCACCGGTTTTAAGTGATTTTTGGGCCACTTTAAACTCATGAGTGTTGATCAACACATTGCAACTACTTTTACGACATCTTCTATTTTCTGAAGCACCTTCCACATCTTCGATAACCTACAGGTCTCGATAGACACCTTCAACACATCTATGACATCAACCAGGTCCTGTAACATTTTCGACGACAGTCTCCACGTCTCACTAGCTTCAGGTGCTTCATGGGCCACTTTCAACTAAGTTGTGTTGATCGGCACGGTACCGTCCGCATCTTGCAGCACCATCTACATCTTCAACGGCTTTTACGTCTCATCTGTTTCGGAAAATCCTTAGACCTCCTTCAACACGTCTACGGCACCGTCCACATCCTGCAGCATATTCCACATAGGCTTTAGATGATTCTTGAATTTTTAATACGTCAACGACACCGTCTACGTCCTGCAGCATTCTACTAATGTTCGACTGCAACTTTCACGTCTCATTAATTTCAGTTAATTTTTGAGCCACTTTCCCGTTCTTGTTGATCAACACATCGTTACTTCTTCTACGGCACTATTCACGTCCTGCAGTACCTTTTACATCTTCGACAGCAGTTTTCACGTCTCGCTGACTTCAGGTGATTCTAGGAGTACCTTTAACACGTGTAGAGAATCATCCACGTCCTGAAATTTCCTTTACCTCTTCAACTGCAGGTACCACGTCTCACTATTTTCAGTTAATTCTTAGGCCACTTTTAACCCGTTCGTGTTGACACGTACATCGCCACTACTTCTACAGCATCGTACACGTCCTGAAGGTACTTTCAACATCTTTGACGGCAGCTTACTTCTTAGTGATTTCAGGTGATTCTAGCACCATCTTCAACACGTCTACAACACCGTCCACGTCCTGCAGCATTCTCCACATCTTCGACTGCAGTTTCCACGTCTCGCTGACTTCAGTTGAATCTTGGACCTCTTTCAATTCATTCGTGTTAACCAGCATAGCACTAGTAGTTGCCCGGCCTCGTCCAAGTCCAGCAGTATCTTCCAAAACTTCAACAGGCAACCTCCTCTCACTGACTTCAGGCGATTCTTGGATCACTTTCACTCTAGCTGAGTAAATCACAGCCACTTCTACGCAGTCGTCTACGTACTGCAAAAACTTTCACATCTTATACGACTTTTACAGTACCGTTCACATTCTTCAGTACATTATACATCTTCGCCAACAGCCTCCACTTCTCATTGAGTTCAGGTGATTTTTAGACCACGTTCAACACGTTCGTGTTGACCATCATATCGTTACTAGTTCTATGGCACCGTTGACGTCATACAGCGCCTTGTTCGCCAGCAGCCTCGTATCACTGGCTTTGAGTGATTCTTGGGCCACTTTTAACTCGTTTTTGTTGACTAACACGTTTCACTGGCTTCAGGTGACAAATCTTCAAGACGTCAACACCGTCCACTTCCGACAACATATAACTAATGTTCGACTGCAGCTTCCACGTCTCATTGATTTCAGTTGATTTTTGAGCCACTTTAAACCCGTTCTTGTTGACCTACACATCGCTACTACTTCTACGGCACCCTCTACGTCCTTCAGCACCATTCGCATCTTCAATGGCAACCTCAACGGCTCACTTACTTCATGTGATTCATGGACCTCCTTCAATTCGTCTACGGTACCGTCTACGTCTTGCAGCATCTTTCATATCTTCGGCTGCCACTTCCACGTCTCACTCACTTCGGTTGATTCTTAGACCACTCTCAACTTGTTCGTGTTGACCAGCTTATTACTACTATATCTACGGAATTGTCCACGTTCTGCAGCATCTTCAACCTCCTCGACGGCAGTCTCCACGTCTCACTGGTTTCAGGTGGTTTTTGAACCACCTTCAACGCGTCTACGGCACCGTCCATGTCCTACAACACCTTCCACATCTTCGACTGCAGCTTTCGCGTCTCACTACATTCAGTTGATTCTTATATCACTTTCAACTCGTCCATGTTAATCAGCAGGTCATTCTTGGACCACCTTCAACACGTCTACGACACCGTTCGATTTGTGCAATACATTCCACACCTTCAAGGGCTTCAGGTGTTTCTTGGATCTTTAATACGTCAACGACACCGTCCACGTTCTGCAACGTCATACTAATGTTCGACTGCGGCTTCCACGTCTTAATTTCAATTGATTTTTAGGCAACTTTCAACCCGTTCTTGTTGCCCCACACATCGTTACTACTTCCACAGCACCGTCTACGTCCTGTAGCACCTTCGACATGATGGCAGTCTTGACGTTTCACTTACTTCAGGTGATTTTTGAACCACCTTCAACACATCTACGGCGTTGTACACGTCCTCCAGCACCTTCCACATTTTCGACTGCAGCTTTTGGGTTTCACTACCTTCACTTATACCACTTCCAACTCGTCTATATTGACCCGCAGGTGATTCTTGGACCACCTTCAACACGTCTACGACACCGTTCGTATTGTGCAGTACATTCCGTATCTTTAAAAGCTTTACGTAATTCTTGGATCTCCAATACGTCAACGACACTGTCCACGTCCTGCAACATCCTACTAATGTTCGACTGCAGCTTCCACGTCTCATTAATTTCAATTGATCTTTGGACGACTTTCAACCCTTTGTTGACCAACACATCCCTACTTCTTCTACGGCACAGTACACACCCCAAAGCACCTTCCACATTTTCCACAGCAACCTTCAAGACTCACTTACTGCAGATAATGCTTGGATGGTATCGTTCACATCTTGTAGCATTCTTCACATCTTCGGCTGCAGCTTCCACGTTTCACTTACTTTAGTTGATTCTTAGACCACTTTCAATTTGTTCACCGTACACGTTCTGCAGTACCTTCAACATTCTTGACGGCAGTCTCCACGGCTTACTGAATTCAGGTGATTCTTGAACCACCTTCAGCACGTCTACGGCACCATCCACATCCTTCAGCATCTTCCACATTTTTGAAGGCAGCCGTCCAGGCTGTATCACTGGCTTCAGGTAACTCCTGGACACTTTCAACCCTGCAGAGTTTTTCACATTCTTGGCGGCATCGACCTTGCCTAATCGGCTTCAATTGATTCTTGGACCACTTTCAACATGTGAGTGCTGACTAGCACATCACTACTACTTCTACGGCACCATCATATACTGCAACACATTCCACATCTTCGAGAACAGCCTCTACGTCTGATCGGCTTTGGGTAACTTTTGAGCCATTTTCACCCACACCGTCTACATCTTTGAAAGGAGTTTTCAAGTCTTTCTGGTATCAGGTGATTCTTGGGCCACATTCAAACCGTTCGTGCTGATCAGAAAATCGCAGCCACTTCTACGACACTGTCCACATATTCCAGAGGAGTCTCCACGTTGTACTGGCTTTGGGTGATTCTTGATCTACTTTCAATCTCTTTGTATAGACTAGCACCTCGCTAATACCTTTGCGATGTTACCCACGTCCTGCAACACCTTCCACTTCTTTGACGGCACGTCCATATATAACTGGTTTCAAGCGATTCTTCGAATACTTTCAACACGTGAGCGCTGACCAACACACCGCTACTTCTACGGCATCCTGCAGCACCTACCACATGTTCGATACCAGCATCTACTTCTGACCGGCTTCGGGTGACTTTTGGGCCATTTTCAACCCGTTAGTGTTAACCCACACATAGCTATTACTTCTACTGCATCGTCCACGTCATGCAATACCGTCTACATCTTTGAATGCAGCCTTCAAGTCTTTCTGGCTTCAGGTGATTCTTGGGCCACATTCAAACCGTTCGTGCTTACCAGAAAGTCGCAGCCACTTCTACAACACTGTCCATATTCTGCAGCACCTTTCACATCCTCCATAGCAGTCTCCACGCCCCACTGACTTCGGGTGATTCTTGGTGTGCTTTCAATCTCTTTGTGCAGACCAGCACCTCGTTAGTACTTTTGCGGTGTTACCCACGTCCTACAACACCTTCCACTTCTATACGGCAGCGTCCATGTATAACTGGCTTCAAGTAATTCTTCGAATACTTTCAACACGTGACACTGACCAACACACCGCTACTTCTACGGCACAGTGACATCTTGCAGTACCTTCAACATCTTCGACAGCAACCTCTACGTCTCACTGGCTTCGTGTGGCTTTTGGACCACATGCAACCCGTTCGCGTTAACTAACACATATCTTTTACTTAAACGTCACCGTGTAGCTCTGGCAGCACCTTCTTCATCTTCGACGGCAAGCTCCATATCTCACTGGTTTCATGTGATTCTTGGGCCACATTCAACCTGCTTGTGCTAACCAGCAAATTGCAAATACTTCTACGGCACTGTCCACGTTCTGCAACACCTTCCACAGAAGCCTCCACGCCTCACTGGCTTCATGTAATTTTTAGTGTACTTTCAACCACGCTAGTACCTTTGCGGTGTTATACACGTGCTGCAGCGTTTTCCACTTCTTCGACGTCTCACTCGTTCTTGAGTGGTTCTTGGACCACCTTCAACTCGTTCGTATAAACCAGTGCGTTGCTACTTCTACGACACCAGACACGTCCTGCGGCACTTTCCACTTTTAAAAGCAGTCTCCTCGTCTCGCTGGCTTTAGGTGATTCTTTGGCCACTTTTAACCCATTTGTGTTGATCAGCAAGCCGTTGATTTTTCTACGGCATCGCCATCTTGCAGTATCTTCTACATCTTCGGCACCAGTTTTAAATGCTTCTTCGAATACTTTCAAGACGTGCGCATTGACCAGCACATCGCTACTTCTACGGCACCGTAACATCCTACAGTACCTTCCAGAGCTTTGACAGATGCCCCTACGTCTCACTAGTTTTAGGTGGCTTTTGGTCTACATTCAATCCGTTCGTGTTAACCAGCACTCCTACTACACTGACCACTTCCTGCACCTTCGACAGCAACCTCCATGTATATGGTCACTTTCAACTCGTTCGTGTTGACAAGTTCATCGTTACTGCTGCTACGGAACCGCCCAAGTCCTACAGCATCTTGTACATTTTCGACGACAACCAACACGTCTCACTATCTTTGGGTAATTCTTGGATTATACTACGGCAACGTCCACGTCACACCGCATTGTCCACATCTTCGAAAGCAGCTTTCATATCTAACTGACTTCAGTTGATGCTTGGATCATCTTCAACCTGTTCGTGCTACTACTTTTATGGTTTCATCCACGTCTTGCAGCACCTTCCACATCTTCCACGACAGCTTTCACGTCTCACTGATTTCGGGTGGTTTTTAGACCACTTTCCACCATTTCATATTGATCGCAACACCGCCGTACTATCTACGGCACCATCCACATCTTGCAGCACTTTCGGCGTATTCGACAGCAACATCCACGTCTTACTGGCTTCAAGTGATTCTTGAACCACTTTTAACGCGTGAGTGTTGAACAGATCTTCTACGGCACCGTCCACGTCCTGCAACACTCATGCACCACCTTCAACACCGACTACGTTCTCCAGAATCGTCCGCATGTTCGACAGTCGTCGTTATGTTTCATGGCTTTGAGTGATTTTTAGACTACATTCGACACGTAAGTGCTGACCGGCAGTTCGTTACTATCTTTACGGCACCCACAACAATCTTCAGAATCTTCCACATCTTCGACAACAGCCTCCACATCTCACAGATTTCTGGCGATTCTTGGATTATCTTCAACCCAATCGTTCTGACCAACACTGTTACGGCAACGCCCACAAACTGCAGCGTTTTCCACATCTTAGTCGGCAGCTTCCACGACTCACTGACTTCAGATGATTCTGAAAACATTTTCACCCGTTCATACTGGCCAGCAGATCGCAACTACTTTTACGGCACTCTTCACGTGCTGCAGCGCCTTTTTACATCTTCGATGACAGCCTCCACGTATCACTAGCTTCAAGTGAGTATGGGCCAATTTCAACCAGTTCGTGTTGACCAGAACATCGGCACTGTTTACCTCCTTCTACCGCAGCATACACGTCTCACTGGTCATTCTTGGGCCACTTTCAAATCGTTCGTGTTGATCAGCACATTGCTACTACTTCTACGGCACCGTTCACGTCGTGCAGCACCTTCTACATCGTCGACGGTAGCCTCTGTGCTTCATGGCTTTAGGTGATCCTTAGACCATCTTCCACACACGGGTTCTGATTCGCTACGGTACTGTCCAAGTCCTGCAACACCTTCTTCGACAGCAGGCTCCACGTCTTATTGGCTTCAGGTGATTCTCGTCTATGGCACCGTTCACGTTTTACAACATCTTCCACACTTTCAATGGGACGCTCCACGTTTCACTAACTTATGATGTTTTTGGGACCACTTCAATCCGTTTTGTTGAGCAGCAAGTCGCAAGTATTTCTACGGAACCGTTCACATCCTGTAACATCTTCCACGGTAGCCTCCATGTCTCACGGGCCTCAGGTGATTCTTGAACCAAGTTCAACCAGTACGTGCTGACCATCACGTCGCAACTATGACACTATCAACGTTCGCGACTCTTGCAGTTTCTTCCATCATCTCCGCATCTCACTGATTGCAAGTTATTCTTAGACCACTTTCAACACGTCTACGGCACCATCTACGTCCTGTAATATCGTCCACGTCTTCAACGGCAGCCTCCATGTATCACTGGCTTCAGGTGATTCTTGGGCCACTTTCAACCCGTTCATGCTGACCGGCACTTTTACAGTGCCGTCACACATTTTGAACAGCAAAATCCAAATCTCACCTGCAACACGTCTAAGACACGGTTCACGTCGTGCAGCAACTTCACATCTTTGACAGCAATCTCCATGCCTCTCTGATTTCAAGTAATTCTTGGACCAACTTCAACACGGGAGTGCTGACCAGCACTTATTACGTCTACCGCATCGTTCACGTCCTGCAGCACCTTCTACATATTCGACGACTGTATCCACGTTTAACTTGCTTCAGGTGATTCTTGCGCAACTTTAATTCGTTTGTGTTGATCAGCACATTGGTACTTCTTGAACGGCACTGTCCACGCCCTGCAGCACTTACCACAACTTTAACTGCGGTCTCAACACCTCGCTGGCTTCTTGGACTACATTTGACACGTCTACGACACCTACCACGTCCTACAGCATCCTCCACATCTTCGACTGCAACCTCCGCGACTCACTAACTTAAGTTGATTCTTGGACCACTTTAAACTCATCGGTGTTGATCCGCATATCGTTAGTAGTTCTGTGACACCGTTAAAGTCCTGCAGAACCTGCCACAACTTTGACTGCAGTCTCCACGCCTCACTGGCTTCTTGGACTACATTTGACACGTCTACGACACCTACCACGTCCTACAGCATCCTCCACATCTTCAACTGCACCGCGACTCACTAACCTTAGTTGATTCTTGGACCACTTTCTCATCGGGGTTGAAACACATATCGCTAGTAGTTCTGTGACACCGTTAAAGTCCTGCAGCAACTTAGACAACTTCAACGGAAGCTTCGTCTCACTGGTTTCAAGTGATTTTTAAGCCACTTTCAACTCGTTCGTGTTGAGAAGCACGTCGCTACTACTTCTACGGCACCGCCCACGTCTTGTAGCGCCTTCAACATCTTCGGGGTAGCCTCAACGTTTTCAGGTGATTCTACGATTCCACGACACCCTCCACGTTGTGTGGCATTTTCCACATCTTCAACAGCTTTGGGTGATTCTTGGACCAGTAACCTCCACGTCTCAGTTGCTTTTGGTAATTCTTGGACCACCTTCAACACGTGAGTGTTGACCTGCACATCGCTATTATTTTTAAGGAACCGTCCACGTCCTGCAGCACCTTCTACATCTTCGACGGCAGCCTCCACTTTTACTGGTATCAGGCAATTCTGGGACTACCTTCAACCAGTACATGCTGACCAGCACCACATCTAAAACGTCATCCGCGTATACGGCAACCCTTGCAGCACCTTCGACGCTACGTTTTACAGCAGTTAACAAACCTATTTTCAATATTTTCCCGTAATCTGGAGGTATTATAATTTAACCGCTAGGGCTCTCTCATAAGTTCAACGCACCCTAATATGCGAATTAACCCCATTAACGGTACCTAAAATAACGAGTGTCTTTATACAGTATACTGAAACCGTCACGAAGAGATAGAAACACGTACGACCAGAATAGAAATACTATTCTACCCCCAAGTTTAAGCAACGAGATCGTTTAGAATGGACTGCAAAGAAATGATAATTTCGTTGCTTGTGCAAGACTCTATCAGCAACAGCGGTCTCAAAGTGCCTTCGACCGGATTTACTGAAGGACCTGAAGAAGATCAAATTCAATTTCCAACTGATTTCAAAGTTTTTGCCTGTACAATTGATAGTTATGAAAGTACACCGAAACCGTTCCCTAACCTTACTTCTGGCCCTTCTACAAATTGTCTTGTAGAAAGTGGCAGTACGAAAGCAAAACAAGGCGCTCTATTTACCAAACTGCACTGTTGCGATATATGCAAGTATACTACAACTAAGAAATCGCTGCTAATCGAACACTTTGTAACACACACCAACGACAAATCATACCAATGTACTTTGTGTACCTACAAAACTTCTCACAGGTCCGACCTAGAAACGCACACGAGTAGTCACAGTCGAAAAACACAATTTTCGTGTAATATTTGTGATTATAGAACCGATCACAGGGGCCATTTCAACCAGCACGTAACCACACATACAGGAGACAAGCCATACACGTGTCGTTTCTGTGAGTATAAATCCTTTCGTAAGTTTTGTCTTAAGACACACATGAGTCAACACATTGCCGAAACAGTATTTCTATGCAACCTATGTGCGTACAAAACACTTCATAGAAATCTCTTCTACCGTCATTTAAGCAGCCATTCTGGAGTTGAACCGTTCGCATGTACTTTTTGCGAATATAGAACGTCTCGAAGATGTAATCTAAGAGATCACATGGGCGCACATAGTGATGAAAATGCGTTTTCGTGTAGCGTTTGTGCGTACAAGACGGTACATAAGGGCCATTTCAACCAGCATTTAAAAACACATACAGGTGAAAAGCCGTTTTCGTGTAGTTTGTGCGATTATAAAGCGTCGCGGAAATTTTATCTACAAACCCACATGAGTAAACACGGTGGCGAAACAAGGTTTTCGTGTAGAGTTTGTAAGTACAAAACGTACCGTAAAAGCAATTTTGACCTGCACGTGGGAGCGCATACTGGCGATAAACCGTTTTCGTGTAGTATGTGTGAGTACAAAACGTTTTATAAATTTAATCTGAAGATACATATGAGAAAGCATAGCGGTGAAAAGCGTTTTACGTGTAATGTTTGTGACTACAAAACGTTTCATAAACACCACTTGAGCCAGCATTTAATAACGCATACTACACACAAAGCGTTTTCGTGTAGCATGTGTGACTATGTAGCGTCGTGGAAGTCTAATCTAAAAGCGCACATGACTACACACGTCGGTGAATCGCGATACACGTGTAGCTTTTGCGAGTATAAAACGTACCTTAAAGGCAATTTAAACCTACATTTAAAAACGCACAGCGTTGATAAATTCTCGTGTAGCCTGTGCGATTTCACAACGTACTACAACTTCAGTCTAAAGGCGCACTTGAGAACGCATAGTGGTGAAACGCGTTTTACGTGTAGCGCTTGCAAATACAAGTCGTTCTATAAAAACGATTTGAGGAAGCATGTTATTATTCACAGTACAGACAAACCGTTCTCGTGTAGCGAATGTGATTTCAAAACGTCGTGGAAATCGACTCTAAAAACGCACTTGTCTAAACATTTTGGTGCTACACGATTTTCGTGTAGTGATTGTGACTACAAAACATTTTACAGAAGCAATTTTAACCAGCATTTGGGTAGGCATTCGAATTACAAACCGTTTTTGTGTGATGTGTGTGGTTTCAAAGCATCCGCAAAGGTTCATCTTAAGAAGCATATGATTAAACATGGTAAAGCAAGGCTACAAAACGTTTTGTAAATATGATTTGAAAGGGCGTTTTAAGCAATCACGCTGTAGACAAACTGTCTTTTCTAGTACGTGTGAAATTTCTTGGAAGTTTGCTTGAAGAAAGCATGCCTAACACAAATTCTTCGTCGTTTGTGAATATAAAACAATTTGAGAAAACAGGTCACACTGTAGACAAACCGTTTTTATGTAGTTTCAATAAAATACGTGTTTAAACAGTTCAGTGTAGCACAATGTCTTATAATGGTTAAAATAATCACACTACAGACACCGTTTTCTTGTAGTATACGTAGGTTTATAACATCGCATGGTCTATACGAACGTAACGTGTCTCTGATGTTTGGGAATTAAAACAGTTTGTAAGAGCATATCACACTGCAGACAAACCGCAACCATGTAGTACGAGTGATTCCAAAACGTCTTGGAATTCTGCACATTTAAACACGATTATCTTGGAAAGTTTGTAAATTAAGAACAATTTGAAAAGGCGTATTATTAATCACACTGTAGACAAACCGTTTCCATGTATTACGAGTGATTTCAAAGTATCTTGGAATTATACACCGATACAAGTGTACATAAGCACGATTGTCTCGTTTAAAAACATTTTGAAAAAGCGTATTATAGATCACACTGTAGACAATTAGTTTCTATGTAATAGGAGTGATTCCAAAATGTTTTTTATTCTACACTAAAACAGAATTGTCTTATAGTGTTTGTGAATTAAAAACAATTGAAAAAGCGTATTATAGATCACATTGTAGACAAACCACTTCCATGTAGTACGAGTGATTCAAAAACGTCTTGGAACTCCGCACCTAAACAAATGTATTTAAACCGAATATCTTGTAACGTTTGTGACTTTAAAACATTTTAAAAAAACGTATTATTGATCACACTGTAGACAATCCGTTTCCATATAGTAGGAGTGATTCCAAAATGTTTTGTGATTCTACACTAAAACAGAATTGTCTTGTAGTACTTTTAAATTAAAAACAATTGAAAAGGCGTATTATCGATCACACTGTAGACAAACCGTCACCATGTGGTGCGGTTGATTTCAGAACATCTTGGAATTCTACACAAACAAATGTTTTCAAAGACGATTGTCTCGTAACGTTTGTGAATTAAAAACAATTTGAAAAAAGTATTATTAATCACACTGTAGACAAATCGTTTCTATGTAGTACGAGTGATTCCTAAAATGTCTTGGAATTATACACTAAAACACAATTGTCTTGTAATGTTTGCAAATTAAAAACAATTTAAAAAGCGTACTATTGATCACACTGTAGACAAACCGTTTCCATGTACGAGTGGTTCCAAAATGTCTTATAATTATACATTAATGCATAATTGTCTTGTAGTGCTTTTGAATTAAGAACAATTGAAAAAGCGTATTATTGATCACATTGTAGACAAACCGCCTCTATGTGGTGTAGGTGATTTCAAAATGTCTTGGAATTCTACACAAGCAAATGTATTTAAATACAATTGTCTAATAACGTTTGTGAAGTAAAAACAGTTTGAAAAAGTGTATTATTAATCACACTGTAGACAAATCGTTTCTATGTGGTACAAATGATTCCAAAATGTTTTGAAATTCTACACTAAAACGCGATTGTCTTGTAATGTTTGCGAATTAAAAACATTTTGAAAAAAGCGTATTATTGATCACACTGTAGACAAACCGTTTTCATGTACTACGAGTGATTCCAAAGTGTCTAGTAATTCTACACTAAAACATAATTGTCTTGTAGTGCTTGTGAATTGAAAATAATTGAAAAAGCCTATTATTAATCACACTGTAGTCAAACAGTTTCCATGTAGTACGAGTGATTTTAAAATGTCTGATAATTTTACACTAAAACATAATTGTCTTGTAGTGTTTGTAAAATAAAAACAATTGATAAAGCGTATTATTGATCCCACCGACACAAGTGTATTGTAACGTTTGTGAATTAAAAACATTTTGAAAAAGCGTATTGTAGATCACACTGTAGACAAATCGTTTCCATGTAGTAGGGGTGAATACAAAATGTTTTGTGATTCTATACAAAAACATAATTACCTTGTAGTGTTTGTAAATTAAAAGCAATTGAAAAAGCGTATCATTGATCACACTGTAGACAAACCGTTTCCATGTAGTACGAGTGATTCCAAAATGTTTTAGAATTCTACAACTACACAAATGTATTTAAACCGACTGTTTCGTAACGTTTGTGAATTAAAAGCATTTTGAAAAATCGTTATAGATCACACTGTAGACAAGCAGTTTCCATGTGGAGGGAGTGATTCTAAAATATCTTGTATTTTTACAATAAAATATAAATGTCTTGTAGTGTTTGTGAATTATAACAATTTAAAAAGGGTATTATTGATCACACTGAAGACAAACCGTCTTCTTGTGGTGGGGGTGGTTTAAAAAACGTCTTGAAATTCTACACAAACAAATGCATTTAAAGACGACTGTCTCGTGTAACGTTTGTGAATTAAAAACAATTTGAAAAGTCGTATTATAATTCACACTGTAGACAAACCGTTTCCATGTAGTACGAGTGATTCCAAACTTTTTTGGAATTCTACACTAAAATACGATAACCTTGTAATGTTTGCGAATTAAAAACAATTGAATAGACGCATTATTAATTACAGTGTTAACAAACGGTATCCATGTACTAGGAGTGATTCCAAAATGTCTTGTAATTAATCACTAAAGCATAATTGTCTTGTAGTGCTTTTTAATTAAAAACAATTGAAAAAGCGCATTATTGATCACACTGTAGACAAACCGTCACCATGTGGTGCGGTTGATTTCAGAACGTCTTAGAATTCTACACAAACAAATGTATTTAAAGACGATTGTCTCGTAACGTTTGTAAATACAAAACAATTGGAATAATGTATTATTAATCACACTGTAGACATATCGTTTCTATGTAGTACGAGTGATTTCTAAAATGTCTTGGAATTATACACTAAAACACGATTGTCTTGTAATATTTGCAAAATAAAAACAAGTTTAAAAAGCGTATTATTAATTCCCACTGTAGACAAAGCGTTTTCATGTACGTGAGATTCCAAAATGTCTTGTAATTATACACTAAAGCATAATTGTCTTGTAGTGCTTTTGAATTAAAAATAATTGAAAAAGCGTATTATTGATCACACTGTAGACAAACCGTCACCATGTGGTGCTGTTGATTTCAGAACGCCTTGGAATACACAAACAAATGTATTTAAAGAGGATTGTCTCGTAACGTTTGTGAATTAAAAACAATTTGAAAAAGCGTATTATTAATCACACTGTAGACAAATCGTTTCTATATAGTGCGAGTCATTTTAAAATGTCTTGGAATTCTGAACTAAAACACTATTGTCTTGTAATGCTTGCGGATGAAAAACAATTGAAAATCCGTATTATAGATCACACTGTAGACAAACCACTTCCATGTAGTACGAGTGATTCCAAAACATCGTGGAACTCCGCACCTAAACAAATGTATTTAAACCGACTATCTTGTAACGTTTCTGACTTTAAAACGTTTTAAAAAAACATATTGTTGATCACATTGTAGACAATCCGTTTTCATATAGTAGGAGTGATTCTAAAATGTTTTGTAATTCTACACAAAACAGATTTGTCTTGTAGTGCTTTTGAATTAAAAACAATTGATCACACTGTAGACAAACCGTCACCATGTGGTGCGGTTGATTTCAGAACGTCTTGGAATTTTACACAAAGAAATGTTTTCAAAGACGATTGTCTCGTAACGTTTGTGAATTAAAAACAATTTGACAAAAGGTATTATTAATCACACTGTAGACAAATAGTTTCTATGTAGTACGAGTGATTCCTAAAATGTCTTAGAATTATACACTAAAACATGATTGTCTTGTGATGTTTGCGAAATAAAAACAATTAGAAAAAGCGTATTATTGATCACACTGTAGACAAACCGTTTCCATGTACTAGGAGTGATTCCAAAATGTCTTGTAATTATACACTACAGCATAATTGTCTTTTAGTGCTTTTGAATTAAAATTGATCACACGGTAGACAGACCGCCTCCATATGATGTAGGTAAAAAACGTATTGGAATTCTACATCAGCAAATGTATTTAAAGACGATTGTCTCGTAATGTTTTTGAAGTAAAAACAATTTGAAAAAGTGTATTATTAATCACACTGTAGACAAATCGTTTCTATATAGTGCGAGTCATTCCAAAATGTCTTGGAATTCCACACCAAAAAATAATTGTTTTGTAATGTTTGCGTATTAAAAATAATTGGAGGAAGCGTATTATAAATCACACTGTAAGACAAAACGTTTCCATGAAGTACGAGTGACTTCAAAACGTCTTGGAATTCTACATCGAAACAGGTATATTTATACACGATTGTCTTGTAATATTTATGAATTAAAAACAAGTTGATAAAGTGTATTATTAATTCACACTGTAGACAAACCATTTCCATCTAGTATAAGTGATTTTGCCGAAAAACGAAAATATCGAAAATTGCGACAATTTTTCGTTCTTGTAATTTTATCGTGTTTTTGCGCGTTTAGAGTCTTGATTTTGCCGAAAAACGTAGAAAATTTTACATTTGGGAATTTTTCGTTTTCCTACTTTTATCCTGTTTCGAGTCATAATGGAGCCGAAAAACGTAGAAGATTTTGTTTTCGTAATTTTATCGTGTTTTTGCGCGTATCGAATCGTTTTGCTGAAAACCGTAAAACATTTTACGTTTTCGTAATTTTATCGTTTTTGCGCGTTTCGAGACGTAACTTTTCCGAAAAACGTAGACAATTTTACGTTTTCGTCATTTTATCGTGTTTTTGCGCGTTTCGAAATGTAATTTTTTCGAAAAACATAGACAATTTTACGTTTTCGTAATTTTATCGTGTTTTTGCGCGTTTCGAGTTGTGTTTTTGCAGAAAAACGTAAAAAATTTTACGTTTTCGTAATTTTATGGTGTTCTTGCGCATTTCGAGACGTAATTTTTTTGAAAAACGTAGACAATTTTAGGTTTTCGACATTTTATCGTGATTTTGCGCGTTCCGAGTCGTGAGTTTGCCGAAACACGTCAAATATCGAAAATTGCAACAATTTTTTGTTCTTGTAATTTTATCGTGCTTTTGCGCGGTTCGAGACGTAACTTTTCCGAAAAACGTAGACAATTTTACGTTTTCGTAATTTTATCGTGTTTTTGCGCGTTTCGAAATGTAATTTTTCCGAAAAACGTAGACAATTTTACGTTTTCGTAATTTTATCGTGTTTTTGCGCGTTTCGAAATGTAATTTTTCCGAAAAACGTAGACAATTTTACGTTTTCGTAATTTTATCGTGTTTTGCGCGTTTCGAGTTGTGATTTTTCCAAAAAACGTAGACAATATTACGTTTTCGGAATTTTGTGGTGTTCTTGCGCATTTCGAGACGTAATTTGGTTGAAAATGTAGACAATGTTAGGTTTTCGACATTTTATCGTGCTTTTGCGCGTTCCGAGTCGTGAGTTTGCCGAAAAACGTAAAATATCGAAAATTGCGACAATTTTTTGTTCTTGTAATTTTATCGTGTTTTTGCTCGTTTAGAGTCTTGATCTTGCCGAAACACGTAGAAAATTTTACGTTCTCGTAATTTTATCTATTTTTTGCACGATTCAAGTCGTGATTTTGTCAAAAAACGTAGAAAATTTTACGTTTTCGTAATATTATCGTGTTTTTTGCGAGTTTTGAGTCGTGATTTTGCACAAAAACGTAGAAAATTTTAAGTTTTTGAAATTTTATCGTGCTTTGCACGTTTCTAGTTGAGATATTGCCAAAAAACGTAAAAAAATTTACATTTGGGAATTTTATCATGTTTTTACGCGTTTTTAGTCGTGATTTTGCCGAAAACATAGAAAATTTTACGTTTTCAAAATGTTATCGTTTTTTTACGCGATTCGAGTCGTAATTTTGCCGAAAATCGTAGAAAATTTTACGTTTCAAGTTTTTAACGTAAAGTTCAAGTTTTAACGAAAAGTTTTAAGCTTTTAACGAAAAGTTTCAAGTTTTTAAAGGAAATTTCTAAGTTCTAGAGAAAAATTTCAAATTTTTGAAAAAAAATTCAAATTTTTGGAGGAAAATTTCCAAGTTTTTGGGTGAAAATTTCCAAGTTAGTGGAAAATTTCTAAGTTTTTGAGGAAAATTTCGATTTTGGAGAATAATTTCGAGTTTTGGAAGAAAATTTTTGGGTTTTGGAGGAAAATCTTCAAGTTTCGGAAAAAAATTTTCAAGTTTCGGAGGAAAATTTTCAAGTTTCGGAGGAAAAGTATCAAGTTTCGAAGAAAAACTTCCAAGTTTTGGAGGAAAAATTTCCAAGTTTTGAAGGAAAACTTCTAGATTTTTAAGGAAAACTAGGTTTTAAGGAAAGCTTCTAGGTTTTAAGAAAAACTACAAAGTTTTTAAGGAAAACTTATAGGTTTTTAGGGAAACTTCTAGGTTTTTAGGGAAATCTTCTAGGTTTTAAGGAAAACTTTTGCGTTTTAAAAAAAGTTTTGGGTTTTAAGGGAAAGTTTTGGGTTAAAGGAAACTTCTGGGTTTTAAGAGAAACTTCTGGGTTTGAAAGGAAACTTTTTGGTTTTAAGGAAAACTGCTAGGTTTTGAGAAAAACTTCTCGGTTTTAAAGAAAACTTCTAGGTTTTAAGGGAAACTTCTGGGTTTTAAGAAAAACTTGTAGGTTTTGAGGAAAACTTATAGGGTTTAACGAAATCTTCTAGATTGTAACAAAATCTTCTAGGCTTTAACGGAATCTTCTAGATTTTAACGAAAACGTTTAGGGTTTAACGAAATCTTCTAGGTTTTAACGAAATCTTCTAGAGTTTAACGAAATCTTCTAGGTTTTAACGAAATCTTCTTGGTTTTAACGAAATCTTCTAGGTTTTAACGAAATATTCTAGGTTTTAACGAAAGCTTCTAGCTTTTAACGAAATCATCTAGGTTTTAGCGAAATCTTCTACGTTTTAGCGAAATCTTCTAGGTTTTAACGAAATCTTCTGTTTTGGCGGTATCTTCTAGGCTTTAAAGAAATGTTATAATTTTTTGGCAGAATCTTCTAAGTTTTTGCGGAATTTTCTAGGTTTTGGCGAAAGCTTATAGGATTTGGCGGGAACTTCTAGGTTTTGACGGGTTCTTCTAGGTTTTGGCGGGATCTTTTTGGTTTTGCCGGAATTTTCTAAGTTTTGCTGAAATTTTCAAGGTTTTGTCGGAATTTTCTAGGTTTTGCCGGAATTTCCTGGATATTGCGGTAATTTCCTAGGCTACTACGGCAATCTTCTAGGCTATTACGGCAATTTTCTAGACTTTTATGGCAATGTTCCAGCCTCCTGTGGCAATTTTTCTAAGCTTTTATGGCAATTTTCTAGGCTGTTGTGGCAATTGTCTAGACTTTTAGGGCAATTTTCTAGACTTTTAAGGTAATTTTAGTTCAATTTTTAGGCTTTTATGGTAATTTTCTAGTCATTTATAGCAATTTTCTAGGCTTCTATGGTATTTCTCTAAGTTTTTATGGTAACTTTCTAGGCTTTATGGCAATTATCTAGGCTTTTAGGGCTATTTTCTAAGCTTTTACGGAGATTGTTCTACACTTTTCCAAAGATTTTTCTATAAAATCAACAAACATTAAAAACTTGATGAAACCGAAACTCTGGCTCACTGTATCCAAAATTTAAATGCCTTGATTAGGGTTATTTAGCTCTTCAAATAATTAAATCTATCTCCTATTTTAAGGGGTCATTGTCAATAACATTAAATCTTGATAGCGGGGATATGTGCTAAACTTTGAGGGCGGGGCGCAGAGAGTGTGAGGCGCTCAAATGTAGTACCGAAGGTACTACAAGCCGTTTCTAGTCTTGAAATATAAAAATTGATAGCAATTGAAATCTGGTGTTTTCGGTCCTACAGGTATAAATTTCATTAAAGAAATAGGAAGGAAAATATCAATTGAAAACAAAGACCCAAAAGCTACCTCATTCCTTATTTAACAAATTAGCATTGCCATTCAAAGAGGCAACGCTGCCTCTTTTTTAGGAATTTTCCTCCCTGCGCCAGTTATGTAATCTCCCACTTGATATATATAAAAGAAACTAATACTTAAGAAGTTATTAGAAATATTAGGAAATGTGCAACAATGTAATTGAAGGACATTTTAATTTAGTTTATTAACGTTCATGGGAACGGAAGCGCTACAAAGTAGCACAAAGATAAGTGACACTGCAGATGTCAGGTCACAGATGGTCGTAGGAAGTCACGTACTGAGATTACGTAGAAGTAAGCTCGCAACAAAGTAGTTATGAATAGATTTAAGATTACAACTATGTATTATGAATAAGAGTCAAATGAAAGCAGACATTAGGTCTGCAAGTTCCCACAGAACTGTGAGGGGGTAGGGAGATTATAAAAGGCCCGGGAGCTCCACTCGCAGTCAGTTCATCAAACGTTCAGCTTTCACATTGCAGTTCGTAGATAGCTCATATTGTACAATTAATTAATGTATTTCGACTTAGACTAATTATTCAAGTTTGTCAAAATTCTAATTAATTTGTATATAATCAAAAATAAATTTGTTAAAGTTCAAAGAGTCTTTTTAAAAAGGACCGCTCGAAGCCACGAACCTTAACTCGCCCTCTAGATAAAATTTTCATGACCATAAACACAAAAGAATCTTCAATCAAAAATCAACCATACATTAAGAAACCGAATGTTATTCCTGTAGGTTTAAAATTGTACCTTTAGGTTGTGTTTGACAAATGTATATTTTAAATTTATCTCTAAATGTAATATTTGTATTTCCCGCTACCTAAGCCTTACCTATTTACATTCCTATTGGTTATACAGAGCAATGGTGTGATTGGTCGGGCGATTCGCGTTATGGTTTCCGTTTGAAAAGGACTTAACCTGATTGTTATGCTTGTGAAATTAAGAACATTCTTATGTTAAATATAACTAAAGTTTATTTTTAGGAAATATATCAATTATTTTGCCAACCCATGAGTAGATTACAGCTTCAGGTGTGGAGTTAAAGCTGAATGGAATATTGGACTCTATGTATATGGAAAGTTTGTGAGGTTAAGTAACAATGAGCACGTCGCAGAAAATGCCGCTTTTGGAAAGAGAACAGACTGCCGGAGTTCGCTTACCACCGTGTTCAAGGAGTAATGTTACGCCAGAAAATATTCAAGAGGTAATAACAGCAGCTGTTAACTCTAGAGAAAACACGCATTCTGTAGAGTTATCGTTGCAAGATATTTCTATTTTAATACCAACATTCATGGCAGCTCATGGCGAAGATGTAAATGTGTGGATTAAAATGATTGAGCATATTAAGGAAACATATTCGGTACCGGAAAATGTGTTAATGTTAGCGATGGTGAAAAAATTGAGGGAAAAGCTCTACATGGTTTCATTCTAGTCCTGGAAATGTTTCGATGAGTTTTCTACTTTCTAAAGCTAAAATTAAATCGTTGTTCAGTTGTCCCAACGATGCGGTTAAAGAAATTTGGATCTAGAAAATTGTTAAGGAATGAAAAATTTATTGACTATTTCACCAACAAAATTACGTTGAGAAATAAATTAAATCTTTCCGAAGCAAATTTAATAACATATATGATTGAAGGCTTTAATAATGCTACCTTGCAAGTCCAGGCGAAAATGAAAGAATTCAATTTATTAAAAGACTTGTTGAGTTTGTTACATTTACCGCGTGCAATTTAGGCGTGGCTCTAACGCCATTGTACGTTTTTACCGGATGATGCAACAGCTGTCTAAGTCAATTTGCATGCACAATTTAGGTAAAATTCAAATTACTTACGTAATGTGTATCTCTCGGAACTTCATCTCAGGGTCCACCACGTGGTTAAGGGTTGTCGTAATTATGCAGAGTTGAACATCAAATCATCATCCGTCACGTAACTTCTATTGCATCTCGTAGAGGTTTAAAAGGAAATAGGTAGCGGGTACGATAATGGGAGACAAAGGGAAACTACATTCCTGTTTTTCTCTAAAAACTACACCGCACTTAGATACTTGTGGTTTAGTCCATGTCTCGTGGCTTAATGTTCGCTTTCTCTACTCGCGTACATCCGCATTCCTTCTGCGCAGACTCGACTGTCAGCAACGGCGGAAGTTAGCATATCATTTTGAAAATTATACATGGCCAGTTTGGCATGTAACAAGTTTAGAGTTGCAACATATTGCAGTTGCTACCGTAGCACCATGTGCCAATGGATAGATCGAAATAATAAATAGTATGTTAACCCCAATGTTAACAAAACTAATGAGTGAAAGACAGGAGACTTGGTATAAAATTTTACCTGATGTTGAATTTTACTTTAACAATAGTGGTAATAGATCAACAGGTTTTACTCCTGCTAAACTTCTGTTTGATCGAGACCAGGTAGGAAAAATTAACGATAATTTGAAATTAATTGTAGGAATTGTAGTAAAAAAGGTTGAGCTAATATAGTAAAAGCGCAGGACAAACAAAATACAGTATGGTAAGCGGTATAAAACAGCACGTTCTTATAATGTGGGTGATTATGCAATGGTCGAAAATGTTGATGTTACAGTAGGTGTGAATAAAAAGCTAATACCTGAGTATCAAGGACCTTATGTTATCAAAAAAGTTTTAGATAATGATCGTTATGCAGTGACAGATAGTATTGGATTTCAAAATACTAACTTACCTTAAGATGGAGTCCTGGGTGCTTCAAGGCTGAAATCTTATAAAATTAAGTCAATTTCGTGTTCGGTCTGATTCTAAGCTTGTTCGATCTTAAATTCTCAAAAACTCAACATTATGTGAATTCTTTATATTTTATGTGTATGATTTTTGCATAAGGAATGCTTATGATAATTGTGTTTATGACTTATGTGCTTGTGATGATATTTATGATTACGATTATGTAATGGTTTATGAAATTATGCTTATGTTTTTTTTTTAAATTGTATTTTGAGTTGGTTAAACAGAAGGTTTGAACAGGGTCGATCAATTTGTCAAATTAGGTCGAGCTGTAGGTTTAAAAATTGTACCTTTAGGCATTTAAGTTTTCCACTAAAATTCAAGTTTTACACGAAAACTCCTGTTTTCCACGACAATTTACGTTTTCTACGAAAATTCAAGTTTTTCACGAAAATTCAAGTTTTCCGCGAAAATTTAAGTTTTTCACGAAAATTCAAGTTTTCCGGGGAAATTCTAGTTTTCCACCTACATTCAAGGTTTTTACGAAAATTTAAGTTTTCTACGAAAATTTAAGTTTTTGATTAAAATTCAAGCTTTCCACGAAAATTCAAGTTTTTCACGAAAATTCAAGTTTTTCACGAAAATTAAGGCTTTTACGAAAATTCCGGTTTTTCACGAAAATTCAGGTTTCACACAATAATTTGGGGTTTTCACGAAAATTAAGGTTTTTTACGAAAATTCGGGTTTTCACGAAAGTTTCAAGTTTTTAACGAAAAGTTTCTAGTTTTTCTCCAAAAAAATTCAATTTTTCCAGGAAAATTTTCAAGTTTTCGGGAAAAGTTTCAAGTTTTTCTGAAAATTTTCTTGTTTTTCACAAAGATTTAAGTTTTTCATGAAAATTCAAGTTTTTAACGAAAAATTTCAAGTTTTTAACGAAACGTTTTAATTTTTTAACGAAAAGTTTCGAGTTTTTAACGAAACGTTACAAGTTTTTAATGGAAAGATTCAAGTTTTCAACGAAAAGTTTCAAGTTTTTAACGAAAACTTTCAAGTTTTTAATGAAAAGTTCCTAGTTTTTAGAAGAAATTTCAAAGTTTTAGAGAAAAATTTCCAAGTTCTAAGAAAAACTTTCCAAGTTTTGGTGGAAAACTTCCTAGTTTTGGGGAAAATCTCCAAGTTTTGGTGGAAAATTTACAGGTTTTGGAAGAAAATTTCGACCTTTGGAGGAAAATTTTCAGGTTTTGGCGGAAACTTTTCAAGTTTCGGAGGAACATTTTTTAGTTTCGAAGAAATATTTCCAAGTTTTGGAGAAAAAATTTCCAGTTTTGAAGAGAAACTTCTAGGTTTTTAAGGAAAGCTTTTAAGTCTTTAAGAAAAACTTCTAGGTTTTAAGGAAAACTTCTAGGTTTTCAAAGAAAACCTATAGGTTTTAAGCAAAAATTCTAGGGTTTTAGGTGAAGTTTCTAGGTTTTTAGGGAACACTTCTAGGTTTTTAAGAATAACTTCTAGGTTTTACGGGAAGCTTCTTGATTTTTAGGAAAACTTCTGGGTTTTAAGGAAAACTCGGTTTTAAGGAAAACTTCTAGGTTTTAAGGAAAACTTCTAGATTTTAAGTTAAACTTCTAGGGATTTAAGGAAAACCTTTAGGTCTTAAGGAAACCTCCAAGGTTTTAAGGAAATCTTCTAGGTTTTAAGCAAAACTTGTAGGTTTTAAGGAAAACTTCTAGGTTTTAACAAAATTGTCTAGGTTTTAACAAAATCTTATAGGTTTTAACGAAATCTTCTAGGTTTTAACAAAATTTACTATTTTATAACGAAATTTTTTACATATTCACGGAATCTTCTAGGTTTTAACGAAATCTTCTAGGGTTTAACGAAATCTTCTAAGCCTTAACGATATCTTCTGGGTTTTAACGACATCTAGGTTTTAACGAAATCTCTTAGCTTTTAACTAAATCTTCTATGTTTTAACGAAATCTTCTAGGTTTAACGAAATCTTCTAGGTCTTAACGATATCTTCTAGGTTTTAACAACATCTAGGTTTTAACGAAATCTCTTAGGTTGTAACTAAATCTTCTATGTTTTAACGAAATCTTCTATGTTTTAACGAAATTATCTAAGTTTTAACGAAATCTTCTAGGTATTACCGAAATCTTCTAAGTTTTAACAAAATCTTCTAGGTTTCGGCTAAATCTTGTAGGTTTTCAACTTCTAGGTTTTAGCAAAATCTTCTAGATTTTAGCGTAATCTTGTAGGTTTTAGCGAAATCGTATAGGTTTCAATGAAATCTACTAGGTTTCAACGAAATCTTCTAGGTTTCAAAAATCTTCTAGGTTTTAACGAAATATTCTAGGTTTTAACGAAATCTTCTAGGTTTTAACGAAATCTTCTAGGTTTTAGTAAAATCTTCTAGATTTTAATGAACTTTTCTAGGTTTCAATGAGATCATGTAGGTTTTCTCGAAATCTTTTAGGTTGTAACGAAATCGTCTAGGTTTTAGCAAAATCTTCTATTTTTTAATGAAATCTTTTAGATTTTAATGAAATCTTCTAGGTTTTAACGAAATTTTCTAGGTTTTAACGAAATATTCTAGGTTTTAACAAAATCTTCTAGGTTTTAACGAAATCTTCTAGATTTTAATGAAATCTTCTAGGTTATAACGAAATCTTCTAGGTTTTAACAAAATCTTTTAGGTTTTAACGACAAATTCTAGGTTTTAACGAAATCTTCTGGGTTCTAGCGAAATCTTCTAGGTTTTGGTGGTATCTTTTAGGCTTTAAGGAAATCTTATAGGTTTTGGCAGAATCCTCTAGGTTTTTGCGGAATCTTCTAAGTTTTGACGGAATCTTCTAGATTTTAATGAAATCTTCTAGGTTTTAACGAAATCTTCTAGGTTTTAACAAAATCTTCTGGGTTTTAACGAAATCTTCTAGGTTTTGGTGGTATCTTTTAGGCTTTAAAGAAATTTTATGGTTTTTGGCAGAATCTTCTAGGTTTTGCGGAATCTTCTAGGTTTTGACAGAATCTTCTAGGTTTTGGAAGGAACTTCTAGGTTTTGGCGGAATCTTCTAGCTTTTGGTGGGATCTTTTGGGTTTTGGCGGAATCTTCTAGGTTTTGTGGGAATTTTTTAGGTTTTGTCGGTATTTTCTAGGTTTTGCCGAAATTTTCTAGGCTACTACGGCAATTTTCTAGGCGTTTATGGCAATTTTCTAAGCTTTTATGACAATTTTCAAGGCTAATATGGCAATTTTCTAGGCTTTTACGAAGCTTTTTTACGCTTTTCCAAAGATTTTCTATAAAAACAACAAAAATGAAAAACTTGATGAAACCGAACTTCTGACTACCTGTATCCAAAATTTAAATGTCTTTATTTGGGACATTTAGCTCTTCAAAGAGTTAAGTCTATCTCTTACTTTGAGGGCCATAGTCTATAACATTAAATCTTGATAGCGGGGATATGTGCTAAACTTTGAGGGCGGGGCGTAGAGAGTGTGAGGCGCTCAAATGTAGTACCGAAGGTACTACCAGCCGTTTCTAGTCTTGAAATATAAAAACCGATAGCAATTGAAATCTGGTGTTTTCGGCCCTACAGGTATAAATTTCATTAAAGAAATAGGAAGGAAAATATCAATTGAAAACAAAGATTCAAGAGCTACCTCATTCCTTATCGCCTAACGCTGCCTCTTTTTTAGGAACTTTCCTTCCTTCGCCCTCTCTAGATAACATTTTCATGACCACAAACAAAAAAGATCTTCAATCAATAATCAACCGTACATTAACCAACCAAGAGCTTCCTCATTCCTTATTCAAGAAATTAGCATTGCCAATCAAAGAGGCAACGCTGCCTTTTTTTTAGGAAGTTTCTTCCCTGCGCCCTCTAGATAAAATTTTCAAGACCACAAACACAAAAAAAATCTTCAATCAAAAATCAACCATACATTAACAAACCGAATGTTATTCCTGTAGGTTTAAAATTGTACCTTTAGGTTGTGTTTGACAAATGTATATTTTAAATATACTTCTAAATGTAATATTTGTATTTCCCGCCACCTAAGCCTTACCTATTTACATTCCTATTGGTTATAGAAAGCAATGGTGTGATTGGTCGGGCAATTCGCGTTATGGTTTCCGTTTGAAAAGGAGTTAACCTAATTATTATGCTTGCGAAATTAATAAAATTCTTACGTTAAATATAAATAAAGTTTATTTTTAGGAAATATGGATAATCATTCTGCCAGCCCGTGAGTAGATTACAGCTTCAGGTGTGAGGTTAAAGCAGAAATGGAATATTGGAGTCGATGTATAGGGAAAAGTTTATGTGAGGTAAAGTAACATTGAGCAGGTCGCCGAATATGCCGCTTTTGGAAAGAGAACAGACTGCCGGAGTTCGCTTACCACCGTGTTCAAGGAGTAATGTTACGCCAGAAAATATTCAAGAGGTAATAACAGCAGCTGTTAACTCTAGAGCAAACATGCATTTTGTAGAGTTATCGTTGCAAGATATTTCTATTTTAATACCAACATTCACAGCAGCTCAGGGCGAAGATGTAAATGTGTGGATTAAAATGATTGAGCATATTAAGGAAACATATTCGGTACCGGAAAATGTGTTAATGTTAGCGATGGTGAAAAAATTGAGGGAAAAGCTCTACCATGGTTTCATTCTAGTCCTGGAAATGTTTCGATGATTTTTCCCCTTTTAAAGCTAAAATTAAATCGTTTTTCAGTTGTTTCGAAGATGCTGTTATGCTGTTCAGGATGTTTGAATCTATAAAATTGTGAAGGAATGAAAAATTTCTTGACTATTTCACTGACAAATAGTTTTTAAAATCATCTTTATTTACATTTCAATCCATCACCTAGGATCGTTGTCAAAATAATTCAAATTTTCAAATTCGAAACGTATATAAAGATGATTTTAAAAACTATAAGTGGTTTAATTCCCAAACAAGATTAAGAAAAATACAAAACAAACCACAACAAACATACAGGGAGTATTCACCGACAAAATTACGTTGGGAAATAAATTAAATCTTCACAAAGCAAATTTAATAACATATATGATTGTAGGCTTTAATAATGTTACTTTACAAGCCCAGGCGAAAATGAAAGAATTTGATTCATTAGAAGACTTGTTGAGTTATGAATTCGTTAACTGATGTAGAAAGAAGCCAATCGTCTCGTTCTGTTACAGTTGGGCGGCGTGTTAGTATTCCTGCAATAAAAAGTTCCAGGAAATTTCCCTTCGCTAAGTCAAAAAATGCTTTAATTGTAGGTATTTGGGTATTTTTCCAAAGATTGTCCGAAGCCGAAACGAGAATGTGGGTCACGAGAACACTACGTTTGTATGTCAAGGAAAGGTCATTCACCGAGGGATAGACAAAAGTTTATCCTTCAATCAACCTATCGTTTACATAAATAAAATCCTTACCTGATTGCAAATGTTAATGACAACTTAAGAATTTTTTGATTTTTCAGCTTGCAGGCCTGTAGTACCAAAAACTGAGTTTAGCACGCAGGTAAATTTATGTAAAAGTGAACCATTTTTTTGTAAACCACGACGACTGTCTTTTGTTGAAAAAAAAATGTATTAGAGGGTATTGTGTAAGATCTTTTAGCGAAAGGTATTATTCGTGAAAGTAACTTCTTGTACTGTTCACCCGTGGTTGTGGTACCAAAGAAAAACGACGAATTTAGAATGTGTATAGATTATCACACATTAAATAAGCAGGTAATTCGTGATCAATATCCAATTCTGTTTATTGACGATCATTTGGATCAGCGCAAAGACGACGTATTTTACAGAACTTGATTTAAAGAATGCTTTTTATCACGTTTCGATTGATAATGATTCAGTGAAGTATACATCCATTATACATATTGGGTAATTTTGAATTTTTAAAGGCGCCTTTTGGTCTAAGTACAAGTCCTAATAGTTTTTGTCGATTTATTAATAAAATTTTTAAAAATTTAGTACAACAGAAAAAGCTTGTCTTTTTCAACGACATTCTTATCACCACAAAAACAGTGAAAGAAAAGTGTGAAATATTTCTGGAAGTTCTAATTCTTTTGGTCGATAACTTACGTGAATTGCGTTTTGAAAACCGTTACTTTCATTTGAGGAAATTGATTATTTAGGCTATCGAAACGATAAGCAGGGTTTCAGGCCCAATGGGGGTAATATTTAGAGCATACAGAATTTTCCTATGTGCACATCAGCTTAGCAAGTACAATCGTTTTTAGGCTTAGCCAGTTATTTTCAACGTTTTATTAAAAATTACTCTATAATCGCCTGGTGAAAAAAAATCTAAATTCAAGTTTGGTGCTGAAAAGCTTATGCTTGTGCAATTGGTTTCTCAACCCGTTCTAGTAATATATTCCCCTGTAAGTGAAATTGAATTGTGTTGTGATGCGAGTGCATTAGGTCTTGGAGCAATTCTTTTACAAAAGCAGGAAGATGGAAAGTTGCATCCGATTTTTTATTTTAGTAAGAGGACCACAGAACAGGAATTAAAATATCATAGTGATGAATTTGGAAACATTAGCTATTGTAAATGCCATTAAACGTTTTCATCCTTACTTTCAGGGTAATTTTAAATTCAAAAGCGATTGTGATAGTTTTTGTCTAACCTTGTCCAAAAAAGAAGTACTGTGTATTATGAGATGGTGTCTACTTTTGCAAAATTATGATTATGAGATTGAGCATCGATCTAACCCAAGAATGAGACACGTAAACTGAGTCGTATCCATAATATATTAGCCTTAGAGGGCAATACTTTTAAGCAAACTTTGGCTTTAAAACAAACAACCGATCCGGATATTCAGCGTGTAAAAACCCAGTTAGAGAATTCTGAACGCCCGTTTTTTGAACTTAGTAATGGTTTTGTTTATCGTAAGACTAAAGGTCAAGTGTTGTTCTACATCCTTTACGATATGGTTTATAATGTATTACATATCTATCGTAAAGATGGTCATGTTGGTGTAGATTAAGTTTACGAACTAATTACTCGAATTTAAAAAGTAAAATTAAAAGTCTTATAAAGAATTGTATGAAATGTATAGAAATTAATCCGAAATTTGGAAAGGAGAAATGTTTATTGCACAACGTTCCCAAAGGCGATTCTCCTTTAGAATGTTTACACTTGAATTTTTATGGTCCATTAGAAGTTGTCGTCAATGTGGAAATATATTTTGAAGTTGTTGATGCATTTACTAAATTTGTTAGGTTTTACAGCATTAATGAAGATTTACAGCATTTTCCGAAGATGTTTAGGTTTTTCTAGGGTTTCCTAGATTACTAGGAAATTTTCTAAATTACAAGGAAACTTTCTAGATTGCAAGAAACTTTTCTAGATTACATCAACGAAGCTTTTTAAGTTTTTCGCGTTAATTTTCAAGTTTTTCATGAAAATTTTTAAGGGTTTCACATCAATTTTCGTTTTTTTACGAAATTTCAGGTTTTCTACGAAAATTCAAGTTTTACACGAGCATTCAAGTTCACGAAAAATCAAGGTTTTCAGGAAAATTGCAGTTTTTCACAAAAATTTAACTTTTATACGAAGATTCAAGTTTTTCACGAACATTCAGGTTTTTTGCGAAAATTCAAGTTTTCACAAAAATTCAGGTTTTTCACAAAAGTTCACGTTTTTCACGAAAGTTCAGTTTTTTCACAAAAGTTCAGCTTTTTCAGGAACGTTTCAAGTTTTTCACGAAAAGTTTCAAGCTTTTAACAGAAAGTTTCAAGTTTTTAACAAAAAATTTCAAGTTTTTAAAGGTAATTTTCAAGTTTTGAGAAAAGTTTTCAAGTTTTGGAAGAAAAATTCGAGTTTTGGAGGGAAATTTCGAGTTTTAGAGGAAAATTTTTAGGTTTTGGAGGAAAATTTTTAAGTTTCGGAGGGAAATTTTCAATTATCGGAGGAAAACTTAAGTTTCGAAGGAAAATTTCCAATTTTTGGAGGGAAATTTCCAAGTTTTGAAAGAAAACGTTTAAGTTTTCAACAAAAACTTCTAGGTTTTAAGGAAAACTTCTAGGTTTTTAAGGAAAACTTATCGGGTTTTAAGGAAAACTTCTAGGTTTTAAGGAAAGTTTCTAGGTTTTAGGGGAACTTCTGGATTTTAAGGGAACTTCTCGGTTTAAAGGAAAATTTCTAGGTTTTAAGGAAAAGTTTTAAGTAAAACTTCTAGGTTTTAAGGAAAACCTCTAGGTTGTAAGGGAAACTTCTGGGTTCTACGCTAAACTTCTAGGTTTTAACAAAACTTCTAGGGTTTAACGAAATCTTTTAGGGTTTAACAAAAGCTTGTAGGTTTTGACAACATTTTCTAGGTTTTAACGAAATCTTCTAGGTTTTAACGAAATCTAGGTTTTAACAAAATCTTCTAAGTTTTTACGAAATTTTCTAGGTTTACCGAAAGTTTCTTGATTTTAATGGAATCTTCTAGGTTTTAACGAAATCTGGGTTTTAACGACATCTTCCAGGTTGTAGCGAAATCTTCTAGGTTTTAGCGAAATCTTCTAGGTTTTGACGGTATAGTCTGGGCTTTAAGGAAATCTTATAGGTTTTGGCAGAATCTTCTAGGTATTTGCGGAATTTTCTTAGTTTTGGCGGAATCTTGTAGGTTTTGGCGGGATCTTCTAGGTTCTGACGGGATCTTCTAGATCATGCTGGAATTTTCTACGTTTTGTCGGAATTTTCTAGGTTTTGCCGGAATTTCCTGGTTTTGCGGGAATTTTCTAGGCTACTATGGCAATTTTCTGGACTTTTAGGGCAATTTTCTATACTTATTGGAATTTTCTAGGTTTTTTATGACAATGTTCTAGGCTTTATGGCAATTTTCGAGGCTTTTAATGCAATTTTTAGGCTTTTAGGGCAATTTTCTAGGCTTTCAGGGCAATTTTGTAGGCCTGTAGATCAATTTTGTAGGCTTTTACGAAAAAAATTTACGCTTTTCCAAAGATTTTTCTATAATAACAACAAACATGAAAAACTTGTTGAAACCGAAATTCTGACTTCCTGTATCCTAAATTTAAATGTCTTTATTAGGGACATTTAGCTCTTCAAAGAATTAAGTCTATCTCTCCCTTTAAGGGCCATAGTCAATAACATTAAATCTCGATAGCGGGGATATGTGCTAAACTTTGTCTATCAAGGAAAGGTCATCCTCCTAGGAATAGACAAAAGTTCAACCTTCAATCAACCTATTGTTTACATAAATAAAAGTTTGGATCCTGATCTGATTGCAAATGTTAATGACATTTTAAGAACTTATTATTTTTCAGCTAGCAGGTCTGTAGTACCAAAAACGGAGTTCAACATGCAGGTAAATTTATGTAATAGTGAACCGTTTTTTGTAAACCAAAACGACTGTCTTTTGTTGAAAAAAATGCATTAGAGGGTATTGTGCAAGATTTTTTAGCGAAAGGCATTCGTGAAAGTAACTTCTGGTACTGTTCACCCGTGGTTGTAGTACCAAAGAAAAACAACGAATTTAGAATGTGTATGCACATTAAATAAGCAGGTAATTCGTGATCAATATACAATTCTGTTTATTGACGATCATTTGGATCAGCACAAAGATAACGTATTTTACAAAACTTGATTTAAAGAATGCTTTTTATCAGGTTTCGATTGATAATGATTCAATGAAATATACAGCCTTCATTACAGATATTGGGTAATTTTGAATTTTTAAAGGCGCTTTTTGATCTAAGTACGAGTCCTAATAGTTTTTGTCGATTTATTATTAAAATTTTTAAAAATTTAGTACAACAGAAAAAGCTTCTCGTCTTTTTCAACGACATTCTTATCGCCACAGAAACGGTGAAAGATGTTGGAGGTCTTTATGGAAGTGCTTATTTATATTTTAACATAAGGATGAAAAATAGAATAATCTTTTTATTGACAGTACTACAAAAAAATCAATAACATCGCAACATTCACAGTAACTGGATTATATAGTTCCTAAAGAAGTAAGTGCACAAATACTAACTTCAACACACCCATTTAAGACAGTAACTGTGACTGACGTACTTCTTAAAACATGCCTAAACCATTTTTACAATTTCCAAATTTAACTTTTCCCAATGATTTCGTTAGTATATCAGCAATCATATTGTCAGTTGATAAATAACGAATTTCTGCTTCTCCTTCTTCAACGACCTCTCGCACATAATGATGACGAATATGAATGTGTTTTATTCGAGAATGAAAGATTGGGTTATTAACAAGCTTAATAGCACTTTGACTATCAGAGCACACTACCGTAGGACCATCTATTTGCCATAATTTGGCCAGAATCCAACTTAGGTATAATGTTTCTCAGTCCATCGGATAGCGCCATATATTCAGCTTGAGTGTTTGAAGTAGCAACTGATTGCTGTTTCTTGCTACCCTAAGAGATGGGTCCGCCAGCTAATATGAACACGTGTCCTGTATTTGAACGTCTGGTTTCAATGTCTGAACCCCAGCCTGTAACATCACACTTAGATTTAGGTTTGTACACTAGACCGTGGTGAGCAGTACCCTTCAGGTAACGAATAATTCTTTTAGCATGTGTCCAATGTTCTAGTGAATATTTAGTATTAAATCTGTTAAGGTAATTTACAGCAAACATTATGTTGGGTCTTGTACATGTCGATAAGGCTACCTATAATACATTGGCATGGTACATTCGGTAATTTTTCTTCCGACTTCTGCAATTTTAAACTAACTTCCATTGGAGTTTTAATAGGTTTGCAGTCTTCCATTTTAAATTTAACAAGATCAAGAATGTACTGAGTCTGATCTAACTTTATTGTAGAACTTTCAGAGGTAATCTTCATTCCTAGGCAAAACTCCGCTCTTCCAAGATCTTTTAATTTAAATTTGGACATGAGTTTTCTTTTTATCTTTTCCTTTTTGTTATTTGAAAACAAAAAGAAATCGTCTACATAGAGAGCCATAAACATGGTTGCTGTCTCTGAAAATTTGTAATATATACAAGGTTCATACCTGCTTTGAGTAAAACCTAAAGTTAACATTGCATTGTGGGCTTTAATATTCCACATTCTGGAGGCTTGCTTCAAACCACAAATGGCCTTTTTAAGCAAATAAACTTTGTTTAGTTCACCAGGCATTACAAAATTTTCAGGTTGCTTCATGTAAATTGTCTCAATATCTCCATTTAGGAATGCAGTTTGCACATCCAAGGTTTTGGTGTGCTGCTAATGCAATCAACATTTGTAAAATTTCACGTCTGATTACTGGAAAAAAGGTTTCCTCGTATTCAATGCCTTCACGTTGCGCGAATCCCTTTGCAACTACTCTTGCTTTGTACCTTAATGGCTGACCATCCGAGCCTTTCTTTAATTTGAATACCCATTTGCAAGATATAACGCTTACGTTGTCTGGTTTATCAACTAGCACAAAAACTTCCTTTTCTATTAGAGAATTAAATTCATGGTGCATTGCTGCTAACCATTCATCCTTGCCGGGTCTTGAAAGGGCTTTAGAAACAGTAAGTAGATCAGAAAGGTTTTGAACGTTTGAAAAATACGCTAGATGATCAGGAAAATCTTTGGTTTTTCGTAATCTTAACAGATATCTTCGAGTTATTTCTTGTTCATTTTCCATTTCACCTACACTATTATTATGGTTTTCATTATCAGTGTTGGGATTTGTTGTTTAATACATGTATTATTGTTGATAGTTGTAACCCTAGTTTTGGTAATCCAGTGGGCAGGGGTGAACTTTGACAGATTTGAAAAATTGTGTTTTAGATGACAAATATCCTGGTTGTGTATTACAATTTGTTAGTTTACTTGAAAGTTTGTTACATTTAGAAACTATTTAAGAGAAGCAAGGTTGTATGATAGTAAGGGATACAGTAAGTTATTGTGAAGTTGTTACTATTATTCATTTTAAAATTGTTAGGAATTTGAACGGCTTAATAAAGAGCCAACTTGCCATTTCTAATCTAAACATTGAGCGGCAAAGGAAGTCGTTAGTGCTGCTGCAAACAGCCCTTGTCAGTTGACTACTGGTAATTGACCACAACCCCAACAATCAGATTGAGTTTCTTCCGGTTCAATTTGATATTCATTTGCACCCACTGAAGGAATTGGATCAACTTTTTCAAATGTGCTATTATGAACTAAAAACTCTGGTAGAAACACAATCTGCATCAAAATTGTCAATAAAAAATTGGTTTTTTCCTGCTAAACGCTGTTCTATAAAATAACCATCCCTGGCTCTAGTTATTTTCCCATCTTTAAAGAGTCTGTAACCAACCGAATCTTCACAGTAATCTACAAATAAATATTCATTACTTTTGGATTCCATTTTCTTCTAAGTTGATTTGGAATGTACAAAAACGCGGCTGCCAAACACCCGAAGTTTAGATAGATCTGGCTTAACCCTTGTCCACACTTCTTCCGGCGTCATTTTTGGTATTTTTTATGGGGAACGGTTAAGTAGATAGACTGCAGTATTGCAAGCTTCTGCCCAAAAAGAGTGGCAAATTTGAATAGCCTTTTCGCATATAGAACGTATAGCTCTCTCAGCTACACCATTGAGTTCAGGAGTGTAAGGGATCGTGAAATTGTGTTTGATACCATACTTATTTAAAAAGACAGCAAATTCTTTATTCACGTATTCACCACCATTGTCAGATCGGAGAACTTTTATCTTCTTGTTTGTATAATTTTCGACAAGTGCCTTGAAGATTTTAAATTTATCCAAAACTTCTGATTTTTTTTTTAGCAAATAAACAAATTTCATTCTAGAAAAATCGTCAACAAATACAAGCATAAAACGACAACCTCCTATGGATTGTATTTCCGTTGGTCCTGCCAGATCTGTGTGAACTAGCTCTAACATAGCTTTAGCACGTGATACAGTTTTCTTAAAGGCCTTTCTACACTGCTTCCCTTTCAAGCAAGCTACACAAGTTTCATCAAAAATATTTGAGAAGTTAAGGCTTCTTGACATTTGTTTTAATGTCTTCATATCTTTAATATTCAAATGTCCTCGACGTGTATGCCAGATTTTTGAACAAGTATCTGCATTTGAAGCTATATTTGCTAATTCTGTGGTTGAATGCATCCTTAAAATATCTGCAACTGAAGTGGTATCTAATTTATACATGCCATTTATTTTGGATGCAATGGCACAACTTTTTCCAACGATTTTTACATCCCCTTTTGGATATATTTTGCAACTGTTATCATCAAAATACAAACTTATTGTTTTTCAGCAATTTTACTGATTGATAGTAAGTTCGTTGACAGTTCTGGCACATAAGGTGTTTGTGATGTGTTTCACGCCATCCTGTGTGCAAATAGGAACATCACCAATACCCTTTGAATTTATCACTTGCTTATTAGCACATATGATTTCAGTGGCTGGTGCCTGTTTTGAAATTTCTCATCCAATTATTATGTCTTGACATGTGATTTGAACATCCAGAGTCTAGAAACCGATCACGATGTGATTCATCTACATCGACCATCACAACATATTGATTTTTATCAAGAACTTCATCAGTATCCACTGAGTTACTATTTTGATAGATAGTACTTGAAAAAGCTTGTGATTTATTGGATTTACCGATATCAGAATTTTTATTGATATTTTGGATTTTCTTCTGTGCTTGACTGTTTAAAAGGACATTCACTTCTTTTGTGGTTGCCCCCATTGCTTACAAATATTGCATTTAAATTTCCTTCTCGAGTTTGTTGATGTAAACTGGTTGTTAGAAGTTTGATACTGTTTCTACTTTGTTCCATAAAATGTTGCAGACTGTTCAGCCTGAGAATCTAATCGAAACCCCATATTGATCAATCTTTGTTGAACATCTGATCGTAGTTTTGTCGAAGAAGACTCAAGCCCCATAAAGAATGGATCATAGTATTTCGGTAAACCACTCAAAAAATAACAGCAATGAATTCGTCTTCATGAGGTGTGCCCGTATTAGTTAATTTTTGTGTTAAAGATGAAACGTCGCTTATATACTCGGACATATTTTTGTAATTGCTAAGTTTTACTGAAAATAGTTGTCTCAGTACTTTTAATCTTCCTATAAGTTCACGATCGCCTAATGTCTTGGATAGAGTATCCCATACCGCTTTAGCATTCTTTGCTGATTCTACATGAGGATATAAATGTGGTTTTATAAGAAGTACTATCTTGCCCAAGGTTATTTCATCTAGTTCATCCTTTTTAGCCCAATCTGGATGCTTGTCATCCATGGTTCCATCTATGATCATCCAGAGCTTTTCTTGTTTGAGATAATGCTTCAAGGCGAAACTCCATGTTCGACAATTAGAGACACCGTCCAGTTTCTCGATAACAAATTGATGACTGCTCATACTTTATTGTATGTAATACAGTTTATCAGATGAAACGGCTCAAAATTTTCTGTCAAATATTTTCTTGGATTTCTTCCTGTTAATCATATACTAAATGTAGCCTGGGCCCATAACCTGTTGGAGGTCTTTATAGAAGTGCTTATTTATATTTTAACAAAAGGATGAAAAGTAGAATAATCTTTTTATTGACAGTACTACAAAAAAATTAACAACATGTGTTGTGTATGTACGCACGCATGCTGGGCCGTAGGGATACACCAAGGTGACGGGGAACGTAATCATAGCAGCGGGTGACATAAAAGAGACAATTCAGTAAATTAATGCTTAGATGTAAGATGTTGATGAATATATGAAACTATTTCTGTGTTTTGAAGTACCCTAGCGTACAACAAATACATCACAACATTCACAGTAACTGGATTATATAGTTCCTAAAGAAGTAAGCGTACAAGTACTAACTTCAACAAAAAAATTCTTGACATATTAGTGGAAGTTCTTATTCTTTTGTTCGATAACTTACGTGAATTGCGTTTTGAAAAATGTTATTTTTATTTGAAGAAATTGATCATTTAGGCTATTGCATCGATAAGTAGGGTATTACGCCCAATGAGGATTATATTCAAAGCATACAGAATTCCCTTTGTGCACGTCATTTAAGCAAGTGCAATCGTTTTTAGGCTTAGTCAGTTATTTTCAACGTTTTATCGAAAATTTCTCTCTAATCGCCTGGTGAAAAAAATCTAAATTCAAGTTTGGTACTGAAAAACTGCTTTTGCAATTGGTTTCTCAATCCGTTGTAGTAATATATTCCCATGTAAGTGAAATTGAATTGCGTTGTGATGTGAGTTCATTAGGTTTTGGAGCAATTCTTTTACAAAAGCAGCAAGATGAAAAGTTGCATCCGATTTTTTATTTTAGTAAGAGGACCACAGAACAGGAATCGAAATATCATAGTTATGAATTTGGAAACATTAACTATTGTAAAACGTTTGTTTTCATCCTTACCTTCAGGGTATTCATTTTAAATTCAAAACTGATTGTGATAGTTTTCGTCTAACCTTGTCTAAAAAAGAAGTTGTGCCGCATATTATGAGATGGTGTCTACTTTTGCAAGATTATGAGATTGAGCATCGATCTAACCCAAGAATGAGACACGTAAACTGTTTGAGTCGTATCCATCATATATTAGCCTTAGAGGGCAATACTTTTGAGCAAACTGGTTTTAAAACAAACAACCGATCCAGATATTCAGCGTGTAAAAACCCAGTTAGAGAATTCTAAACGCCCGTTTTTTGAACTTAGAAATGGTCTCGTCTTTCGTAACACTAAGGGTCAAGTATTGTCCTTATGATTTGGTTTATAATGTGTTGCATACTTATCATAATGAAACTGGTCATGTTGGTGTAGATAAAGTTTACGAACTAATTACTTGAACTTATTGGTTTCCAAATTTAAAAAGTAAAATTAAAAGTCGTATAAAGAATTGTAAGAAGTGCATAGAATTTATTCAGAAATTTGGAAGAAGGAATGTTTATTGCACAACGTTTCCAAAGGCGATTTTCCTTTTGAATGTTTACACTTTGATTTTTATGGTCCATTAGAAGTTGTCATCAATGTGGAAATATATTTTTCAAGTTGTTGATGCCTTTACTAAATTTGTTAGGTTTTACAGCATTTACCAAAGATTTACATCATTTTCTGAAGATGTCTAGGATTTTCTAGGGTTTCCTAGATTATAAGGAACTCTTCTAGATTACATCAACAAAGCTTTTCAAGTTTTTCACGAAAATTTTTAAGTTTTTCACTAAAATTTTCAATTTTTCACGAAAATTCTCAAGTTTTTCACGAAAATTTAAGTGTTTCGCAAAAATTCAAGTGTTTCAAGCAAATTCGAGTTTTTTACGAAAATTCGAGTTTTTCACGGAAATTCAAGTTTTTCACGAAAATTGACGTTTTTCACGAACATTCAAGTTCACAAAAATCAAGGTTTTCATGAAAATTCCAGTTTTTCACGAAAATTCAAGTTTTTCACGAAAATTAAAGTTTTTCACGAACATTCGAGTTTTTCACGAAAATTCAAGTTGTCACGAAAATTCAAGTTTTTCACGAAAATTCAGGGTTTTCACAAATATTCAGGTTTTTCACGAAAGTTCAGGGTTTTCACGGAAGTTCAGGTTTTTCACAAAAGTTCAGGGTTTTCACGGAAGTTCCGGTTTTTCACGAAAATTCAGGTTTTTCATGAAAATGCAGGTTTTTCAGGAACGTTTCAAGTTTTTCACGAAAAATTTCAAGTTCTTAACGAAAAGTTTCAAGTTTTTAACAAAAAGTTTCCAGTTTTTAAATGAAATTTACAAGTTTTAGAGAACAATTTCCAAGTTTTGGGTGAATATTTCCAAATTTTGAAAAAATTTTCAAGTTTTGGAGGAAAATTTCGAGTTTTGGAGGAAAAAGTTAGGGTTTTTGGAGGAAAAGTTTTTAAGTTTCGGAGGAGAATTTTCAAGTTTTGGAAGAAAATTTTCAAGTTCCGGAGGAAAATTCTGAAAGTTCTGAAAGAAAAATTCCAAGTTTTTAAGGAAAACTTCTAGGTTTTAAGGAAAACCCCCTAGGTTTTAAGGAAAACTCCTAGGTTGTAAGGAAAATTTCAGGGTTTTAGGCTAAACTTCTAGGTTTTAACGAAAACTTCTAGGGTTAAACGAAATCTAAGTTTTAACGAAATCTTTTAGGGTTTAACAAAATCTTCTAGGTTTTGACAACATCTTCTAGGTTTTAACTTAATTCATGTTGAATTCTATGCTGCTTTTCCTAGTGCAGAACTCAAACTGCATGTTAATAAATTAAAATATGCTTATCGTCATGCACTCAAAAATGCTAAAATTAATGCTTATGACAACTACATTCTTAGAGCTAAAAATAATAATAAAAGAAAATGGGATTTGATTAATAACTTCAAAGGTTCTAAACACAGAGCCAATGATATGGACACTCGTTTCTCAGCCGATGACTTCAACTATTCTTTTATTGATTCTGTTGCAGAAATCTTATCCAATTTATTTAATACTAACACCAGTACCACAACTACTTATACACATTGTTTCCCTGGTTTGGGACCCTCTTTCCATTTTGAAGAAGTTTCTTTCAACTACGTACGACATGTTATCTTAGCGATGAGGAATTCCCGATCGAAGGATTTGTTTAATATTAACATCTCTTTAGTTAAATCAGTTATCAACAGTATTCTTATTCCGCTAACCAAATTACTTAATATTTGCATAAAGAAAGCAGTTTTCCCTGATATTCTAAAACAAGCAAAAGTGATCCCTGTTCATAAAAAGGGTATGTTTGATGATATTAAGAACTATCGACCTATTTCTCTTTTACCCACTTTTTCGAAAGTTTTTCTTATCTTGAAAATAATAGTTTGTTTTGTGCTGAGCAATTCCGCTTCCGAAAAAAATTATCTACTAGTGGTGCATTAGTCAAATCTTACTGTTAAATTCTGTGATTTGACTAAGGCTTTCGATTGTGTTGATCATGCCCTCTTAGTTAACAAATTAAAAGGTTTAAATTTTGATGATGATAGTATTAAGCTAATTGCTTCATATCTGACTGCTAGATCTCAACGGATTTTTTACTAAGGCAAATTGTCCAGCATGTGTGAAGTTTTTTCTGGTGTTCCTCAAGGTTCCATCCTTGGTCCGCTTCTTTTCTTATGCATTATTAACGACTTACCTTTTTTTTCTAAAAGATGTTGTCCTTTATGCAGATGATACCACTCTATATAATAAGAGTGATAATATGGCTCAACTGGTAGCTGACAGTACAACATCTTTATGCCTCACTGAATCATGGTTCAATGATAACAAACTTGCCCTGAATAGGGATAAAACCAAACAAATAATTTTTTCATTAAAAAGGGATTCTTTTTCAAAGGAGCAATCAGCTAGTTTTCTCGGTATCACCCTGGATAGCAAATTAAGTTGGAACACCCACTGTGATCTGCTATGCAAAAAACTTTGCCGAACTATTTATCTCATAAACTCTTTGGTAAGATCACTTTCACCTAATGTGCTACTGTCATGTTATCATGGCATGTTCCATTGTCATATTTCATATGCTATAATTGTGTGGGGTCATTGTAGCGGCTCCCTTCGGGTTTTCAAGCTTCAACGTAGAGTTGTTCGCATTATGTCTAACCTTGGATTCCGTGACGACTGCCGTGCATCTTTTATGAAATTTAAAATTTTAACTTTGCCTTGTCTGTTTATTTTACAATGTTTGCTTTACATCAAAAAACAAATCGTTCAATATCAACACAACACTGATATTCATCACTTTGACACTCGCAACAAGGGAAAATTGGTTGTACCTTACCATAGGCTAAGTAGGAGCAGAAATGGTTCTAACTACTTTGGCTGTATTTTTTATAATGCACTTCATTCTAGCATAAAAGATTTGCCTATTTATCAATTTAAATTAAATATAAAAAGGTTCTTATTAGAAAATGCTTTCTACACAATACCTGAGTTTTTAGCTTCAGTTGGTTCTTTAAGGTTGTCCTCTGAAGATTTATAACATAATTTCCATCTCTTTGGTGATTTTTTTTTTTAATTGTATATTCTAAACATATTTTTATTGTATTTGACAAATTGTTATTCACGTCAGTGATTCACACATGTTTTATTATAAAAAAATTTTTAAAAAAATGTCTAGTTTTTTCTAGGGTTTTCTAGATTACAAGGAAACTTTCTACATTACAAGGAAAGTTTCTAGATTACGAGGAAATTTTCTAGATCGCAAGGAAATTTTCTAGATTACAACGAAATTTTCTAGATTACAAGGAACTTTTCTAGAGTACATCAACGAAGTTTTTCAAATTTTTCACGAAAATTTCAAGTTTTTCACGAGAATTTTTACGGAAATTTTCAAGTTTTCACGTTTTTCACGAAAATTTTCGAGTTTTCACAAAAAGTTTCAAGTTTTTTACGAAAAGTTTCAAGTTTTTCACGAAACTTTTCAAGTTTTTCACAAAAAATTTTGAGTTTTCACGGAGATTTGCAATTTTTTCACGAAAATTTTCCAAGTTTTTCACGGAAATTTGCAGGTTTTTCACGACAATTTTTAAGTTTTTACTAAAATCTTGTTTTTCACGAAAAATTTCAAGGTTTACACGAAAATTAAGGTTTTCCATGAACATCCTACTTTTTCGCGAAACAAGTTTTCCACGAAAATTCAAGTATTCCACGAAATTCAAGTTTTCCCCCTAAAATTCAAGTATTACACGAAACCTTCCATTTTCCACGAAAATTAAAGTTTACCGCGAACATTCACGTTTTCTACGAAAATTCGTTTTCCATGAAAATTAACGTTTTCAACGAAAATTCAAGTTTTCCACGAAAATTTAAGTTTTTCACGATAATTCAAGTTTTACGCGAAAATTCAAGTTTTCCCCGAATTTTCAAATTTTCCCCGCAGTTTTAAAGTTTCCCACCAAAACCCTAGTTTCCCACGAAAATTCAAGTTCTCCACGAAAATTCAAGTTCTCCACGAAAACTCAAGTATTCCACGAAATTCAAGTTTTCCCCTAAAATTCAAGTATTACACGAAACCTTCAGTTTTCTACGAAAATTAAAGTTTACCGCGAACATTCATGTTTTCTACGACAATTCAAGTTTTCCACGAAAATTTAAGTTTTATACGATAATTCAAGTTTTACGCGAAAATTCAAGTTTTTCCCGAATTTTCAAAATTTCCCCTGAATTTTCAAGTTTCCCACGAAAACTCAAGTTTTCCACGAAAACCCTAGTTTCCCACTGAAATTCAAGTTCTCCACGAAAATTCAAGTTCTCCATAAAAATTCAAGTTTACCGCGAAAACGCAAGTTTTCCGCGAAAATTAAAGTTTTCCCTGAAAATTCAAGTTTCCGCATAAATTCAAGTTTTCCGCAGGAAATCACCCTTTTCACAGGAAATTCAAGTTTGCCGCGGAAATTTAAGTTTTCCTAGGAAATTCGAGTTTTCCACGAAATTTCAAGTTTTTCACTTAAATTCAAGCTTCCCCGAAAACTTAAGTTTTCCACAAAAAATCAAGTTTTTCACGAAAATTCAAGTTTCACGAAAAATCACATTTCGCGAAAATTCAAGTTTTCGCGAGAATTCAAGTTTTTCACCAAAATTCAAGTTTCTCACGAAAATTCAGGTTTTTCACGAAAATTCAGGGTTTGCAAGTAAATTCAGGGTTTCACGAAAATTCAGGTTTATACGAAAATTCGGGGTTTTCACAAAAATTCGGGTTTTTCATGAAAGTTTCAAGTTTTTAACGAAGAGTTCCCAGTTTTTAACGAAAAGTTACAATTTTTTCACAAAAAGTTTCAAGTTTTTACCAAAAAGATTCAAATTTTTAACGGAAAGTTTTAAAAGCTTTTAACGAATAGTTTCAAGTTTTTCAAGAAAAGTGTGATGTTGTTACTGAAAAGTTTCAAGTTGTTAACAAAAAGTTTCAAGCTTTTAACGATAAGTTTCAAGTTTTTAACAAAAAGTTTCAACTTTTGATCGTAAAGTTTCAAGTTTTAGCGAAGAGTTTCAAGTTTTTAACAAAAAGTTTTAAGTTTTAACGAAAAGTTTGAAGCTTTTAAAGAAAAGTTTTCAGTTTTAACGAAAAGTTCCATGTTTTTAACAAAAAGTTTCAAGTTTTTAACGAAAAGTTTCGAGTTTTAATGAAAAGTTTCAAGTCTTTAACAAAAAGTTGCAAGTTTTTAAAGTAAAAGTTTCAAGTTTTCAAAGGAAATTCCCAAGCTTTAAAGAATCATTCCCAATTTTTCAAGGAAAATTTCCAAGTTTGGAGGAAAATGACCAGGCTTTGGGGGAAAATTTTTAGGTTTCGGAAAAAAATTTTCAAGTTTCGAAGGAAAATTATCAAGTTTTGGAGGAAAATTTTCAGGAAAAGTTTCAAGGTTTTAAGGAAAACTACGTTTTTATGGAAAATTTCTAGGTTTTTAAAGAAAATTTCTAAGTTTTCAAGGAAAACTTCTAGGTTTCAAGGAATCCTAGGTTTAGGGGAACTTCTAGGTTTTAAGGGAAACTTCTAGGGTTTAACGGAATCTTCTAGGTTTTAACGAAATCTTCTAGGTTTTAACGAAATCTTATGTTTTAAGAAATCTTCTGTTTTAACGAAATTTTCTAGGCTTTAGCGAAATTTTCTAGGTTTTAGCGAAATCTTTTAGGTTTAAGCGAAATCTACTAGGTTTCAACGAAATCTTCTAGGTTTCAACCAAATCTTCTAGGTTTTAGCCAAATCTTCTAGGTTTTAACGAAACCTACGTTTTAACGAAATCTTCTAATTTTTAACGAAGTCTCCTAGGTTTTGGCGGTATCTTCTAGGCTTTAAGAAAATCCTACAGGTTTTGGCAGAATCTTCAAGGTTGGTGCAGAATCTTCTAGGTTTTGGTGGAATCTTCTAGGTTTTGACGGGAACTTGTAGCTTTTGGTGAGATCTTCTAGGATTTGGCGGGAGCTTCTAGGTTTTGCAGGAACTTTCTAGTTTTTGCCGGAATTTTCTAGGTTTTGTCGGAATTTCCTAGGTCTTGCGGGAATTTTCTAGGCTACTACGGAAATTTTTTTCGGTAAATACAGCAATTTTTTTGGCTTTTACGGCAATTTTCTAGGCGTTTATGAAAATTTTCTAGGCTTTTATGGCAATTTTTTAGGCTTTTAGGAAGATTTTTTTATAAAAACAACAAACACGAAAAACATGATGAAAACGAAATTTAAATGTCTTTATTAGGGACATTTAGCTCTTCAAAGAATTAAGTCTATTTCTCACTTTAAGGACCATGGTCAATAATATTAAATCTTGATAGCGGGATATGTGCTAAACTTTGAGGGCAGAGAGTGTGGGGCGTTTAAATATAGTACCGAAGGTACTACAAGCCGTTTCTAGTCTTGAAATATAAAAACCTATAGCAATTGAAATCTTGTGTTTTCGGCCCTACAGGTATAAATTTCATTAAAGAAATAGGAAGGACAATATCAAATGAAAACAAAGATCCAAAAGCTTACTAATTCCTTATTCAACAAATTAGCATTGCGATTCAAAGAGGCAATGCCGCCTCTTTTTTATGAACTATCTTCCCTGAGCCCTCTCTAGATAAAATTTGCATGACCACAAACACAAAAAAATCTTCAATCAAAAATCAACCATTAACCAGCCGAATGTTATTCCTGTAGGTTTAAAATTGTAACTTTAGTTTGTGTTTGACATATGAATATTTTTAATGTACCTCTAAATGTAATATTTGTATTTCCCGCCACCTAAGCATTACTTATTTACATTCCTATTGGTTATAGAGAGCAATGGTGTGATTGGTCGGGCGATTCGCGTTATGGTTTCCGTTTGAAAAGGAGTTAACCTGATTATTATGTTTGTGAAATTAAGAAATTCTTACGTTAAATATAAATAAAGTCTATTTTTAGGAAATATGTCAATCATTCTGCCAGCCCGTGAGTAGATTACAGCTTCAGATGTGAGGTTAAAGCAGAAATGGAATATTGGACTTTATGTATATGGAAAAGTTTGTGAGGTTAAGTAACAATGAGCACGTCGCAGAAAATGCCGCCATTGGAAAGAGAACAGACTTTACATGTGATTTTCCAATGCTCCACCCGGAGGTACTACATTGGCCAGGAAGCGAGTTTTTTTTTTTACCTGGATAATTTGGAATTTTGCCGAACCCTTGCTGTTCCAAGCAAGGTAGGGATCTTTTACGTGCGTGACAACACACACACAGGACCTCCATTTTACCTCTCATCCGAACGAGGGTGTATTTTTGCGAAAAATGCTCGCCTAACATCTTTCAAGCGGACCGTGTCCGGATAAAAAAAAACAAACTGCCGGAGTTCGCTTACCACCGTGTTCAAGGAGTAATGTTACGCCAGAAAATATTCAAGAGGTAATAACAGCAGCTGTTAACGCTAGGGCAAACACGCATTTTGTAGAGTTATCGTTGCAAGATATTTCTATTTTAATACCAACATTCACAGCAGCTCAGGGCGAAGATGTAAATGTGTGGATTAAAATGATTGAGCATATTAAGGAAACATATTCGGTACCGGAAAATGTGTTAATGTTAGCGATGGTGAAAAAATTGAGGGAAAAGCCTTACCATGGTTTCATTCTAGTCCTGTAAATGTTTCGATGAGTTTCCACTTTTTAAAGCTAAAATTAAATCGTTCAGTTGTCCCGACGATACTGTTACGCTGTTAAGGAAGTTTGAATCTATGAAATTGTGAAGGAATGAAAAATTTCTTGACTATTTCACCGACAAATAGTTTTTAAAATCATCTTTATTTACGTTTCGATCCATGATCTAGGATCGTTGTCAAAATAATTAAAATTTTCAAATTCGAAACGTATATAAAGATGATTTTAAAAACTTTGTGGTTTAATTCCCAAAGAAGATTAAGAAGAATGCTAAACAAACCACAACAAACATACAGGGAGTATTCACCGACAAAATTACGTTGGGAAATAAATTAAATCTTTCCGAAACAAATTTATTAACATATATGATTGCAGGTTTTAATAATGTTACCTTGCAATTCCAGGCGAACATGAAAGAATTCAATTCATTAGAAGACTTGTTGAGTTATGAATTCGTTAACAGATGTAGAAAGAAGCCAATCGTCTACTTCTGTTACAGTTGGGCGGCATGTTAGTAATCCTGCAATTAACAAAGTTCCAGGAAATTTCCCTTTGCTAAGTCAAAAAATGCTTTAATTGTAGGTATTTGGGCACTTTTTCAAAAATTGTCCGATGCCGAAACGAGAATGTGGGTCAGGAGAACACTAAATTCTTGTCTGTCAAGGAAAGGTCATCCACCGAGGGATATACAAAAGTTCAACCTTCAATCAACCTATTGTTTACATAAATAAAAGTTTGGATCCTTATCTGATTGCAAATGTTAATGACATTTTAAGAACTTATTATTTTTCAGCTAGCAGGCCTGTAGTAGCAAAAACTGAGTTTAGCATTCAGGTAAATTTATGTAAAAGTGAACCATTTTTTTGTAAACCAAGACGACTGTCTTTTATTGAAAAAATGCATTAGAGGGTATTGTGTAAGATTTATTAGCGGAAGGTATTATTTGTGAAAGTAACCCTTCGTACTGTTCACCTGTGGTTGTGGTACCAAAGAAAAACAGCGAATTTAGAATGTGTATAGATTATCGCACATTAAATAAGCAGGTAATTCGTGATCAATATCCAATTCTGTTTATTGACGATCATTTGGATCAGCACAAAGAGGACGTATTTTACAGAACTTGATTTAAAGAATGCTTTTTATCACGTTTCGATTGATAATGATTCAGTGAAATATACATCTTTCATTACACATATTGGGTAATTTTGTCTGTCCATGCTATCGTCCTCATACATCTGAAGCACAGCATTTCAAAAGGCTGCTACCGTTTTTCTGTCTGTGTTTCAGACTGCCTATATTTCATAGGCATACTGTGCTGTGCTCCACACATATGCTTTCAACAATTTTCTGCTTGTTTTATGTTTGTTGCCTTTCCTCATAGGCGCTGTTCTTTCTTGTTAGATGCAGTTCGATCACCTTCTATCGTTTTACAGTTATACGCCCTATTTCTCCGACCTTTAGTGGTTGTGAAGGGAGGTAAGCAACCTGTGCCTGCCAAGTTCCCCCAACACTTAACCATTTAACGATTTAATATATTTTCCAATTTATCTTTTCGCACAGCCAACATTAGTTGGAGATATTTCGCAACCAACAACTAGTTTTTTATACTAATCATCAGATTTATCTGCGCTTATTTTTTCTTCATTAGGTTTTCCGTCTCAAAACTGGTTGGACACGTGCCTGCACTTATTTATATTCTGAGCTAGCCTACATAGTTCCCTGAAATTCTTACACAGCATGTGTATTCAGCTCGTTCCCCTTCTATTATTTTCTAATTTTATGCCCTATTTTACCGAGATTCAGCGAAGGAGGTTAAGCAACCTGTGGCTACCAAGATCCCCCAACACTTAGACATTTGCCGAAATAATGGTTTTCCAGTAAATCCTTTCATGCACTTAACATTATTCGAGAATATTGCCCAACCAATTCTTGTAGTTGCTTATACTAATCATGTTTAAGCACAGTTATCTTTTCGTCATTAGTTTATCCATTTCAGGATTGGTTGGATGCGTACCTCCATTGATTTCTATTCTGGGCTAGCCTACACATCTCCCTGAAACCTCTACAGCCTACATCTTTTACTATCTGTGTGGAGTAGTCTAATCTAGGTCTGCCTCTTCTTCTCTTTTTTCCTATCTCTGCTTCTAAAATATTCCGCACTATTCCCTCATCCCGTAGTATGTGGCCTATCCTCCTCTCTCCTATTTTTTACCGTTTTCCACATATTTCTTTCTTCCCCTACCATTTTTAGTACCTCTTCGTTCTTAACTTTGTCTGTCCATGATACCTTCATCATACGCCTGTAACATCACATTTCAAAGGCTTCTACCTTTTTCTTGTCCGCTTCTCCTACTGTCCAGGCTTCACAGCCGTACAGTGCTGTGCTCCACACATATGTTTTAAGCAATCTTTTCCTTGTTTCTATGTTTGTGGTCTTTGAGCACAGTAGTTGCTTTTTCTTGTTAAATGTAGCACGACCTTGTGCTAATCTTTGTTTTATATCTTTTGTGCTTTTCCCATCTTGCGTTATTTGGCTTCCTAAGTAGCAGAAATCCTTAACCTCTTGTAAGTTCGTGTTACCTACTTGTATTCTTGTTTTTGATTTATTTTCCCCACCTTTGCATACTAGAACTTTAGTTTTAGTTTTGTTAATTTTCATATCGTATCTCTGTTAAAACCGTTTCCATTTCATTAAGAGCAGCTTTTAACTCTTCCTTGCTAGACGCTAATACCGCTCTATTATCTGCAAATCTAAGAATATCAATTTTTTGTCCCTGCATAGTAATTCCAAATGTCTTCCTGCATTTGACAGTATTCATTGCCTCTTCTATGTACAAGTAAAAATCAATGGGGATAGGGCACATCCCTGTCTCACCCCTTTCCTAATGTGTACTTCTCTATGTTCCTGCTCTAATTCTATTACTGCTATTTCCTCTTTGTATAAGCTATGTACTATTTGTCTATCCCTATAACTCATTCCAATCTTTTTGAGTATTTCAAACATTTTTTTCCAATTTACATTGTCAAATGCTTTTTCCAGATCTACAAACCCTATATACATGCTTTCCCCTTTTTCTATTGTTTTCTCCATAATCACTCTCAGAGCTAAAATAGCCTCCCGTGTTCCCCTGTTTCGCCTAAACCCAAATTGATCTTCTCCTAGTATTTCTTCCGCCCGTTTTTCCATTCGTCTTTGCACAATTCTAGTTAATATTTTTGACACGTGTGCTGTCAAACTTATTGTTCGAAAATTTTCACATCTATCCGCGCCTTTCTTTTTTGGTATAGTTACTATGATGCTACGTTTGAAATCTTTGGGTATCTTGCCTGACTCATACATATAGCTTACAAGTTGGAAGAGACGTTCTGTTACTGCTTGTCCAGCGGCTTTTAGAGTTTCTGCTTGCACCTTATCTGTACCCGGCGCCTTACCATTTTTCAGACTAATGCTAATTCAAACTCGTCTCGGAAGTATAGGATATCCCAAGTCATCATTTTCAATGTCTGATTCCTGTTCTAATGCAGTTAGTTCCTCTCCTGCATATAAATTCTCTATATATTCTTGCCATCTACCCAATTTCTCTACGTTTTCTATGATGACGTTTCCTTGTGCGTCCCTTATATTTTTGCTATACTGTTTTATATCCCTAAAATTCATTCTAATTAATTTGTATGCTTCGTCTGTCTTTCCTATTTCCATCTTAGTTTGTACCTCTTTGCACTTTTCATCAATCCATTGTTCTTTAGCTTTCCTGCATTTTCGAATAATTTCCCATTTTATGGTTTTGTATCTCTGTTTTCCTGTTTTGTCTGATTTATTTTTGTATTTTCGTCTTTCTTCTATTAAATTCAGGGTATCCTTTGTTATCCATGGTTTCTTATTTTCTTTTTGTGTATACCCCAGAATATCTCTGGCCGCCATGTCTAGGCTGGATTTAATGTTATTCCATTCTGTTTCTACTTCCTTAGTATCAGAGATTTTCCCGATATCATTCAGCAATTCATTTGACTTTTTTTCGAATCTTTCTTGAATATCGTTATCTTTTAGTTTCTCTAAGTCTAAGTGCCTTTTTCCGTTCCTTTTTTTTAGATTTTTAAATTTAAGTGCAGCCTTTATAATTACGATGTTGTGGTCAGTATCTATATCTGCTTCTGGGTAGCTTCTACAGTCTTTTACTTGACTCCTAAACCGTTGTCTAACAAGAATGTAATCTATTTGATATCTTCCTATATCTCCTGGCATCTTCCACGTATATCGCCTTCTAGCATGATGTTGAAATAATGTGTTTGTGATGATTAAATTGTTCTTGTTGCAAAATTCTACCAGCCTATTTCCCTGTCGTTCTCGTGCCTAAACCAAATAAACCTACTACCGCTCCTTCCCTACCCTCACCTACCACTGCATTAAAATCCCCGTAATTATTAAATTTTCATGTCCTTTACGTATCTTAATATGTCTTCGATATCTTTGTAGATGGCTTCTACCTCTTCGTCACTGTAACTAGAGGTGGGCATGTATACTTGTATTATTACTGTGTTTACCGGTTTAGATTCTAATCTAACCATGAGTACTCTTTCGTTCTTTTGTAAGTAATTTTCTACACAGTATCCTATCTTTTTCCGCATAACTATCCCCACACCCAAATTTCCTTCCTCTGCTCCTGTATGAATTACCCTGAAGTCTCCACTCCAAAAATCCCCCGACTTTGGCCACCGAACTTCGCTGATCCCTAATATGTCTAGTGATAACCTATTCATTTCGATTTTTAGGTTCCCTAGCGTACCTACTTGCTTCATACTTCTAACATTCCACGCTCCGACTCGCAGAATGTTCCCGACTCTTATTTTTACCTTTCAAATCGCATCCTCCGAAGTAGTTCCCTCCCGGAGATCCGAATGGGGGACTATTTTAACTCCGGAATCTTTTACCCCAGAGAATGCCATCATGTTTATTACAATTTAAGTACGCTGTGTACTTGGGAGATAATGTGGTGGTTTCCCGTTGCCTTCCACATCGCGGTAGTGTGTCTTAGACTGCCATACCGACCCCTATCGTCTCTGCTAATCTAAGTATCGAAAGAGCCGGTGCCCTCTTTCGGGGACCTGTCTTAGTCTGGTTCCTCACTAACGACCCTACTACTTTGGTTGAACCTGTAGTTTGGCTCTTTAGCTCACTAGAACACGCAAGCCATTTCACCTGTTCTAGTAATTTAGAACTTCGGCAAGGTGCAGGTCCATTCGAAATGGAGTTAGAGTTAGCAGTTAGAGAATTCTGAACGTCCGTTTTTTGAACTTAGAAATGGTCTTATTTATCGTAAGACTAAGGGTCAAGGGTTGTTCTACATTCCTTATGATATGGTTTATAATGTGTTGCATACTTATCATAATGAAACTGGTCATGTTGGTGTAGATAAAGTTTACGAACTAATTACTCGAACTTATTGGTTTCCAAATTTAAAAAGTAAAATTAAAAGTCTTATAAAGAATTGTATGAAGTGCATAGAATTTAATCCGAAATTTGGAAGAAGGAATGTTTATTGCACAACGTTCCCAAAGATGACTCTCCTTTTGAATGTTTACACTTGGATTTTTATGGTCCATTAGAAGTTGTCAGTCAATGTGGAAATATATTTTTCAAGTTGTTGATGCATTTACTAAATTTGTTAGGTTTTACAGCATTTTCCGAAGATTTACAGCATTTTCCGAAGATGTCTAGGATTTTCTAGGGTTTCCTAGATTATAAGGAAGTTTTCTAGATTACATCAACCAAGTTTTTCACGAAAATTTTCAAGTTGTTCACGAAAATCTTTAAGTTTTTCACGAAAATTTACAAGTTTTTCACGAAAATTTAAGTGTTTCGCAAAAATTCAAGTGTTTCAAGCAAATTCGAGTTTTTCACGAAAATTCGAGTTTTTCACGAAAATTCGAGTTTTTCACGGAAACTCAAGTTTTTTACGAAAATTGACGTTTTTCACGAACATTCAATTTCACAAAAATCAAGGTTTTTACGAAAATTACAGTTTTTCACGAAAATTACAGTTTTTCACGAACATACGAGTTTTTCACGAAAATTTAAGTTGTCACGAAAATTCGAGTTTTTCACGAAAATTCAGGTTTTTCACGAAAATGTAGGTTTTTAAGGAACGTTTCAAGTTTTTAACGAAGAGTTTCAAGTGTTTTACAAAAAATTTCAAGTTCTTAACGAAAAGTTTCAAGTTTTTAATGAAAAGTTTCAAGCTTTTAACGAAAAGTTTCGAGTTTTTAAATGAAATTTCCAAGTTTTAGAAAACAATTTCTAAGTTTTGGGTGAATATTTTCAAGTTTTGAAAAAATTTGCAAGTTTTGGAGGGAAATTTCGAGTTTTGGAAGAAAAATTTCAGGTTTCGGAGGAAAATTTTTAAGTTTCGGAGGAAAATTTCAAGTTTCGGAGAAAAATTTCCAATTTTTAAAGGGAAATTTCCAAGTTCTGAAAGAAAAATTCCAAGTTTTTAAGGAAAACTTCTAGGTTTAAAGGAAAATTAGATTTTGAGGAAATCAACTAGGTTTTCAAGGAAAACTTCTAGGTTGTAAGGGAAATTTCTGGGTTTTAAGCTAAACTTCTAGGTTTTAACGAAAACTTCTAGAGTTAAACGAAATCTAGGTTTTAACGAAATCTTGATTTTAACGAAATCTTCTAGGTTTTAACGAAATCTTTTAGGTTGTAGCGAACTCTGGGTTTTAACGACATCTTTCATGTTTTAGCGAAATCTTCTAGGTTTTAACGAAATCTTATAGGTTTTAATAAAATCTTATAGGTCTCGACAGAATCTGCTAGGTTTTAACAAAATCTTCTAGGTTTTGGCGGCATCTTCTGGGTTTTAAGAAAATCTTATAGGTTTTGGCAGAATCTTCTAGGTTTTTGCGCAATTTGCCTTGTTATGGCGGAATCTTTTAAGTTTTGGCGGGAACTTTTAGGTTTTAGCGGGATCTTCTAGGTTCAGGCGGGATCTTCTAGATCATGCTGGGATTTTCTAGGTTTTATCGGAAATTTCTAGGTTTTGTCGGAACTATCTAGGTTTTGTCGAAATTTTATGGATTTGCGGCAATTTTCTAGGCTATTACGGCAATTTTTTAAGCTATTGCGGCAATTTGCTGGTCTTTTATGCCAATTTTCGAGGCTTTTATCGCAATTTTCTAGACTTATTGGAATTTTCTATGTTTTTATGGCAATGAAAAGCCTCGAAGGCTTTTAATGCAATTTTTTAGGCTTAGGGCAATTTTCTAGGCTTTTATGGCAATCTTCTAGGCTTTACGGCAATGTTCTAGTTTTTTGCGGCAATTTTCTAGGCTTTTATGGCAATTTTCTAGGTTTTTACGAAATGTTTTTTACGCTTTTCTGAAGATATTTCTATAACAGCAACAAACATGAAAAACTTGATGAAACCGAAGTTCTGACTCCTTGTATCCAAAATTTAAATGTCTTTATTAGGGACATTTAGCTCTTCAAAGAATTAAGTCTATCTCTCACTCTAAGGGCCATAGTCAATAACATTAAATCTTGATAGCGGGGATATGTGCTATACTTTGAGGGCGGGCACAGAATTTCCTTTTATGCATATCAGCTAAGCAAGTACAATCGTTGTTAGGCTTAGCCAGTTATTTTCAACGTTTTATCGAAAATTTTTCTATAATCGCCTGGTGAAAAAGATCGAAATTCAAGTTTGGTGCTGAAAAACTTAATGTTTTTGAAACGACTTAATGTTTTTGAAACGTTAAAATCAAAATTGGTTTCCCAACCCCTTCTAGCAATATATTCCCCTTTAAGTGAAACTGAATTGCATTGTGATGCGACTGCATTAGGTTTTGGAACAATCCTTTTACAAGAGCAGCAAGATGAAAAGTTGCATCCGATTTTTTATTTTAGTAAGAGGACCACAGAACAGGAATCGAAATATCATAGTTATGAATTTGGAAACATTAACTATTGTAAAACGTTTGTTTTCATCCTTACCTTCAGGGTATTCATTTTAAATTCAAAACTGATTGTGATAGTTTTCGTCTAACCTTGTCCACAAAAAAACTTGTACCGCGTATTATGCGATGGTGTCTACGTTTGCAAAATTATGATTATGAGATTGAGCATCGATCTAACCCAAGTATGAGACATGTAGACTGTTTAAGTTGCATCCATAATATATTAGCCTTAGGGGGCTATACTTTTGAGTAAACTGGCTTTAAAACAAAGCACCGATCTGGATATTCAGCGTCTGAGAATTCTGAACACCCGTTTTCTGAACTTAGAAATGGTCTTGTTTATCATAAGACTAAGGGTCAGGAGTTGTTCTACATCCGTTATGATATGGTTTATAATGTATTACATACCTATCGTAATGAAACTGGTCATGTTGGTGTAGATAAAGTTTACGATATAATTACTCGAACTTATTGGTTCCCAAATTTAAACAGTAAAGTTAAAAGTCATATAAAGAATTGTTTGAAGTGCATAGAATTTATTTGAAATTTGGAAAGGAGAATGTTTATTGCACAATGTTTCCAAAAACGATTCTCTTTTTGAATGTTTACACTTTGATTTTTATGGTCCATTCGAAGTTTGTCAGTCGATGTAGAAATAAATATATTTTTGAAGTTGGTGCATTTACTAAATTTGTGAGGTTTTATCCATGCAAGGCTACTTCAGCTGATGAGCTATTAAGCAACTAAAATCTTTCTTTGAATAGTATAGTTGTCCTAAACGAATTGTTACGGACCGTGTGTCTTGTTTTACTTCAAGCAAATTTAAGGAATATTTGAAAAGTTTAGAGGTGCAACATATTGCAGTTGCTAACAGAGCACCCCGTGCCAATGAGTAGATTGAAATAATAAATAGGATGTTAACCCCAATGTTAGCAAAAGTAGTGAGTGAAAGACAGGAGACTTGGGATAAAATATTACCCGATGTAGTGTTAATAAATCAACAGGTTTTACTCCTGGCAAACTTTTATTGGTCAAAACCAGATAGGAAAAATTAACAATAATTTAAAATTAATTGTAAAAAATGTAGTAAATAAGATTCAGGAAGATATTGAAATAATAATAGGTAGAGTGTCAGCTGCGAATCACGACACAGTCCGCTTGAAAAATGTCAGGCGGGCCTTGTTCACCAAAATACACCCTCGTTCGGATGAGAGGTAAAATGGAGGTCCCGTGTGTATGTTGTCACGCACGTTAAAGATCCCTACCTTGCTTGGAACAGCAACAGTTCGGCAAAATTCCAAATTTTCCAGGTAGAAAAACTCGCTTTCTGGTTAATGTAGTACCTTCGGGTGGAGCATTGGAAAATCACATGTAAGGTAGAGCGTTAGCTAATATAGCAAAAGCGCAGGACAAACAAAATACAGAATGGTAAGCGGTATAAACCAGCAAGTTCTTATAATGTGGCTGATTATGGTCGAAAATGTTGATGTTACCGTAGGTGTGAATTAGGTTGAGTTGTAGGTTTAAAAATTGTACCTTTAGACATTCAAGTTTTCCTCAAAACTTCAAGTATTCCACGACAATTCAAGTTTTGCACGAAAATTCTTGTTTTCTGCGAAAATTCAAGTTTTCCACGAAACTCAAGTTTTCCGCAAAAATTCAAGTTTTTCACGAAAATCTTCCGCGGAAATTCAAGTCTCCCTCGAAAATTCAAGACTTCCACGAAAAGTCAAGTTTTTCACGAAAATTCAAATTTTCCATGGAAAACAAAAGTTGCACGAAAACTTAAGTGCTCCACAAAAACTCAAGTTCTCCATGAAAATTCAAGTTCTTCACGAAAATTCAAGTTTTCCGCGAAAATTCAAGTTTTCCACGAAATCGAGTTTCCGCAAAAATTCAAGTATTCCTAGCCAATTCGAGTTTTGCACGAAAATTCATGTTTCCGCGAAAATTCAAGTTTTCCACGCAGCTCAAGTTTTCCGCAAAAATTCAAGTTTCCTACGAAAATCTTCCGCGGAAATTCAAGTCTCTCTTGGAAATTCAAGACTTCCACGAAAATTCAAGTTTTTCACGAAAATTCAAATTTTCCGTGGAAAAACAAAAGTTCCACGAAAAATTAAGTGCTCCACAAAAACTCAAGTTCTCCACGAAAATTCAAGTTCTTCACGAAAATTTAAGTTTTCCGCGAAAATTCAAGTTTTCCACGAAACTCAGGTTTTCCGCGAAAATTCAAGTATTCCTAGACAATTCATGTTTCCGCGAAAATTCAAGTTTTCCACGCAGCTCAAGTTTTCCGCAAAAATTCAAGTTTCCTACGAAAATCTTCCGCGGAAATTCAAGTCTCTCTTGGAAATTCAAGACTTCCACGAAAATTCAAGTTTTTCACGAAAATTCAAATTTTTCGTGGAAAAACAAAAGTTCCACGAAAAATTAAGTGCTCCACAAAAACTCAAGTTCTCCACGAAAATTCAAGTTCTTCACGAAAATTTAAGTTTTCCGCGAAAATTCAAGTTTTCCACGAAACTCAGGTTTTCCGCGAAAATTCAAGTATTCCTAGACAATTCATGTTTCCGCGAAAATTCAAGTTTTCCACGAAACTCAAGTTTTCCGCGAAAATTCAAGTTTTCCACGAAACTCAAGTTTTCCGCAAAATTCAAGTTTTCTACGAAAATCTTCCGCGGAAATGCAAATCTCCCTCGAAAATTCAAGACTTCCACGAAAATTCAAGTTTTTGACGAAAATTCAAATTTTCCATGGAAAACAAAAGTTCCACAAAAACTTAAGTGCTCCACAAAAACTCAAGCTCTCCACGAAAATTCAGGTTCTCCACGAAAATTCAAGTTTTCCACCTAAATTCGCGTTTTCCACGAAAAACAAGTTTACTGCGAAAAGTTAATTTTCCACGAAAATTCAAGTTTTAGACGAAAAAAACAAGTATTTTATGAAAATTCAAGTTTTCCGCGAAAATTTAAGTTTCGACTTAAATTCGCATTTTCCACGAAAATTCAAGTTTTCCACGGAAATTCAAGTTTCCCAGGGAATTTAAGTTTTTCACCTAAATTCACGTTTTCCACGAAAAATCAAGTTTTCCACGAAAATTCTAGTTTTCCACGAAAGTTCAAGTTTTAGACGAAAAAATCAAGTTTTTCACGGAAATTCAGGTTTTTCACGAAAATTCAGGGTTTTCACGAAAATTTGGTGTTTTCACGGAAATTCAGGGTTTTCACGAAAAGTTGGGTTTTTCAAGAAAGTTTCAAGTTTTAAACGTAAAGTTTCAAATGTTTACGAAAAGTTTCAAGTGTTTAATGGAAATTTCCAAGTTTTAGAGAAAAATTTCCAAGTTTTGGAGGAAAATTTACAAGTTTTGGAGGAAAATTTACAAGTTTTGTGGGAAAATTTTCAAGTTTTAGGGAAAATTACCAAGTTTTGAAGGAAAATTTCTCGTTTTGGAGGAAAGTTTTCGAGTGTTGGAGGCAAATTTTTAAGTTTCGGAGAAAAATTTTCAAGTTTTAAAGGAAAGTTTCCAAGTTTGGGAAGAAAATTTATTAAAAATTTCTTTATAATCGCCTGGTACTGAAAAACTTAATGCTTTTGAAACGTTAAAATCAGAATTGGTTTCCCAACTCGTTCTGGCAATATATTTTCCTTTAAGTGAAACTGAATTGGATTGTGATGCGAGTGCATTAGGTTTTGGAGCAATTCTTTTACAAAAGCAGCAAGATGGAAAGTTGCATCCGATTTTTTATTTTAGTAAGAGGACCACAAATTAGGAATCATAATATCATAGTTATCAATTTGGAAACATTAGCTATTGTAAAACGTTTGTTTTCATCCTTACCTTCAGGGTATTCATTTTAAAATCAAAACTGATTGTGATAGTTTTCGTCTAACCTTGTCCAAAAAAGAAGTTATGCCGCGTATTATGAGATGGTGTCTACTTTTTCAAAATTATGATTGTACGCGCCTACCGGATCTCCTTCCCATTCTGCCGTATCGGCCTCGAAAAGTCGTCGCATAGGGGAATAGTACTGTCGCTAGAGCGAGAGAGTTCAGTCTCGGGTTCGGAGAAAACCTCGCTCTGATACTATGTTGGCTACTATTTTGACTAAACCCTATAAGTCTTCCTACCTTTCCATTCAAATCCGTCACTACTACCCTAACCTATTATCTCCAGTTTAGTGTAGTGCAACGGATGTCCTTTTGTATTGGTAAGTGATAGTGACTAAGTCCTTTATCTGTCGTCACTATATGACAATTTTCCACCCCTATTATACAGTCCATTCACCCTCTCTCGCATTAACCCTATAATTTCATATAGGCGTTAACATGCAGTGTATAATGATTTATGTAATTCCAACTGGGATTTCATAAAAAATGATAGCATCATTATCGATAATCTGATAAAAAATTTTCCTACAAAAAATTTTCTAATAACCAAAAATATCATAAAATACCAAAGTTAAAGTTCAGTAAAGATTTATCGTGGTTACAGTAATCTGTGGATATTATAGATAGCATTGTATAAAAAAATGGTAATGAAAATACTCGATTACTAAAAAATAAATTAAGAACATTCTTTCGTCAGGTAATTCTGAGGTGTATTTAAGAAATAACAATGCACCGAAATTGATCTCTAAAGAACCCCTGACATTATTTGTGTTATCTGCATAGAGCTGAACCTTGCTTGTACTTACAAATGTTGGTAATTTTGGGGGAAACCTTGTTACTATTTATGTGTCGTCTGCGTAGAGCTAAACTTTACATGTACATACAAGTGTTGGTAATTATGAGGTGTATCTAAGAAATTACAATGGACCCAAATTGATCCCTGGGGAACTCCTTATACTATTTATGTGTCATCTGCGTAGAGTTGAATCTTGCATATACCTATAAGTGTTAGTAAATCCGAGATGTAAATAAAAAAATAACCATGGACCCAAATTGAACCCTGGGGAACACTTTATACTTTTTATGTATCATCTGCGTAAAGCTGAACCTTGCATACAAGTGTTAATAAAAAATAACATTGGACCCAGATTGATCTCTGGAGGAACCCTTAATACTATTTGTGTGTCATCTGCGTAGAGCTGAATCTTGCATGTATCTGTACGTGTTAGTAATTCCGAGATGCACATAAAAAATAACACTGGACACAAAATCGATCCCTATAGATCCCTGACACTGTGTAACGTTTATATGTAGAGCTGAACGTTGCATGTACCTACAAGTATTAGTAATTCCGAGGTGCAAATGAAAAATAACAATGGACTCAAATTGATCCCTGGGGAACACATGATAGTATTTATGTATCGTCTGCGTAGACCTGAACCTTGCATACAAGTTAGTATTTATGAGTTGTATGTAAGAAATAACAACCCCCACAATTGATCTTTAGGAACCCCTGATACTATATGTGTCGTCTGTCTAGAGTTGAACCCTACATATACTTACAAATGTTGGTAATTCTGAGTTACTAACAAGAAATTACAATGGATCCAAATTTGATTCTTATGAAAGCCCTCATACATTGTGTGTCGTGTGCGTAGAGCTAAACCTTGCATGTACGTACAAGTATTAGTAATTCCAATGTGCAATTAAAAATTAACAATGAACCCAAAAATTGATCCCTGGAGAACCCCTGTCATCTGTGTAGAGTTGAACCTTGGATGTACCCACAAATGTTAATAATTTCTAGAAGCATACAATAAATAACAATAGACCTAAAATTGATCCCCATAGACAATGGACCACAATTGATCCTTAGGGAACCCCTGGTACGTGTGTCATTTGCTTAGAGCTGAACCCTGCACGTATCTACAAGTGTTAGTAATTCTGACATGCAAATAAGAAATAACAATCGACCCAAAATTAATCCCTAAGGATCCCCATGGACAATGGACCACAAATGATCCTTTGGGAACCCTGATAGTATGTGTGTCTCTGCTTAAAGCTCAACCTTGTATGTACCTACAAATGCTAGTAATTTCTAGATGCAAACAAGAAATAACAATGAACCCAAAATTGATCCTTATGGATCCCCATGAAAAATGGACCACAATTGATCCTTAAGGAATCCTTGATACTATGTGTGTCATCTGCTTAGAGCTGGACCTTGCATGTATCTACAAGTGTTAGTAATTTCTAGATGCAAACAAGAAATAACAGTAGGCCCAAAATTGATCCTCATGGACAATGGACCACAATTGATCCTTATGGAACCCCTGATACTGTGTGTCCATTATCAGGAGTTCTCTAAAGATCAATTGTGGTCCATTGTTCATGGGGATCCATAGGGATCAATTTTGGGTATATTGTGATTTCTTATCTGCACCTTGGAATGCAAGGTTCGGCTCTAAGCTGATGACACACATAGTATCAGTGGTTCCCCAAAGATTAATTGTGCTCCATTGCCCATGGGAATCCATAGGGAGCAATTTTGGAAATAAGAAATAATAATGGACCCAAAATTGATCCTTATGGATTCCGATGGACAATAGACTGGGCAGCTCCCTGGTGTAGTGGTATGTGTGTGACTACTATGCCCAAGGTCTCGGGTTCGAATCCCGACACGGTCCGCTTGAAACATGTTAGGCGAGCATTTTTCACAAAATGAAAAATGAAACTCCCGTGTGTGAGAGTTGTCACGAACGTTAAAGATCCCTACCTTGATTCAAACAGTGAGGGTTCGACAAAATTCCAAATTTTCCAGGTAAAAAAAAACTCGCTTCCTGGCCAATGTAGTACCTTCGGGTGGATAATTAAAAAATCACATGTAAGGACAATGGACTACAATTGATCCTTAGGAAACCCCTGATACTGTTTGTCATCTGCTTAGAGCTGAACCTTGCACGTACCTACAAGTGCTATTAATTCCGAGGTGCAAATAAGAAATAACAATAGACCCAAAATTGATCATTATGGAACCCCATGGGCAATGGACTACAATTGATACTTAAAGAACCCCTGATACTATGTGTGCCATCTACTTCGAGCTGAACCTTGTATGTCCGACAAGTGCTAGTAATTCCAAGGTGCACATAAGAAATAACAACAGGCCAAAAATTGTTCCCTATAGATCCCCACGAACAAGGACCACAATTGATCTTTAAGAAACCCCATATACCGTGTGTCATCTGCTTAGAGCCGAACCTTGCATGCACCTACAAGTGTTAGTAATTTCTAGATGCAAATAAGAAATAACAATGGACCTAAAATTGATCCCTAAGGATCCTCATGGACAATAGACCACAATTGATCCTTAGGAAACCCCTGATACTATAGGCGATTTTTCGCAACATACACTAACATACTTAATCATGTGTGTATGTGTTAAACTCGCGTTTTGGCGATAAAATTTACTGGAGGGGAAATTGTACGGCACCATTCTATCAGATAAACGAACATACCCTGATCTGTACCAGGTTATGCTTGTGTACGTTAAACACTTGACTTTTATCGGGTAATTATTCAAAGCGAGGTTAGGAAACTACAATACGTTTTCGCCGCACAAGTAAGTATTTTTTAAATAGTGGGGAGATACTTCAACATACCATACTCGAACAATTCAAGTATGTCGCGAAAAATCGCTTTATGTGTGTCATCTGCTCAGAGTTAAACCCTGTATGCGCCTATGCGTTAGTAATTTCCAGATGCAAATAAGAAATAAAAATGGACCCAAAATTGATCCCTATGGATTCCCATGGACAATGGATTGATCCTTAGGGAACCCCTAACACTATGTGTGTCATCTGCTTTAAGCTGAATCTTGCATGTACCTGCAAGTGTTAGTAATTCCGAAGTGTATATAAAAAATAACAATCGATCCAATTTGATCCCCGAAAAACCCCCAACACTATTTGTGTGGAGCTGAATCTTGCATGAACTTACAAGTGTTAGTAATTTCGAGTTGCAAATAAGAAATAACAATAGACCTAAAATTGATCCATATGGATCCCCATGGACAATGAGGTTCCCTAAGGATTAATTGTGGTCCATTGTTCATGGCGATCCATAGCGATCCATTTTAGAAATAAGAAATAACAATGAACCCAAAATTGATCTCTAAGGATCCTCATCGACAATAGATCACAATTTATCCTTAGGGAACGCCTGATACTGCGTGTCATCTACTTAGAGTTGAACCAGCATGTATCTTCTACAAGTGCTAGTAATTTCTAAATATAAATAAGAAATAACAATAGACCCAAAATTGATCTCAATAGAACCCCTGATACTATGTGTGTCATCTGCTTAGAGCCGAACCCTGTATATACCTACAAAAGTGCTAGTAATTCCTAGATGCAAACAAGAAATAACAATAGGCCCAAAATTGATCTCTAAGGATCCCATGGACAATAGACAACAATTTATTCTTAGGGAACGCCTGATACTATGTGTGTCATCTGCTTAGAGCTGAACCTTGTATGTACCTACTAATATTATTAATTCCGAGGTGCAAATGAAAAATAACAATGGACTTAAAATTGATCCCTGTAAAACCCCTGATACTTTATGTGCGTTTGCATGGAGCTGAAACTTGGATGTACCTACAGATGTTCGTAACTTCGAGGGGCAAATAAGAAATAACAATGAACCCACAATTAATATTTGTAAAATCCCTGATACTATTTGCATGTCATCTGTGTAGAGCTGAACCTTGCATTACAAGTGTTGGTCATTATTAGGTGTATGTAAGAAATAACAACGAACCACAATTAATCCCTAGGAAACCCCTGGTACTATTTGTGTATCGTCTGCGTGGAGCTGAACTTTGCACGTACTTACAAGTGTTAGTAAATATAAAGTGTATCTAAGAAATAACAATGGACTCAAAATTGATCTCTGGGACACTCGTATTATTTGTGTGTTGTCTGCGTAGAGCTCAACCTTGCACGTACTTACAAGTGCTAGTAATTATTAGGTGTATCTAAGAAATAACAATGGGCCCAAAATAGATCAATAGGGAATTCCGTATACTTTTTGTGTATTGTCTGCATAGAGCCGAACCTTGCATACAAGTTTTATTAATTATGAGGTGTATCTAAAAAATAACAATGGACACAAATTGATCCCTGGGGCACCCTGATACTATTTGTGTGTCATTTGCGTAGAGTTGAATCTTGTATGGCTCTACAAGTGCTAGTAAATCATAGATGCAAATAAAAAATAACAATGTACCCAAATTAATTCCTGGGGAGCACCTGATACTATTTGTGTGTCATCTGCGTACAGCTGAATCTTGCATGTACCTACAAGTTTTAGTAATTCCGAGGTGTATATTAGAAATAACGATGGACCCAAATTGATCCTTGGAGAACCTCCGACACTATTTGTGTGTCGTCTGCATGGAGCTGAATCATGCATGTACCTACAAGTGTTAGTAAAAAATATCAGTGGACCCAAAATCGATCCCTAGGGAACCCCTGATACCATTTGTTAAAAACTACTCTGATATTAGGTCCATAGTGAGCAGTGAGATATTGGATTTACCTGGCAGCTATTACCTCAAACAAGGAGTTGATAGGCAGCACAACTTTGTAAAACAGATGCCTATCATCTACCACCACATGTTTTAGTGTCTCTCGAGACTCATCCATATTGATAGGTTCGAATACTGCATAGAAAGCCGATTTTGTTCATCTCATTCCTTATTCTGTGAACATCGACAATGGAAATGGTGACAATTCATACATGGAAAACAGTTTCAATTCTTCGTTAGATTGTTTAAGGACGCATAGCCTGTGAAACAAGGTTAGAGGGTTAACTTTCACCTTTCTATCACAAACTGATACTGTTCGTACAGGGGCGACGATTTGGTTGTTTTATTTCAATTTGACATCTCGGAGGTTTTGTCCAACTACTCGTAATAAAGATTCCTGACCAATCTGAAGGGCCATATGACAGTTAACGTTTGTCCCCAGCCATTCCACTGCTTATGAATATAATGAATTCAGTCGTAGGGAATGGTGGATGATGGGAAAACTAGTCACACAGTTTTTCAGTATGCGCTACATTTCTGGCGACACGAGACTGGTATAGGTCCACGTGCTGCTCACAAATCCAAGGTGACCTTGATTTATTAATGTTTGATTTGAAAACTTTAGATGAAAATTTTAACGTTTAGAAGAATGAGTGCCTTCAATTTGTGTTGCGCCCTGGGAGCGGCTTTTAAGGTAGCCAATACGCTTAACGTGAAATCAGAGGATTCATTTCTATATAGTTAAATTTCATATAAATTCAATAACTTGAAGACTGAAAAATATTTTTTAACATATTCCTATTTATACGGTTGAGGAGATGGTTATTAAAGAAGTGTGCAATTACGTTACCTTAAGGCTTAAGCAGTCGTTTTTCAATATTTATCTTGAGGAGGAAAACTACTTTATTGCCATGATATTTAATTGTATGTGAAGTGGGTACCAAGATCCCCCAACTCTCGAACATTTGCCAAATAAATATGCCTATTGTTATGTAATTAGAGAATGCTTTCATTTTGTTGTTTCGGTATGATTAATAGATTTTTTATTATTTTTTTGGTGGTTGTAATGCAAGAAATGTGGTGACGAACAGATAGTATTTATACTATTTTAGAGTTGCCAGATTGTTTTTCAGCGCTTTAAAAGAAGTGTGATGTTTTTAATCGATTTTGCAAGTCTTGTTACATTCCAAATTTGGAGATGTACACTTTTAAATTCGTGAGTGAATTGCCGCCATTATTTTAAAAATAAACGTGTTAATTTCCGCCGTCGGCGCAAAAGAATGCGCAGGCGTGGATTGAGTGGCCAAGGCGCGGAAGACAGGATATGATTAGCCACGAAACTACGAAGCGGGTAACGTCCACCTGTGTTGTGTTTTTTGACTTTTCTCTTTTTAGGATGTAGGTTTCCTTTTATCTCTACCTTATACCGTTCCTTACCTGGTTGCTCCTATCGTACCGCTACGAGCGACGAAAGAGGAGAGACGAATAAATTTGGATTAACGATGGCATGACGCAACACTCCCAAACAACCAGGGCTCTGAGATTGAACCGCAAGGCGCGTTTAAGTGAGTACTTTGCTTTACTTTTGTGTAAATATAATAATTGTATCATTGTAAACGTATTTGGTATGTGATACAATTTGACACGTAATTATGTCATAATATTACTATTGTTGTTACGTGCCAAAGTGGCACTAAACATTTTCTTAGCTTAATTTTTATGTGCGGAAGTTTTCGCGCCTTTAAATTTAAAAGACTCGGTGCGCGTATTTCCGTCACGTTAAAAGTGGGTTGGACGAATAATTTCGCGCCGACGCGTGAAAGGACAGAAAAGTGGGGGTTTTTTTCCGGTGATCTTTTAACGTTGCTTTTTGCCTCTGACCTTCGTGAAGAGCGGTTTTGTTCAGGTATCGTATCGTGCCTTTATCTTTATCTATGTAGATTTCCTTGCCTGCTTATCTGTTTGTCGCCCTATACCTGGTTTCCTTGTTCATTCCCTACATAGGTAGGAGGTAATTTGTAGCCGTTGGCCGAACCTCATTCCACGCCGGAGCACCATCTTTAAACACTCCGGAGTGGAGCCCTGAGATCCCGTCGAAGCCATTTGGATGGACGTTAGGCGTACCCTCCGTTAATTACCTTAAAGGGGCCATCAGTAGCCCTGATGGACGTCAACAGAAGCCAACTTTAACTCAGGGACATATTCATGTGAGTATTTCGCTGTTATAAACCATTGTTTCAAAATTGGCATATTTTCCGTCAATGGCGTATTTAATTTGTATATTGGTGACGTTATTGACAGATGGGCGCGCCAAAATCTGTACAAAGGTTAGCGTTACCAACTGCCTGTGGCGACGCTTATTCCGCGCTTGCGCGATGTAATTATGAACTTTTAAAGTGTAAGATTGTGCAATATTGTGAAACGTGGACCGTGGCAATGGTGCCAAATATAACAGTCTATCAACCCTAAATGCAAAAATACAGGTTATAAATAAGAAAAAAAAGTGTAATAAGTATCATGCTCTGTTGATGATTTTACTTACAATATTTCAGTGCTTAGCGCAAGCTGCACTAAACGTTTCCCTCTACTTCTTGTTTGATTCATAGTTTATCAAATCAAACCATAAAAAGTCAATCACCACAAAGAAAAATTTAGTTATAAAACAATAAAGAACTTTAGTGATTAAATATTTTCACCACACAAACAACGTTATGCAAAGTAAAACTGAAGAATTATGCAAGGTTGCTAATTAATTGTATATCCTTTATTAAACTTGCTAGCTGTATCAGTTGCACGTAAAGTACTGTCATAGAATTGTGATTTACCTAACATAACTCGGTATCTCTACGACAGGATACATATACTGGGTTTTGATCAGTGATAAAGTAGTTACTGTGTTTTGAGGTGGTAATGCTATAAAATTTTGCATTTACTGTGTTTTGCAACCAACAATATCTCATGCTTAGAACAAGATATTTTGGTCTAGATCAAACCGTAAGCAGTAATGAAGATATCTCAAATTTCATAAAAATGTCAGATACTGTGTTTTGTCATGGGACATCCGAAATGGTCTGGAACTTTTCCCTGTGTAAAACTTGTTATATTCACGCGGTATTTTGTAGATGCAATTTTTTGAATTTTGTACTGTATTTTTGGATTTTGTTTTTGTTAGTTGTGTTCTTAGTGTATTGTTCGTTCTAAATACTGTTTTGATTTTTAATTTGTTTCCTATTCTTTGGATTTTTGCCGAGAATCCTTTTACGTATGGTATTGAGAGCATTTTTGATGCGTATCGTTGTTTCTGTTTTCTTCTTTTCTATTTTTTGTTACTTCATTCAAATAACGATAGAAGAATTGATCCCTATGGATCCCAATAACAATTGACCACAATTGATCCTTAGGGAACCCTGATACTGTGTGTTGTCTGCTTGGTGACGAACCTTGCATGTTCTACAAGTGTTAGTAATTCCGAGGTGCAAATAAGAAATAACCGTAGACCCATAATTGCTCCCTATAGATTCCCATGGACAATGGAACACAATTGATCCTTAGGGCACCCCTGGTACTATGTGTGTCATCTGCTTAGACCTGAACCTTGTATGTACTGAAATGATTTGTACTATTTCTTTTAGTCAATTCTCATTAATTGATAATTATTGCAAATATTGTAGTTTATATTTCGATATTCGAGAGTATTTTTGAACAGCACATTAACCACTTTCAGGTTTCAGGATGCACTCGGTGATGCCAGATTTTACCCGTTGTAGGGGCGATCGATATCGGTTTTTACAAGTTTTAACCTGCGTTTTCGCTTTTGCTTCAGATTTCAAATATGGAAGATCGATAAAGCTTCACTGACGGTTTTAATAAAGGTAATGTTTTAATTATATGATATTTTGAAGTTATCTGATTGCATCGAAATTTGATTAATTATTTAACGTTATTTCTTTGTGTTTTAAGATAGGAATTGAATTAATAATCCTAAGGTTATGTATATTTCTTGTTTGTAAATTTAATGACATGATGTATTTAATTTTTAAAAGCACGTTTTAGCCTAATGCAATCAGAATAAATAATTCTTAACTTGTGCTTGCTAGATCGAATGTAGATTTTAACATGCATTTTATATAAAAATTTAGCGCCTGAAGCTGGACTTCTGTTTCTGTAAAATTTGCTATGTATTTGTTACAAGCATATTTTATAATTTGTTTTAATGATTTGCTATGATTATATAAATGTTTATTTCAGTTTTAGCTGCACGTTTATAACTGCATAAATATTTATCTCGTTTGTAGTACCTAACCATATGTTAGTTTGAAGGGTCTAATGTATTATAACCTGAAATTCTATCGGTAATTAATATTGAGATTTATTATTTTTGTTAGGATGTAATTATAGCGAACCTCTATTATGACCCCGTATTAACGCGTTTGCTTCATGACTATGTAGGAGATGGTCGATTCAATTTGTACCCTTTGTTTGGTACTATCATAGCATATGTTCATGTTTAACTTCATGTTTGTTTATAAATAGTTGTTTTTGTCAATTCATTTGTAGTAATGTTTATGCAACGATAGAATGTAGGTTGGTCATTGTGAACCATATTGCTAAACGGGCTGGAAACTGTTAATGGCGTGTACAATAAACGTGTATGTTTGAGCCTTTGTTGAATTTACTAACATTTTATGGCCGTGCAGGGTGGAACATTGGTAGTCAAGGTCCTTATCTTCCCGGTGTTCTTCCTTTTCAGCTTTAGGCAGGTAGTAATGGCACAGCCGTCCCTGTTACACTCTAGAAAAAATTTGTTAGACTACACTAACATTTCTTCAGTCTCATATGCAGAATGTCTGAGTAACAGTTGACATCCCGTAATATTAATAGTGCGCAAGGTGCTTGTTCCCATCCTTGGAGAAGTGTATTTATGCAGTTAGAAGCGCAGGGTCGTTGAGGTTTTATTTGTCGATACTCTTTCCTCAGCGTTAACCCAGGGAGTCCGGTAATTTTTGTTCTTGTAATTCATGTTTAATTGATGGTAACGTAATTTTGAGGTTATCATAAAATAATTAAAGTAGGGTCGTTAACTATTGCAGTTTTATTTCAAATCTTCCCGCCTTAACGCCATCTCAGTGTATATTTGGGTTAAGTTATGGTCACACAACGTACGTGTCACTAGCCGCAGCCACTAGACGACTAAATCACAAGGCCAAGGTATTATCAAGAGAGGGCGTTTGTTTGTCCGCAGGTAGGTGAGAGTACAGATTTGTAGCATCCTGTAGGTAGGATACATTACAGAGTTTGGTGCCGTGACCAGAATATATTACAGTACCGACAAGTGTTAGTAATTCGGAGGTGTAAATAAGAAATAGCAATAGACCCAAAATTGATCCCTATAGATCTCCATGGATAAAGGACCACAATTGATCCTTAGGAAACTCCTGATACTATTTGTGTCATCTGCTTAGAGCTGAACCTTGCATGTGCCTACAAGTGTTAGTAATTTCTAGATGCAAACAAGAAATAACAATAGACCCAAAATTCATTCCTATGGATCCCCATGGACAATTGATCCTTAGGGTACCCTTGATACTGTGTGTCATCTGCTCAGAGCTGAACCTTGCATGTGCCTACAAGTGTTAGAAATCTCTAGATGCAAATAAGAAATAACAAGAACCCAAAATTGATCCTTATGGATTTCCATGGACAATGGACCACAATTGATCCTGAGGGAACCCCTGATACTATGTGTGTCATCTGCTTAGAGCTGAACCTTGCCTGTATCTACAAGTGTTAGTAATTACTAGATGCAAACAAGAAATAATAATAAACCCAAAAATGATCCCTATGGATCCCCAAGGACAATGGCCACAATTGCACATTAGGGAACTCTGATACTGTGTGTTTATTATCAAGGGTTCCCTAAGGATCAATTTTGGGTCTATTGTTATTTCTTATTTGCGTCTTGGAATTACTAGCACTTGTAGGTGCATGCAAGGTTCGGCTCTAAGCAAATGACACACATGGTGTTAGTGGTTCCCTAAAAATCAATTCTGCTCCATTGCCCATGAGGATCCATAGAGAGCAATTTTGGAAATAAGAAATAACAATGGACCCAAAATTGATCCCTAAGGATCCCCATGGACAATGGACTACAATTAATCCTTAGGGAAATCCTGATACTAGGTATCATCTGCTTAAAGCTGAACTTTGCATGTACCTACAAGTGTTAGTAATTTCTAGATGCAAACAAGAAATAACCATGGACCCAAAATTGATATGGATCCCCATGGACCACAACTGATCCTCAGGGAACCCCTGATACTATGTGTGTCATCTGCTCAGAGTTGAACCTTGTATGTGCCTATAAGTGTTAGTAATTCCAAGGTGCAAATAAGAAATAACAATGGACTCAAAATTGATCCCTATGGATGCCCATGGACAGTGGACCACAATTGATCCTAAGGAAACCCCTGAAACTGTGTGTCCAATATCAGGGGTTCCCTAAGGATTAATTGTGGTCCATTGTTTATGGGTATCCATAGGGAGCAATTTTGGAAATAAGAAATAACAATGAACCCAAAATTGAAATTTATGTATCCCCATGGATAATGGACCACAAATGATCCTTTAGGGACCCTGATGACATGAGTGTCATCTGCTTAAAACTGAACCTTGTATGTACCTACAAGTGTTAGTAATTTCTAGATGCAAACAAGAAATAACAATGAACCCAAAATTGATCCTTATGGATCCCCATGGAAAATGGACCACAATTGATCTTTAGGGAACCCCTGATACTATGTGTGTCATCTGCTTAGAACTGAACTTTGCATGTACTTACAGGTGTTAGTAATTTCTAGATGTAAATAAGAAATAACCATGGACCCACAATTGATCCCTATGGATTCCCATACACAAAGACCACAATTGATCCTTAGGAAACCCCATATACTGTGTGTCATCTGCTTAGAGCCGAACCTTGCATGCACCTACAAGTGTTAGTAATTTCTAGATGCAAATAAGAAATAACAATGAACCCAAAATTGATCCTTATGGATCCCCGTGGAAAATGGACCACAATTGATCCTTTAGGGACCCTGATGATATGAATGTCATCTGCTTAAAGCTGAACCTTGTATGTACCTACAAGTGTAGGTAATTTCTAGATGCAAACAAGAAATAACAATGAACCCAAAATTGATCCTTATGGATCCCCATGGAAAATGGACCACAATTGATCTTTAGGAAACCCCTGATACTGTAGGCGGTTTTTTGCGACATACTTGAATTGTTTGAGTATGGTATGTTGAAGTATCCCCTCCCCCCCACTATTTAAAAAACATTTACTTGTGCGGCACCGCGAAAACGTATTATAGTTTCCTAACCTCGCTTGGAATAATTACCCGGTAAAAGTCAAGTGTTTAACATACACAAGCATAACCTGGTACAGATCAGGGTATGTTTGATTATCTGATAGAATGGTGCCGTACAATTTCCGCTCCAGTAAATTTTATCGCCAAAACGCAAGTTTAACACATACACACATAATTAAGTATGTTAGTTTATGTCGCGAAAAATCGCCTTATGTGTGTCATCTGCTTAGAACTGAACCTTGCATGTAGCTACAAGTGTTAGTAATTTCTAGATGTAAATAAGAAATAACCATGGACCCACAATTGATCCCTATGAATTCCCATAGACAAAGACCACAATTGATCCTTAAGAAACCCCATATACTATGTATCATCTGCTTAGAGCCGAACCTTGCATGCACCTACAAGTGTTAGTAATTTCTAGATGCAAGTAAGAAATAACAATGGACCCCAAATTGATCCCTATGGATCCCCATGCACAATGGACCATGATTGATCCTTTGGGAACCCCTGATATTGTGTGAAACCCTGCATGTACCTACAAGCGTTAGTAATTCCGAGATGCAAATAAGAAATTATGGACCAAAAATTAATTTCTATGGATCACCATGAACAATGGACCACAATTGATCTTCAGGGAACCCCTGATACTGTGTGTCATCTGCTCAGAGCTGAACCTTGCATGTACCTACAAGTGTTAGTAATTTCTAGATGCAAACAAGAAATAACAATGGACCCCAAATTGATCCCTAAGGATCCCCATAGACACTGGACCAAAATTGATCCTTAGGGAAATCTTGATACTGTGTATCATCTGCTTAAAGTTTAACCTTGCATGTACCTACAAGTGTTAGTAATTTCTAGATGCAAACAAAAAATAACAATGGACCCCAAATTGATCCCTAAGGATCCCCATAGACACTGGACCACAATTAATCCTTAGGAAAATCTTGATACTGTATATCATCTGCTTAAAGTTGAACCTTGCATGTACCTACAAGGGTTAGTAATTTCTAGATGCAAATAAGAAATAACAATGGACCCAAAATTGATCCCTATGGATTCCCTTGGACAATGGATTGATCCTTAGGGAATCCCTAACACTATGTGTGTCTCTGCTTAAAGCTGAATCTTGCATGTACCTACAAGTGTTAGTAATTCCGAGGTGTATATAAAAAATAACAATGAATCCAAATTGATCCCCGGAAAACCCCCAACACTATTTGTGTGTTGTCTGCGTGGAGCTGAATCTTGCATGAACTTACAAGTGTTAGTAATTTCGAGGTGCAAATAAGAAATAACAATAGACCTAAAATTGATCCATATGGATCCCCATGGACAATGAGGTTCCCTAAGGATTAATTGTGGTCCATTGTTCATGGCGATCCATAGTGATCAATTTTAGAAATAAGAAATAACAATGAACCTAAAATTGATCCCTAAGGATCCTCATCGACAATAGATCACAATTTATCCTTAGGGAACGCCTGATACTATGTGTGTCATCTACTTAGAGTTGAACTTTGCATGTATCTTCTACAAGTGCTAGTAATTTCTAAATACAAATAAGAAATAACAATAGACCCAAAATTGATCCCAATGGAACCCTTGATACTATGTGTATTATCTGCTTAGAGCCGAACCCTGTATATACCTACAAAAGTGCTAGTAATTCCTAGATGCAAACAAGAAATAACAATGGGTCCAAAATTGATCCCTAATGATCCCATGAACAATAGACTACAATTTATCCTTAGGGGACGCCTGATACTATGTGTGCCATCTGCTTAGAGTTGAACCTTGTATGTACCTACAAATATTTTTAATTCCGAGGTGCAAATGAGAAATAACAATAGACTTAAAATTGATCCCTATGAAACCCCTGATACTTTATGTGCGTCTGCATGGAGCTGAAACTTGGATATACCTACAGATGTTCGTAACTTCGAGGTGCAAATAAGAAATAACAATGAACCCACAATTAATGCTTGTAGAATCCCTGATACTATTTGCATGTCTTCTGTGTAGAGCTGAACCTTGCATTACAAGTGTTGGTCATTATTAGGTGTATGCAAGAAATAACAACGGACCACACTTGATCCCTAGGAAACCCCTGATACTATTTGTGTAATGTCTACGTGGAGCTGAACTTTGCATATACTTACAAGTGTTAGCAATTATGAAGTGTATCAAAGAAATAACAATGGACTCAAAATTGATCTCTGAGACAGCCGTATTATTTGTGTGTCGTCTGCGTAGAGTTCAACCTTGCACGTACTTACAAGTGCTAGTAATTATTAGGTGCATCTAAGAAATAACAATGGGCCCAAAATAGATCAATGGGGTCTGCATAAAGCTGAACCCTTCATACAAGTGATCGTAACTATGAGGTGTATATAAGCAATAACAATGGACCCAAATTGATTACTATGGAACCCCTTATACTATTTGTGTATCGTCAGCGTAGAGCTAAACTTTGCTTGTACTTATGTAGTACCTTGCATATACACACCCAATTAATTAGAAATGTTGAAATAGGAAATAAGTAAAATTACGTAGCCTCATTTGTAGTATTTAAAAGTTAAATTTATGGTAAGTTCATTCGGGTCTTCAACTTATGCGCTATTTCCAATAGAGGAAATAGCATATTACAACATAAGGCCAGCAAAATAGCTTATAATTTCGGACAGGCACAGTAAAATGAAAATAAAGTCAAAGTCCAGGCAGAACCCATTAGGTAGCTGCTGGTTGGTAATTCTGAGGTGTATATAAGAAATAACAATGGGCCCAAATTGAACCCTGGGGAACCCCTGATAATTTTTGTGTATCGTCTGCACACAGCTGAACGTAGCACATACCTACAATTGTTGATAATTCCAAAGTGCAAATAAGAAATAACACTGGACCCAAAATTAATCCATTAGGAACCCCCAAAACTATAAATTTAAAATCTGAAATATTATTTTGAATAGGGTACATTTCCATAAACACTATTGCAATTTAACTATTAATTGCAGCAAGACCTCCAATGCCTTAATGCTACCATCAAGCACTACGACCTTTCTTTGAGTTGGCAAAATACTATTGCTTATTATGCAATCGTACACCTTCATATAAGTTAAATGTTTGTTGTGGTTTGTTTAGCATTCTTCTTAATCTTCTTTGGGAATTAAACCACTCATAGTTTTTAAAATCATCTATTTTTGCGTTTCGATCCATGACCTAGGAGCGTTGTCAATGATCCTAGGTCATTGATCGAAACGTAAATAAAGATGATTTTAAAAACTGAGTGGTTTAATTCCCAAAGAAGATTAAGAAGAATTCATATAAGTTATTTTCTCTAAGAGTTTCGAAATAGATAACGGATAAGTGCGAGTACTTTTGGAATTGGTTGCACTTATGACTATTTCCATTTCATAGGAAGTAGCCAAATTGTAAGCAGCTATTAACCAAATGGATTACGTGAAGTAAAACCACTGACAAACACAATTTGAGTATGAAATGGTAATTTCATCAAGTCCTGCAGTACGACTTGATCCATTACTGCAGTTGAACTTACTTTAGTACGTTTACTTTTTAATGTATTATTTATTTAGTTATTATAAGGTATTTATTATTATTTAAGTAACTCAAACGCTTTAATTCTGATTGTTAATTTAATAGAATTTGAATTTTCCAGCTTGCTAATTAAGTTAATATCGTAGTTTAATGGCTTGTTAAACGACGTATTTGTAATTTGCACAACCCCTTCTTAGTTTCAACTTACAGAAAAAGAGCTCCTTTGCAAATCGAGTTCGACTGTAAATAAATAAACACGCGTGTATTCTATCTAAAGGGCGAAAACGTGAATGTTTTTGACACGACTAGCCGATTAAGCGGCTAACGTTCAGAAATACATACATACCCTTATTTAAAAAATAAAAACCGCCCTATATCCACCTAATTCTATTGGTCATTACGTTTGCTTATCCATACATAAACAAAACGTACGAACACGTTGTTGGTGTACGTTCCACGGCCATCTTGCATCTAATCAATTGAACAATTAAGCGAATGACGTCACATTTTTAAAATTTTATTTTGTATTTTCAAGGATTACAATTCCAGGTATAATCAAATTTACTTTTTAAAAAACGTAATCGATTTTTTTGTGTGTAATTTTGAAGCGATTGATTAGAATTAGTAGAGATAACATAAGGTTGATGAAGGTGAGTGAGTCATAGATATTTACGTGGCAGCGCGCTGATACTGAACGCAGCAATGCACAATTCTGTGTGACATGGGATAGGCGAAGCCGATTACCGAACCCTAAATCTAAACGCAGGTGCAGTAAATAAATTAATTAATCTCGTAACTGGAACTGGAAGAAACGTTCCAGTAAATCCTGTTTCATTCACTTTTATTCTATCGGATCGTCAACAACTCTATATATTGGAGCAATGTACTTTGGGAATGTTATAGTTCCAAGCATGCGCATTTTAGTATGTAGTTTGGTCTCGGGCGAAAATGGCGTCTGCTAAGTTTCTCGAGGAAGCTCTTAGTACAGATGTTGACGAGTCGGCTGTAAGTGCGCTTGTAGGGTCATTAGAAAATCAACTCGTTACATCAACACCTACTGTACCTGGTCAAACAAATTTTACTTCCGGGATAAATCAGAACCATATAAATAGTACAATATCAAATGGCGGGACGGTTTCTTCACAGAAACACGGAACCATCGCCAATGGTGATCCTATGAGCGTCATTGCTTCCAATGAAAATCACAAACTTATAGTAAATAACGCGCTTCCAGGTACTATTATAACAGGAGCCGCTGCCCAAGCGGCCACTGGAACCGTACAAAACCAAATCAACTTCATAAACCAGTCGGTTGCAGTTAGTGTACCTCAATCAATTAAAGATAGTGATTGTGATAAAAACATCTACTCACAAAACCAAATTATGAGTGCTGCTGGTGCTGTTTTAAACAGGGTCGCTTTTCCACCACAATCCGTTCCGAATGGTGCTCTTAGCCTGTCATCGCTACCACAAGCCACCACACTTCAAAATAACATAAGTAACATACAAAACATACAGACGAAACAAGCACAACCAGCACTTGTGATAAAAACTAGCGGAGGGCCACCGGGAACTCCTGGTTTAGTGACAGTGCCGATGAATGTAGCAGCAGCGACAGTGCCACATGTTAATAACGTAGGTACAAATTTATCCCAATCCTCTGCAAATATCCTATCAAACCTACATGTAGTTAATGTACGAACTGGAGTTGTTTCGCAGGCACAGAAGGGGCAAACGGCACGCGTTGTGCTAAGCACACCGCAAATGCGTCCCGGAACTCCAGTAAGTTGCTGTACACTTACTAGAACAGAAGGGTTGATAACTTCTACAAATGATTAACATAAACCCTGCTGTTCTTGCAAAATTTGGTGTTGTAGAATTTTGTCTCGTTTGTTGCTCGAGTAGAATTTTTTTTTTGTTTTATGAAGGTGTACACAACTTTTTTTATTAATTACTTTTCACTAACTTACTGCTTCTCACAAATAACAACCCCTACAGTCAAATGGGAGTAAATGTTTATTTACATGACATAACCTAAAAGAACGACAAGCATTTGTTTATATTTGTTTTTAGCGAATGATTCAAAGTTTGTTGTAAGATAAGCTTAAACTCGCTCAAAGCCTAAATCTTTCTTAAACCTGTTGATTTATTTATTTCAGGGTCTTACTACTTACAAGTGCAATAATATGAAGTCAAACCTATAATTATCTCGTAATTGATCTCTTATTAAATGAACATTTAGTGAATTATTGAAACCGATATTAATTATTTACGAATTCAAGTTTTATGTTTTCTGTGTTCGTTACATCCTTGCTGATGAACACGAGCTTGGATGCGATATCGATGTCTTTAAGATAATTTTTATGAAAGCGTTTTAATTTCAATCGCATGGGTTGAACGTGCAAGTTGACCACAGCACTTTCAACTTTTTCTGGTCGCTATCGGTGATCCAAGGCACGTTCTAAATTACATAAATTAAAAATCGTTACGATATTTATTTCAAAAACTGGAAGGGAACGGCACTTGAAACGAAATAATTCGGCTAACGGCCCAAAAGTTGATGCTGTATACTAAAAATTTAAATAAAATTATTTGGGGAAATGTGTAGGTTAGCTCAGAATAGCAAACGGTGGAGGTATGTGTCTAATCAGTTCCAGGACGACTTAATCCACTGGGATGATGTTAATGGAAAGCATTCGCATGATGAAATAACTGATTGGTGTTGCACGTATAAGCTGACCAAAGCACTTTCTGGACACTATCAGTGATCCAAGACGCTTTAAATTACATAAATTAAAAATTGTTACGATACTTATTTCAAAAATCGAAAGGGAACGACATTCGAAACGAAATAAATTGGCTAACAGCTTAGAAATCGATCCTGTATACTATACAAATAAATAAATAGGTTAGCTCAGAATAGAAAACGATGTAGGTACGCGTCTATCAGTTCCAGAATGACCTAATCCACTAAGATAATGTTTATAAAAAACGTTCGTAAGGCACAATTTTTAATTTCAGTCGCATTGCTATATAAATGATTAGTGTTAAACGTGCAAGTTGATCACAGCACTTTCTGGGAACTCAGTGATCCAGGACATGCTTTAAATCACGTAAATTTAAAATCGTTACGATACTTATTTCAAAAACCGAAAGGAAAGGACATTTAAAACGAAATCATTCAGCTAGCGGCTTAGAAATCGAACCTGTATACTATAAAAATAAATAAAATATTCAGGGAAGTGTGAGGTTCGCTGAGAATTGGAAACGATGAAGGTTGTAACACTTCGTCCTCTTTCTCTGTCCTAGGTTACACTAAAAAAAAACAAGAAACAAGTTACCTAATACATATAAAATAAAATGCCAACTCTATGTCACTGCTTACGGTTCAAAATTTCAATACAAGGGTCCACTCACCTATTCCAGAAGGTTGTCATCTATTTCTGGTCCAACAGCAATCACTATACTTCACTCAAACGCCTCGGCTTCTTTACAGCGGAGAGTACATGGGCATTCCTTAGGGTGGTTAGGCATGGAACTTTGAAATCGTCACTGGTGAGTTAACTTACCCAAGAATTTACAAAATCCTTGTACCCTTAATGTATTTCAACGAACACCTTTTAATTGTAATCAAGTAATGAATTTAATAACCTTTAATATGGCGATATAACTATTTACATTTCCTATATCGACATACATAGATGCAATGAAAGAAATATCTCTTACTTAACTAAAAGTTACCTTAACCCGGGATACACTGTACTAATCAATGCAAATTCTACAATTAAAACAAATTGGCCCCGAAATAAACATCCAAGAACTCTTGATATTCTACACAAAATTCATAATAGTAAGTGATAACGTTAATAATAATGTCCAAAAAATCCAACATTAATCTAGCAACTTAATAACATATTCATATAAAAGCATACGTATAAATATATAAAAGTTAATACCGGCATCCTCACGTGTATGCATGCATATACACGTCCGTTCTCTCGAATAATTTATTCATAGATTCACCCAATACCTGTTTTGGGTATACAATACCCCCTGTTGCTCCAGTGTCTAAAGTACTTTCGAGGTAACTTATCCTCACCAGGGTTGATAGTGCTTAACACGGGCGTTGATAAATTTTGTTCTCGAAACTCTTTATGTTCCCCTACTTCTGCACCAAATTGGATTGGAATCGAGCTTCCAAAAACCAATCTTCCACAATCAATAAATAATGAACCGTATGGGTGGGGTTAGTTATCATCTTCTTTGCTTCCTATCATTAAACGCCTTACAGCTTAACCATTTAGTTTTCTGATTAAATTTAAATTTATCGCTATTTAATTCTCCTTTAAGAGCCTAACTTATCTTATGGCATGGAACTAATATTTGTGTATCTCCGAATATGAATGTTTAGTATTATGTCCACGATCAACTACTTAAATTCACTATTCTTCCCGTATAAGCGTACTCACTTCTTAAATTTGTTCATTAAACACTACTTTAATTTAAACTGGCATATAACCAATACTGCTACGTGGCATTGCAGCATAATACGCATCAGCCCCGGGCTAGTTACACTTTCATTCACACGCCTCCTTTCATATCTTTGTGTGTCTTGTGGCTTTGTGTGTCTTTGTGAGGCTTTGTGTGTCGTCTTTCGTCTTTTTTTCAATTTCCCACTTACCGTATTTATATACCTTCCATCACGTGACGTCCAGCCAATCAAAAACCTTACATATTTCACAATCTTAAATCATCCCTACATGTGCTTTTAGGTTAATTGCTTAAATCAACTTTTATTATTACCATTGCTGATTGAAAACTACCCTATATTTAAATTTAAGTTATTCTCCAATATTCTAAAGTACTTCCTGTGAATACCTATGTGAACTTAGCACCCGACTTTGATAAAAAAATTTTTTCATATATGCATTCGATTAAGCTTAGTTTGTACCTGTTTGTACCGCTTTTTAGAAAGTTACAGGGGGGTAAAAAATCATCAACACCCGGCTTGAAGATACAGAAAATTTCTAAACGCCATTCGATTAAGCATCGTTTGTACCCGTTTGTACCACCGCCAGTTTTGTTTGTACCCTTAAGGAGGTGTTTGTGCCGAATTTTGAAAATAGGGGCGACGCCTAACTCCGCAATGTTTAGAGATATCTTAAATGCGCAAGCGGGTGCTGTTTCGTAATCGTGTGTACCCGTTTGTACCACCGCCAGTTTAGTTTGTACCCTTAAGGGGGTGTTGGTACCGATTTTTCAAAATAGGGGTAACACCTAACTCCGCCATTTTTAAAGATATCTTAAATGCACAAGCGGGTGCTAGTTCGTAATCGTTTGTATCCGTTTGTACCACTAACAGTTTCGTTTGTACCCCGTAAGGGGGTGTTTGTGCCGAATTTCTAAAATAGAGGCAACACCTAACTCCGCCGTTTTAGAGATATCTTAAATCCGTAAGCAGGTGCTCTTTCGAAATCGTTTCTACCCGTATGTACCTCCGCCAGTTTCGTTTGTACTGTTAAGAGGGTGTTTGTACCGAATTTTCGAAATAGGGGTAATACCTAACTATGCCATATTTAGAGATATCTTAAATGCGCAAGCGGGTGCTGTTTCGTAATCGTCTGTACCCGTTTGTATCACCGCCAGTTTCGTTTGTACCCTTAAGGGGGTGTTTGTACCGAATTTTCAAAATAGGGGTAACATCTAGCTCTGTCATTTAAGGAGATATTTTAAATGCGCACGCGGGTGCTGTTTCGGAATCGTTTGTACCCCCTTAGTTTGTTTGTACCCCGTTAGTTTGTTTGTGCCTTTAAGGGGGTGTTTGTGTCGAATTTTTTTAAATAGGGGTAACGTCTAACTCTGCCATTTTTAGAGATACCGTAAATGCGCAAGCGGGTGCTGTTTCGTAATCGTTTGTGCCCGTTTGTACCTCCGCCAGTTTCGTTTGTGCCCTTAAGGGGGTGTTTGTACCGAATTTTCAAAATAGGGGTAACACCTAACACCGCCATTTTTAAAGATATCTTAAATGCGCAAGCGGGTGCTGCTTCGTAATCGTTTGTACCCCCTCAGTTTGTTTGTACCCCCCGTTAGTTTGTTTGTACCCTTAAGGGGGTGTTTGTGCAATTTTTTTTTAAAATAGGGGTAACGTCTAACTCTGCCATTTTTAGAGATATCTTAAATGCGCAAACTGGTGCTGTTTCGTAATCGTTTGTACCTCCGTCAATTTGTTTGTACCGTTAAGGGGGTGTTTTTAAAATAGGGGTAACGTCTAACTCCGCCATTTTGAAAGATATTTTAAATGCGCAAGCGGGTGCTGTTTCGGAATCTCTAAAAATGACGGACTTAGGCGTTACCCCTATTTTGAAAATACGGTACAAACACCCCCTTAAGGGTACACACGAAACTGGCGGTGATACAAACGCGTACAAACGATTACGAAACAGCTCTCGCTCGCGCATTAAAAATATCTCTGAACATTGTGGAGTTAGGTGTTACCCCTATTTTGAAAAATCGGTACAAACACCCCCTTAAGGGTACAAACGAAACTGACGGAGGTACAAACGGGTACAAACGATGTATAATCGAATGGCATTTAAAAAATTTCTATATCTTCAAGTCGAGTGCTGATGATTTTTTTACCCCCTGTAACTTTCACTCCTTTGAGGTACAAACGAAATAAAAAACGGTACAAACGGGTACAAACTGAGCTTAATCGAATGCATATATGAAAAAAAAATTTTACCATAGTCGGGTGCTAAGTTCAAATAGGTCCTGTGAATATTTTTTATAGATGTCACGAAAAATTAAATATTATTACACACTTCCGGTTTCGAATTTTCTAGAACAAACTAGCATTTCCTTTGGCGCCTTAATTTGAAATTTTCTAAATTTCACAGGATGTTAGATATCAGGTTATGTTCAATTAAGTTGTCAACTGTCACCCCAAAATCAAACTAAGGTTGGGTAACTATGTTAATTCTGTTCAGTGATGAGTTACATTTTTGATAGAATTGTTTGTGATTGACAAAATTTTGTTTGAAATTTGGATTAATTTAAAAATGTTCTGGGATGTTACAAGGTACGCGTGTAACCAGTTTCAAACTAGACCTAATCCACTGAGATAAGAAAGCATTCGCAAAACAAAATTTTTTATTTCGTCCACATGCTTGTCGACAAACAAATTTTCTCTCTCGAAACGAATTTAGCAATGCTGTCTAATTCCAAAGCTTGACGAGAATAAATTATTCCCATCGAACCCTAATGATACGATATGTTAGTAGATTCTTTTACTCGTTTGTTTCGATGTTCAAATTACTACTAGGTTTTGATTGTACTTCTCGGATTTCAGTATTGTTTAGCAAATTGTGGAAGAAGTACGATGTACGATCGAATTTGAACATCGAAACGAATTTAAATAGAAACCTAGTAATTCTATCTACTACAGAGGCCCGACATGAATAAATTATTCCTGTCGAGCCCTTGTGATAGGATGTGTTATTATATTCTTTTACGCAAGTTTGTTCCGAAGTTGAAGTTGTAGGGCTTGATTTTATTTTCCAAATTTCAAAATTGTGAAAGAAATCGAATAAGAAATACAACTAAATCCTGATAGTACTTCGAATATCGAAACGAATTTGAATAATGAACTACTAATACCGCCTACTAGCAAGAGTCGACAAGAATTAATTATTCTTGTCAAGCCCTATTGATTGATTGCGTTACTAGAACCTTTTATGCAAGTTTCTTTCGATCTTCAAGTTACTATAAGGGTTTGATTATATTTTCCCAATTCGAAAACTCTTGAAGATATGGAGGAAGAAGTACGATCGAATTCTGATAATATTTTGAACATAAAAACGAATTTAAATAGCAAATTCAGTAATACGGTCGAACAAGAGGCTCGATAAGAATAATCGATGTTTATTCTTTTACATGTGAAATATTTTCTTGTATTTGTAAGCAGTATAATGTTCACCACCACCATTACCGACCCTTCCTCCTCCCTCTCTTTCTCCTCCACCACCTTTTGCTCATCGCCACCATCATCTGCTTCCTCATCATCCATCACCACCATCATCTCACTCTTGCCCACTTCTTCCTTCTCCGCCACCAACACATCATCCTTCTCGCTTTTCCCTCCTCCACCAATCCTTTCGCCTCCTCCACCACCACCACCTGCTGCTTCCTTTCACCTTCCACCCCAACACCACCCCCTCCATGTTTTCCCCCTCTTTCTACACCTAAACCTTCTTCCCTTACCACCACCACCTCCTGCACTTTTTCTGCCACCACCACCTCCCACACTTTTTCCGCCATTACTGGCTCCTGCACTTCTTCTGCCAACAACGCCACCTTCTTTTCTCCTCCACTTCCTCCTATATTACCACCCCCTCATACCATTCTCCACGCCTTCTCTTTCTCCTCCGCCACATCCTTTCGCCTCCCATCACCGCCAACTGCTGCTCCCCTTCACCCTCCACCCCAACAGTACCACCACCGTCTCCATCCCTCTTTCTACACCTCAACCTCTTTCGTTCTCCACCACTACCACCTCCTGCACTTCTTCCACCGCCACAACCTCCTGCACTTCATTCAGCACCAACACCAACTTCTCTTTCTCTTCCACCTCCTCAACCATCCCCTTCTAATTCAACCCCCCTCCTATATCAATGTCTCCTTACAACACTCTCCATTTGCAGAAATTAGTGTCGCTTTTACCAATGGAACCAGTTGCATGTTTTTGTAACATGAAAGTAGTTTTCAAAAATTAATAACACTTCGGGGTTTGGGCCAAAACAAACAGTTTGTTACTTAACAAAGGTGGTATATGAGAATCGTCAATTATTGCAAAAATGTCATTCAAATTGACAAACGTCATTAAACACTACAAATTATGTGTTGTACATAAGCGTTAAATCGATTTGATTTTTAGATATTAGAGATATCGTCAAATATAGCAAACGTAATCAAGTGGTATAAATGTCATGTGTATTTCCAAAAAATGTATGAGTTGTGTTTGGTAGGGTAACGTTGTTGAAAAATACTATAACTAGAAAATATTTAGGGATTTTTACTTTTACACGTACATTCAGATATTGTCGTTGAGTGTTGCAAATGTCACCAATGTCGTACGGAGCTTTTTAATTGTTAAAAATATTTTTCAATTAGAAATGTTACATCAAACGTTATAAATGTCAAACGTCTCAAGTTGTATCAAGAAATTACATGAACAATGTATTGGTGCGACTTTCAAATTTGGTCAAGTCTGACATTTTCCAAATGTTGTCGATGTCGTCAAAAAGTTTTCATACACTTTTCAAGTGCTACAACTATCGCGAGATGTAAAAAATATCTAAATGTTATAAACGTTAAGTGTTACCGATGTCTTTTGCTTTGACAAATGTTGCCAAATGTTACACATGTTGTTAAACGTCTCAAATATCTGCAAATGTTGCAACTGTTGTCAGATGCTATGTCGAGAAATTACTTCACCGTTATAAATGTTGCGTTCTTCAAATTTAGTCGATGTCTGAGTTTTCAAAATGTTGTCTTTTAAACGTAGTCAGTGTCGTCCAAAAGCACTACAACTGAGGCCAAATGTATCAAGTATAAACGTTATAAATGTCGGTAAATGTTGTGTCTTTTGCATCTATAAATATTTTGCATATGTGGTCAGAGCTACTGTCGATCAATAAACGAAAACTTCCCTTAGTTGTAATTGATTATATTCAATTTGCGTTCTCTACAAAATAATTTAACTTCTACATCAAACTAGTTTTATTGGCAACTTTTGTGCATTCGTTTAATTATTTAATAATATATTCATTTCTTCGTTTGTTTATTCGTGCATTCATTTATGTCTTTATTTAATTCACTCATTCATTTTCCACAAATCATTCAATCATTGATTTATTCTCTTAAACATTTCTTCATTCATTAATTTTTCGTTAATTCATTTATGCTTTCGTCATTGATTCATTTTCTCGGTGATTCGTTAATTCATTCAATTATCTAGTGATTAATTCTTTCGTTCGTTTATGTATTCATTTATTCATTCATTTTCTGATCCCTTCTGTTCATCCATTCATCCATCTATTCATTCATTTTTCAATCGATTATTCTTCCTTCATTTAATGATTTGTTTATTTTATTACACTACCGTAAACGCGGTACATGTGACACAAATGACAGTTGGTAACAATATTCGATAATGTAAAAGTTGACGCGCAAATTTAGATGACGTCACACAATATGCAAATTAGGGCGACGCGATTTACGATGTATACAAATTTTAGAAAACCCCTAAGGGGTACTTACGTGAACAAGTTGAGCGGCGGTTTTCATCAGGATTACTCCATGCTAGCGGCTGCGGGGCTCCGTGGATTCGTTATTTCTCGGGTCGTGGATCTTGAGCCAGGTTGCATCCAAATTCCAATTTGGTTTTCTTTTTATATGTAGGGAACGACAGGAACGGGTTTATAGGGAACGATAATCAAAAAAGGGACCTACAGATCCCAAAAAGATATAATAAGATACCACACAACCACTCTTCTTTGCGTTTCAGAGGCAAGTCCTAACGCGTTTTTCGGAAATTCCGCACTTCTTCCCCCACACGCGTTGACGCGAATCTCGCGCAACGCACTTCTGACGTGACGGAAATACGCGCGACAAGTCTTTTTAAATTTATGCCGCGAAATTCTCACATATTAACACTTATCTAAAAATGTCTAGTGCCGATTTTGGCACGTAACAATTTATTAATTCATTCATTCGTTTGTTAGTTTATTCATTCACTCATTCATTTTGTATTTAATCACTCATTTATTAGAACGTTGGTTTGGCTGTTTATATATTTATTTATCCATTCAATTACAATTCGTTCATCAATTCATTAATTTATTTAGTCATTTGTTATTTGTTTAATCATTTAATGATTTCTTCATCCTCTCATTCATACATCTATTCACTCATTTAATAATTCATCCATCAATCATTCATTCACCTTTCATTTTAATCATTCGTTGAATGATTGATTCATTTGTTTGTTCGGTCATTTGTTCTTTCATACAATTATCTATTGATTTATTTGTTCGTTCGTTCATTAATCATTTATTCATTCATTCATTCGTTCATGTATTCATTTATTTATTCATTTATCCATGCAATGATTTATTTATTTTTTCATTCCGTTAATCATTCGCTCCTTTGTTTATTCATTCATAAATTGATTCATTTAATAATTCATTCATTCAATAATTTAGCCATTCCTTCATTCTTTAATTCATATATTCCTTCAGTCATTGATTCATTTATTCATTGATTCGTTTGTTTAGTCATTTGTTTTTCCATACATACATTTATCGATTTATTCATTTATTTTGTTACTTTCTCGTTCATTTATTCATTTTCTCATTTCGCCTTTCGTTCATTCGTTTGTTGGTGAATTCATTTATTTATCCATCTATCCATGCAATGATTTATTCATTCCCGGATTCTCCCATTTATTCGTTTGTTCATTCATACATTCCTCCCATGCATTCATCTTTCATTTAATCATTCATTCAACGATTGATTTATTAATTTATTCGTTTGTATAGAGACAGGGTTGAATTTAATAGAGCCACTTTCTATCATTGTGATGAGATTTAGAACTTCTCATTTTGGGGTAGTTTCCAATATAAAAAAGTGTTACAAATCGGCATTTGTAGATAGGGACTTTCTACGTTTTCTATGGTTGGACAAAAACGAACAACAAATACTTTTTCGTCACAAAAGAGTGATTTTTGGTGTGTACGGCAGTCCATATTTATTAGGTATGACCATTCTAGACCAGCTGCAAATGATGACGTATAGGTTACTTTGTTGAGCGCCAAGACAAGGATAGCGCCTTTGAAAACACCATTTCTAGGTTAGAATTACTAACAGCTACCATAGCTAACCAACTCTTGTCTGAAGTCAAAGAGAACTTTGGGAAAGTAAAACGTTAATTCTGGACCAATCCCACAACAGTGCTGTCGTGGATCAAACGAACTAAAGCGTGGGCCACATTTGTTTGGAATGGTGTCAGAAATTGTGAGTTTGACTTGTATTGAAGAATGCAACCTTGTTTCTGTTGATCTTTCTTTATGCGGATGCTCTCTAAAATATCTCTGGCACGTGGAGCCAAAATGGCTCTACGAATTTTCAAATGATGAATTTCAAGAGGGCGTGAAGGATGATGAACTCTTAGTAGAAAAGAAGAAATATATGTTAGTGACCTTGACTGTTGAATGAGGGTGCTCAAGTTACTGTCAAGTTGTAGGAGTAGTCGCTTGGATTTGTCGATTTATACACATGTTGTTTAAAGGAATGTCGTCTTTTAGTGAGATTGACAAAGCTGGATTAAATCTTTTACAAATGGCTCGGATGAAAATCATGTCAAGAACTAAAAATTCGTTCATTACAACTGTATGAAGATCGTGCACTTCCAACTACGAAGCTGTAGATGTCCGTCATCCAAGTAAACATCAGATAGTGACACCATTGATTCGACAATATCATTTGAAGGACGGTCGGTCACGTTAGTATACAAGGACTGGCAAGTTTACTAAGAGAATATTTTGGATTCAGGAGGTAGAAAATCATTGAGGTATTGTGTCAAAATGCAAAAGTTATAATCAGGTGTGCAACTGGTGTCCCGCAGGCCACGTAATCTGTCACAAAGTCAGAAAAAGAGATTTCCTTCCTGTGCACGACTGAAGATTTGTCTCAATGATAGTCTCATATTGTCCAAAAAAGGTGCAGCCATCAGCTCTCACAAAGAAGACTCTGGGTCACACAATTGCTCGCCCCCGTTATAATGGTGAATAGTTTCAATCAGTCCTAGCTCTGCTCTCTTTAAATCGAATTCAACATGCAGAATGTCTCATAATTTTGTTTCAAAGCTAGGGCGAAAGCTTTTCAATATTTGAATCTTAACTGTACAAAAATATACAGAAGTGTGAAACTGGGCGTAACATGTCATCCACTTTTCAAGTGCTAGACTGTCGTCAAATGTAACTCTACTGCAAGCAGCTATCCGTAAGCTGGGCAATTTTGTTTTCACCGATCGTTCACTGCTTCTCACAAATAACCCCTACAGTCAAATGGGAATAAATGTTCATTTACATGACATAACCTAGAAAAACGACAAGCATTTGTTTATATTTGTTTTTAGCGAATGATTCAAAGTTTGTTGTGAGATAAGCTTAAACTCGCTCAAAGCCTAAATTTTTCTCAAACCTGTTGATTTATTTATTTCAGGGTCTTACTACTTACAAGTGCAATAATATGAAGTCAAACCTATAATTATCTCGTAATTGTCTCTTATTAAATGAACATTTAGTGAATTATTGAATTCGTTGTTAATTATTTACGAATTCAAGTTTTATGTTTTCCGTGTTCGTTACATCCCTACTGATGAACACGAGCTTGGATGCGATATCGATGTCTAAGATAATTTTTATGAAAGCGTTTTAATTTCAATCGCATGGCGTTGAACGTACAAGTTGACCAAGGCACTTTCAACCTTTTCTGGTCGCTATCGGTGATCCAAAGTATGTTCTACATTACTTAAATTTAAAATCGTTACGATATTTATTTCAAAAACTGAAAGGGAACAACATTTGAAATGAAATAATTCGGCTAGCGACCCAGAAGTCGATGCTGTATACTAGAAATTTAAATAAAATTATTCAGGGAAATGTGTAGGTTAGCTCAGAATAGCAAACGATGGAGGTATGCGTCCAATCAGTTCCAGGACGACCGAATCCACTGGGATAATGTGAGGTTAGCTCAGAATAGAAAACGCGAAAGTATGCGTCTAACTAGACCTAATCCACTGAGATAAGAAGGTGTTTGCAAGCCGAAATTTATTATTTTGATCGCATGTTTGTGTAATCGATTGGCGTTGGACGTACAAAATGCTTTTAACCTTTTCTGGTCACTGTCAGCAATCCAAAACGTGCTCTAAATTATTTAAATTTAAAATTGTCGTAACACTTACTTATAAATTAAAAAGAGACCGATATCTGAAAGGAAATAATTCGGCCAGCGGTCTAGAAGTCATACGGATCCCAAGGGCCTGGGTTTGAATCCCGACATGGCCGATTGCTTGAAAAATGACAGGTGAGCATTTTTCACAAAAATTACGCCCTCATTCGGATGAAGGGTTAAATAGAGGTCCCGTGTGTGTGTTGTCATGCACGTTAAAGATCCCTACCTTGCCTGGAACGGCAAGGGTTTCCAGGCAACAAAAAACTCGCCTCCTGGCCAATGTAGTACCTTCGAGTGGAGCATTGGAAATGTAAATGCTCGGCCTAGAAGTCAATGTGGTATACCATAAAAAATAAATAAAGTTATTTAGGGAAATGTATAGTTAGCTTAGAATAGGAAACGAAATACGTGCCTAAACAGTTCCTGGATCGAAGACCTAATGATGATGAAAATTAATCGCGTTGAGCCCTACGTTACTAGGTTCTTTTATGCAAGTTTGTTTCGATCTTTACATTACTATTAGGGGTTCGTTATATTTCCTAATTTTAGTATTCTCTAAGAAATCGAATCCTGATAGTCTTCAATCATCGAAACGAATTGGAATAGCGACCGTCTACTACCAAGGCTCGACAAGAAAAAATTATTCAGATCGAGCCTGCATTACTAAATTCTTTTATGCTAGTTTGTTTCGATGTTCAAATTATTATTAGAGTTTGATTGTACTTCTCAGATTCCAGTATTGTCTACGATCGAATTCCAATAGTACTTCGAACATCGAAACGAATTGAATAGCAACCTAATTTCATCTACCGTTGAGGCCCTACAAGAATAAATTATTTGCATCGAGCCCTAGTGATATACTGTGTTAGTGGATTCTTTTACCCAAGCTTGTTTCAATGTTCAAATTACTATAGGACTTGATAGTACTTCCCGAACTGTCTATGGAATTGAGGAAGAAATACGATCGAATCCTAGTAGTACTTTGAACTTTGAAACTAATTTGAAAAGTGAATTTAGCAATGCCGTCTAGTTCCGAGACTTGACAAGATTGCGTTACTAGAAACTTTTATGCAAGTTTGTTTCGATCTTCAAGTTACTATAAGGGTTTGATTATATTTTCCTAATTCCAAAACACTCGGAGATATCAGGGAAGAAATACAATCGTATTCTGATAATATTTTGAACATCAAAACGAATTTAAATAGCGAATTCAGTAATACAGTCGACCAAGCGGCTCGATTTTTACATGTAAAATATTTTCTTGTACTCGCAAGAGGTATAATATTCCCCACCACCATTAGCACCACTTCCTCCTCCCTCTATTTCTCCTCTAACAACATCTTTTGCTCATTTTCCTCGTCCTCCTTCACCACCATCACCACTTCTTCATCATCATCCATCGCCACCATCATCCTCTCACTCATCATCCATCCCCACCATCATCTCATCCCTCATTACACTGCCACCACCTCCTCCTCCCCATTCCTCCTCCACCGCCTACGTCTCCTTCCTTCACTACAAACACCTCATCATCCACCTCATTATCCTCCGTCTCTTCCTCCATCGCCATCACCTTCTGGCCACTTTTTCCTTTTTTTGCCATCAACAACTCCTCACCCTTCTCGCCTTCTGTTCCTCTTCCTCCACATCCTTTCGCCACCACCACCACCACCTGCTGCTCCCCTTCACCCTGCACCTCAACACCTTCCCCTCCGCCTCCTCCATCTCTTTCTACACCTTCTCAATCTCCTTCCTTCTCCACCACCACCTCCGGCACTTCTTCCATCACCAACACCACCTTCTTTTTCTCCTCCATCTCCTCATCCACCCCTCCTAATCCAACCCCCCCTTCTACATCACCACCTCCTCACACCACTCTCCATTTACAGAAATTACTGTCACTTTTACCAGTGGAACCACTTGCATGTTTTTTTTGTATCATGAGAGTAGTTTTCAAAAATTAATAACACTTTGGGGTTTGGATCAAAATGAACAGTTTGTTACTTAACAAATGTGGTATCTGAGCACCGTCAATTATTGTAGAAATGTCATTAAACACTACAAATTACAAGCGTTATGAATGTTGTACTAGTTTTAGGGCTTGATTGTATTTTCCAAATCCCAAAATTGTGTAAGAAATCAAGGGAGAAATACGACTGAATCCTGATAGTACTTCGAATATCGAAATGAATTTGAATAGTGAACTTCTAATACTGTCTACTAGCGAAACTCGACAAGAATATATTATTCTTGCCGAGCCCTAGTGATTGATTGCGTTACTAGAACCTTTTATGCAATTTTGTTTCGATCTTCAAGTTACTATAAAGGTTTGCTTATATTTTCCTAATTGCAAGACTCGCGAAGATATCGAGGAAGAAAACCGTTCGAATTCTGATATTTTGGACATCAAAACGAATTTAAATAGCGAATTCAGTAATACAGTCGACCAAGAGGCTCGATAAGAATAATCGATGTTTATTTCTTTACATGTGAAATATTTTCTTGTTCTTGTAAGCAGTATGATGTTCACCACCACTCCCTCCTCCCTCTGTTTCTCTTCCAGCACCACCTTCTGCTCATTTTCCTTGTCCTCCTTCACTTCCCCTCATCCATTGCCACCATAATCTCCTCCATCATCCATCGCCCCTATCATCTCATCTCTCATTCCTCCGCCACCATCTTCTCCTCCCCCTCATTTCTCCTCCTCCTCCACCACCTCCATATCTTTCCTCTACCACAAACACCACCGCCTTTACCTCCGTCTCTTTCTCCACCACCATCACCTCCTGCCCACTTCTTCCTTTTCCACCGCTAACACCTCTATCCTCCTTTTTTTTCCTCTTCCACCATATCCTTTTCCCTCTTCCTTTACCATCACCACCTACTGCTTTTCTTCACCCTTCACCCAAACACCACCTTCACCAACTCCTCCCTCTGTTTCTCCACCTCCTCAACCTCTTTCTTTCTCCACCACCACCACTTCGTGCACTTCTTCCTCTTCTGCCACCAACTTTACCTTCTCTTTCTCCTCCACCACTTCCTCATCACCCCCTCTCCTAATTCAACCCCCTCCTACGTCACCATGCCGTTACAGCACCCTCCATTTGCAGAAATTGCTGTCGCTTTTACTAGTGGAACCACTTGCATGTTTTTGTATCATGAGAGTAGTTTTCAAAAATTAATAACACTTCGGGGTTTGGGCCAAAATGAACAGTTTATTACTTAACAAATGTGGTATATGAGAACCGTCAATTATTGCAAAAATTTCATTCAAATTGACAATCGTCATTAAACACTTATTACAAGCGTTGTGAATGTTGTACAAAAGTGTTAAATGATTAAACGAATGACGAATGAATAAATAAATGAATTGATGGATGGATGAATAAATAAGTGTATGAAATAACAAACCTATAACTTACTAAATGAACGAATGAATCAAAGAAATGGAATTAATAAATCGTGAATGAATAACGAACAATGAATAAATGAGTAAATAAATAAATGAATATATGAACAAACAAATCAACAAACGCATCAAAGCGGCAACAAATGAATAAATAAATGACTGAACAAATAAATGAACAAATGTCCTAACAAAGGATTAGTTAAAAATGAATGTATGAATGGCCAAATGACTGAACGAATGGACAAATTAGTAAATGAATAATTAAGTTTTTATAAATGAATGGATGAATAAGAAAAATAATCAATGGTTGAATGAAAGATGAATGAACGATTGATATAAGAATGAACGAATGAATTATTAAATGAAGAATGAATGAATGAAGAAATTATTAAATGATTAAGGGAATGATGAACGAATGAACGGATGAATAAATAAGTGAGTATATAAATAAACGAATGAATAAATGGCTGAACGAACGAACGAATGAAGAATAACAGAATAAATAGATCATCGAATGAAGAAACGAAACAAATGAATGAATGAGTAAATACAAAAATGAATATACAAACTAACAAACCTGCGATTTAATAAAAATGGGTGATTAAATAAAAGAATGATTGAATGAAGGAATGAGAAAATTAATGAATCATATGCATAAACGAAGAATGAGTCGAAGAGTAAATAAATGAATGAATAACGAACAAACAAACCAACAAACGAATGAATAATGAACGAATCGGAGGATTAATGTAAAATGAATAAACGAATTTATGAATGAGCAAGCAAATGAATGAACAAATGAATTTTAATAAATGAATAAAATAGTGATGCGTAAGAGAATAACTCAATGATTGAATGAATGATTAAGAATGATTAAATGAAAGATGAATGTTTGGTAGAAGAATCAATGAACGAATTATTAAATGAAGAATGAACAAATGAAGGAATGAACGAATGAAGTCACTGAATCATTAAGTGATTGATGGATGAATAAATAAATGTATGAATAAACAATCTAATAAATGAATGAATGATTGAATGAACGAATGAATCAAATAATAAGAGAACTAATAAATCGTGAGTGAATAAATGAACGAACAAACGAACTAGTAAATAAATGAATGAATACCTGAACAAACAAACGAATAAATGAATGAATGAACAGACGAGCTAACGAAGGATTAATTACAAATGAACGTATGAATGGACAAACAATCTAATGAATGTGCAAATGAATGAATTAGTAAATTATAATAAATGTTTTTATAAATGAATAGATGAATAAGAGAATAAATTAATGATTGAACGAATGATTAAATGAAAGTTGAATGAACAATTGATAGAATAACGAACGCATGAATGAAAGAAGAATGTAAGAATGAACAAACGAAGGAATGCGAAAAGAAGAGATCGTTAAATGATTATGCAAATGACGAGTGAATAAATAAATAAATGAATGGATGAATAAATCATTGATTGAATAAATAAGTACATGAAGTAACAAACTAACGTTATAATAAACGAACGGCTAAATAAATGAATGAATGAATGAACCAACGAACGTATGGGTGAATATGTGAATATGTGCAAGAACGAATGATCAAGCAAACATGAATGAATAAATGAATCAATAATAAATAGATGTATGCAAGAACGAATGACCGAACAAACGTATGAAGGAACGAAGGAAAGGTTAAATTAGTAAATGAATCATTGTAAGAATGATTACATGAAAGATGAATAAATGGATGTAGAACAAACAAACGAGGGAATGAGGGAATGCAAGAATTGATAGATGAATAAATAAATGAAAGAATGAATGAATAAGTGGATGTATGAATGAACAACGGAAGTAATGAATGTAAGAGAGAATAAAGAAATCGTTAAATGATTAAACGTATAACGAATGAATCAATAATGAATGTATGAAGGATTAAGTAGTTGAATGAATATATAAACTAATAAACCGGCATTCAAATAAGTGAGCGATTAAATAAAAAAAATGAATGAATTAATGAATAAACTAACGAAGGAATGGATGAATTGATGAATGTGCTCAAGACCAAATGCCAGAACAAACGATTGAACGAATAAAAGAATAAATTAATACATGAACAAATCATTAAATGAAAGATGAATAGTTGATTGCTTGAAAAATGAATGAATGATGAATAGATTAATGTATGAGTGAACAAACTATGGAATAAGGGAACGAGAAAATTAAAACATAAACAAACGGACGAAAACAAACGAGTGGATGAAATAATAAAATTAATGAATGGTTGAGTGAATGAAAGAACAAAGGAACGAATGAATTAATCAATAAAAGGTTGGGTGATTTAATGAATGACCGAGAAAATGAATAAATGACTGAAGGATAAATGAATTAATTGCAGAAAGAATGGTTAAGAAAATAAATCAATGATTGATTAAATTAACGATGAATGAATTATTGATGGAAGATGATTGATAGAAGAATCAACGGAGGAATTATTAAAGAATGAACAAATGTAGGAATGAACGAATAAGAGAATAAAGAAGTCACTAAATGATTAAACGAATGGCGAATGAATAAATAAATGAATGGATGGATGGATGAATAAATGATTGTATGAATTAGCAAACCTATAATCTAGTAAATGAACGAACGAATCAAAGAAAGAGAATTAATAAAAACGTGAATGAATAGCGAACGATGAATAAATGAGTAAATAAATAAATGAATATATGAACAAACAAACCAACAAAGGAATAAAAGAGGCAACGAATGAATAAACAAATGACTGAATGAATAAATGAGCAAATGACCTAACGAAAGATTAGTTAAAAATGAATGTATGAATGAACAAATGACTGAACGAGTGGACAAATGAATGAATTAGTAAATGAATCATTAATGTTTTTATAAATGAATAGATGAATAAGAGGTAAAAATCAATAGTTGAAAGTAAGATGAATGAACGAATGGATTATTAAATGAAGAATGAATGAATGAATGAACGGATGAATAAATAAGTGTATGCATAAATAAACGAATGAATGAATGGTTGAACGAACGAACAAATGAAGAATAACAGAATAAATAGATCATTGAATGAAGAAACGACGAATGAATGGATGCGTATATAAAGGAATGAATGTATAGACTAACAAACCTGTGATCTAATAAAAATGGGTCATTAAATAAAAGAATGATTGATTGAAGGAATGAGAAAATTAAGAAATCATTGAATGAATAAACGAAGGAATGAGTCTATGAGTAAATAAATGAATGAACAAACAAACCAACAAACGAATAAATAAGGCAAAGAATAAATTAACGAATCGGAGGATTAATGTAAAATGAATGAATCAGCAAGCAAATGAATGAACAAATGAATTTTAATAAATGAATGAAATAATGATACGTAAGAGAATAACTCAATGATTGAATGAATGATTAAATGTAAATGACTGAACAAATGAAAAAATGAGCGAATGAAGTCACTAAATGATTAAATGATTGACGAATGCATGGATGGATGAATAAATGAATGTATGAATTAACAATCTAATAAATGAACGAACGATTGAACGAACCAATGAATCAAATAATGAGAAAATTAATAAGTCGTGAGTGAATAAATGAACGAACAAACGAACAAGTAAATGAATGAATGAATACATGAACAAACAAATGAATGAATGAACAGACGAGCTAACAAATGATTAATTAAAAATGAACGTATGAATGCACAAATGATCGAACGAATATGCAAATGAATGAATTAGTAAATGAATATTGAATATTTTTATAAATGAATAGACGAATAAGAGAATAAATTAATGATTGAACGAATGATTAAATGAAAGTTGAATGAACGATTGATAGAAGAATGGACAAATGAAGAATGAATGAAAGAAGAACATAAGAACAAACAGAACAATGAGAGAAAGAAGAAATCATTAAATGATTAAGCGAATGATGAATGAAGAAATAAAAACATGAAAGGATGGATGGTTGGTTGAATAAAAAATTGACTAAATAAATAAATATTACAATGAACCAATTTTCTAATGAATAAGCGGCCAAATAAATGAATGAATGAATGAATTTGTGCAAGAACGAATGACCGAACAAACATCAATGAGTTAACGAAGCAATGCTCAAATGAACAACTCCTTAAATAGGAGTTGAATAAATGATCGATTGAAAAATAAATGAATGAATAATTAAATGTCCGTATGAATTAACAAACGACGGAATGAGAAAATGAATAAATCATTGCTCGAATAAACGAACGAATGCATGAATAGATGAATAAATGAATAAACCACATCCTTTCCCCTCCTCTTCCATTACCATCGTCACCTGCTGCTCCCCTTCACCCTTCACCTAAACACCACTTTCACCAACTCCTCCCTCTGTTTCTCCACCTCCTCAACCTTTTTTCTTCTACCACCACCACCACCTAGTGCACTTCTTCCTCTTTCACCACCAACACCACTTTCTCTATTTCCTTTTCTACCTCCTCATTCACCCCCTTATAATTCAACCCCTCCTACATCACCACCCCCTCACACCACTCTCCATTTAGAAATTACTGTCGCTTTTACCAGTGGAACCATCCGTATGTTTTTGTATCATGAGAGTAGTTTTCAAAAATTAATGACACTTCGGGGTTTGGGTCAAAACGAACAGTTTGTTACTTAACAAATGTAGTATATGAGAACCGTCAGTTATTGCAAAAATGTCATCCAAATTGACAATCATCATTAAACACTAATTACAAGCGTTGTGAATGTTGTACAAAAGTGTTAAATGATTAAACGAATGACGAATGAATAAATAAATGAATTGATGGATGGATGAATAAATGATGGTATGAAATAACAAACCTATAATCTAATAAATGAACAAATGAATCAAGGAAAGAGAATTAATAAATCGTGAATGAATAACGAACGATGAATAAATGAGTAAATAAATAAATTAATATATGAACAAACAAACCAACAAACGAATCAAAGAGGCAATGAATGAATAAATAAATGACTGAACAAATAAATGAACAAATGTCCTAACAAAGAATTAGTTAAAAATGAATATGAATGGACAAATTAGTGAAAGAATAATTAATGTTTTTATAAATGAATAGACGAATAAGAGGAAAAAAACCCAATGGTTGAATGAAAGATGAATGAACGATTGATATAAGAATGAACGAATGAATTATTAAATGAAGAATGAATGAAAGAAGAAATCATTCAATGATTAAGGGAATGATGAATGAATGAACGGATGAATAAATGAGTGTATAAATAAACGAATGAATGAATGGTTGAATGAACGAACAGATGAAGAATAACAGAATAAATAGATCATAGAAACGAACGAATGAATGGATAAAGGAATGAACATATGAACTAACAAACCTGTGATATAATAAAAATGGGTGATTAAATAAAAGAATGATTGAATGAAGGAATAAGAAAATTAATAAATCATTGAATGAATAAACGAAGGAATGAGTCGATGAGTAAATAAATGAATGAATAATGAACAAACAAATCAACAAATGAATAAATAAGGCAAAGAATAAATGAACGGATCGGAGGATTAATGTAAAATGAATGAATGTAATAATGATGCGTAAGAGAATAACTCAATGATTGAATGAATGATTAAATGAAAGTGAATGTTTGGTAAAAGAATCAAGGAACGAATTATTAAATGAAGAATGAACAAATGAAGGAATGAACGAATGAAGTCACTAAATGATTAAATGGTTGACGAATAAATGGATGTATGAATTAACAATCTAATAAATGAACTAATGATTGAATGAACAAATGAATCGAATAATAAGAGAATTAATAAATTGAGTGAATAAATGAATGAATGAATACCTGAACAAACAAACGAATAAATGTATGAATGAACAGACGAGCTCACGAAGGATTAATTAAAAATGAACGTATGAATGGACAAACGATCGAATGAATGTGCAAATGAATGAATTAGTAAATAATAATGAATGTTTTTATAAATGAATAGATGAATAAGCGAATAAATTAATGATTGAACGAATGATTAAATGAAAGTTGAATGAACGATTGATAGAAGAATGGACGGATGAAGAATGAATGAAAGAAGAATGTAAGAATGAACAAACAGAGCAATGAGAGAAAGAAGAAATCATTAAATGATTAAGCGAATGATGAATGAATGGATAAATAAATGAATGAATGGATTGTTGGATAAATAAAAAATTGACTGAATAAATAAACATTACAATAAATGAACGGCCAAATAAATGAAGAATGAACCAACGAACGTATGCAAGAATGAATGACCGAACAAACATCAATGAGTTAATGAAGCAATGCACAAACGAACAACTCATTAAATAAAAGTTGAATAAATGATTGATTGAAAAATAAATGAATGAATAATTAAATGAACAGATGAGTGAACAACGACAGAATGAGAGAATGAATAAATCATTTCTCGAATAAACGAACGAATGCATGGATAGATGAATAAATGAATAAACCACATCCTTTCCCCTCCTCTTCCTTTACCATCACCGCCTACTGCTCCCCTTCACTCTTCACCTAAACACCACTTTCACCAACTCCTCAACCTTTTTCCTTCTCCACCACCACCACCTAGTGCACTTCTTCCTCTTTCACCACCAACACCACTTTCTCTATTTCCTCTTCTACCTCCTCATCCACCCCCTTCTAATTCAACCCCCTCCTACATCACCACCCCCTCACATTACACTCCATTTAGAAATTACTATCGCTTTTACCAGTGGAACCATCCGTATGTTTTTGTATCATGAGAGTAGTTTTCAAAAATTAATGACACTTTGCGGTTCGGGTCAAAACGAACAGTTTGTTACTTAACAAATGTGGTATATGATAACTGTCAATTATTGCAAAAATGTCATTCAAATCGACAAACGTCATTAAACGCTACAAATTACAAGTGTTGTGAATGTTGTACAAAAGTGTTAAATGATTAAACGAATGAAGAATGAATAAATAAATGAATTGATGGATGGATGAATAAATTATAATCTAATAAATGAACAAGTGAATCAAAGAAAGAGAAATAATAAATCGTGAATGTATAATGAACGATGAATAAATGAGTAAATAAATAAATGAATATATGAACAAACAAACCAACAAAGGAATAAAAGAGGCAAGAATGAATAAATAAATGACAGAACAAATAAATGAACAAATGTCCTAACAAAAGATTAGTTAAAAATGAATGTATGAATGGCCAAATGGCCAAACGAATAGACAAATGAATGAATTAGTAAATGAATAATTAATGTTTTTATAATTGAATAGATGAATAAGAGAAAAAAATCAACGGTTGATGAAAGATGAATGAACGATTGATATAAGAATGAACAAGTGAATTATTAAATGAAGAATGAATGAATGAAGAAATCATTGAATGATTAAGGGAATGATGAACGAATGAACGGATGAATAAATAAGTGAGTATAAAAATAAACGAATGAATGAATGGTTGAACGAATGAAGAATAACAGAATAAATAGATCATCGAATGAAGAAACGAAACAAATGAATGAATGAGTAAATACAAGAATGAATATGCGAACTAACAAACCTGCGATTTAATAAAAATGGGTGATTAAACAAAAGAATAATTGAATGAACGAATAAGAAAATTAATAAATCATTGAATGCATAAACGAAGAATGAGTCGAAGAGTAAATAAATGAATGAATAACGAACAAACAAACCAACAAACGAATGAATAATGAACGAATCGGGGGATTAATGTAAAATGAATGAATGAATTTATGAATGAGCAAGCAAATGAATGAACAAATGAATTTTAATAAATGAATAAAATAATGGTGCGTAAGAGAATAACTCAATGATTGAATGAATGATTAAGAATCATTAAATGAAAGATGAATGTTTGGTAGAAGAATCAATGAACGAATTATTAAATGAAGAATGAACAAATGAAGGAATGAACGAATGAAGTCACTGAATGATTAAATGATTGATTGATGAATAAATGAATGTATGAATAAACAATCTAATAAATGAATGATTGAATGAACGAATGAATCAAATAATAGAATTAATAAATCGTGAGTGAATAAATGAACGAACGAACGAGTAAATGAATGAATGAATACCTTAACAAACAAATGAATGAATGAACAGACGAGCTAACAAATGATTAATTAAAAATGAACGTACGAATGGACAAATGTTCGAACGAATATGAAAATGAATGAATTAGGAAATGAATAATGAACGTTTTTATAAATGAATAGATGAATAAGCGAATAAATTAATGATTGAACGAATGATTAAATTAAAGTTGAATGAACGATTGATAGAAGAATGGACGAACGAAGAAAGAATGAAAGAAGAATGTAAGAATGAACAGAGCAATGAGAGAAGAAGAAATCATTAAATGATTAAGCAAATGATGAATGAATAAATGAATGAATGAATGGATGGACGGTTTGATGAATAAATAATTGATTGAGTAAACAAATATTACAATAAACCAATGTTTTAATAAATGAGCGGCCAAATAAATGAATGAATGAATGAATTTGTGCAAGAACGAATTACCGAACAAACATCAATGAGTTAGAAGTAATACACAAACGAACAACTCATAAATAAAAGTTGAATAAATGATTGATTGAAAAATAAATGAATGAATAATCAAATGAACGCATGTTGTTTTCACGCACTGGTTTTCCCTTTCTTTTGTACCATGTTTTTCTAATTAGAGGTTTTATGAATGAACAAATGACGGAATGAGATTGAATAAATCATTTCTCGAATAAACGAACGAATGTATGAATAGATGAATAAACGTTTGTTGTCCTTTTTCATGTGCCTTCTTACATTTAAAGCGTGTTTCTTACAGCCACGCAAACGCGGTATACTAGACGCAAAGGCAGTTGGTAACGCTAATTCAATAAGTGGAAATTAACGCGCCCATCTGTCAATGACGTCACTCAATATGCAAATTATTACGCGTAATGACGAAATATATCAAAAGTTAGAAATGAATTATAAACAATAAGGTACTTACATAAATAGGTACAGCTTCCTACAGAATAAGTTAAAGATGGCGTCGGCGACGTCCATCGGGATTGCTCCGGCTAGCGACGGCGGTCGTGGGCTGCTCCCAGGTTGTATCCAGATTAATCTTCTTCCTGTATGTAGAGAACGGCAGGATCAGGTTTATAGGAACGAATAATCAAAGGCAAGGGAATCTACATAGTAAGATAAAGATACGATACCAGACACGACCACTCCACTCGAAGTTCCAATCAAAAAGCCACGTTTCAGCGTCTCCCGGAAACTTCCCCACTTTTTCTTCCACCACACGCGTCGGCGCAAAGTTCGTCCAATGCACTTCTGACGTGACGGAAATACACGCCAAGTCTTTCAAATTTAAGACGCGAAACTCCCGCACATCAAAATTAAACTAAGGAATGTCTAGTGCCAAATTTTTGGCACGTAACAGCCTATGCATCAAACACGGTACGAATCTTGATCATCTCACTTGAGTTTTATATCAGACCGGTGCGGCAAATAATGTACAAAATTAAACCGGTGTGAAGTTAGCAGCCAATTTCTGCGGTCATTTTCCCGGCAGCTCTTTTTAAATAAACGTAAATACCGACTTGCACAATTGGAGTTACACCTTCCTCTGCGGCACAACTATTGCTAAGGCCATATTTAACTCATCTGTAAAAAAAAATTCACTTGCAACCCGTAGGGCCTTTAAAATCTGTTCATAAACGATAAAAACAAAAAAATTAGAAATGGCGGAAGGCAATCGAGTTACACCTTATTGTAACCCCGATGGTACGGTACGCGAGCCACTACAGTAGTTGGTAGCAATGATAAATAATTACAAAAATGATGCGCAAATAAGGTATTACGTCATATAAATGTTACAAATTACTACATCACATAAAAAAACGAGAAAAGTACTTACGTAACTGTAGGCGCCAGTATTACGGCAGCTGGACTTCGTTGAGCCTTTCGGGCGTGGGTGATTCGTCTGGCCCGGTTGAAACCAAATCTTCTTCTTTTCTGTAGCGGAACACAGGAATACAGGTAAGGATGAACGATATCAGGTAAAAAATGGGAGGCAGCCTACATTGCCTGAAAAAGAAGACAAGAACGGCACAAAGAAAACTACACTCGTCCACGTCTTGGTCACCAGTCCTGACGTGTCCGGAAATCACCACACTCCGCGTCTGCGTAATCCTTTGCGCAAACGCACTGCCTGAAGTGACGGAAATACACGCACGTCTTTTTAAATTATTGGCGCAAAATCCTTACAAATTAAAACTAAATTTGGAAATGTTTACGGCCGATTTTTCGGCACGTAACAACCTTCTGCATTCGCAGAACGATTTCTAAGACTTCGTGTCAAAAAATGCACTTGCGACCCATAGAGGCCCTTCAAACTCTCCCCATGAAAGAATTAGAAATGGCGGAAGGCAATCGAGTTACACCTGCATTCGCAGAACCATTGCTAAGAGTGCGCTTAATGCATCTAAACAAACAAACTTCACTTATTTTGTTCCTAGATTTTTTAAGTCGACTGTTTTTCTTACAATTTATTTTACTAATTTCAAATTTTCTTTTAATATTAAATGTATATGCACAGAATTAGTTGCGACTCGTTCGTGGCCAATTTACTTCTACGTAACGATTTTTGACGTCAATTCACTATATGTATTTTTAGGCGTTTGGAAAAATGTGAAGATAAGAATGAATGCCGTGTGTAAATTGAGTGCAAAAATGCGAAGAAAGCCCAGTGAGTGTAAGGCGTGTGAGAGAATCGCAAAGGCGGGGACCAGAAAATAGCGCTTGCGAAGTATGAAAAACGATTATACAACGTAGAACAAAATGAAGACCCTGAGGAGGATGTGAGTTTGACAAGAAGAACGTTTGCAGCTGCAGACGAATTCCAGGTAATAACGAAGGGATTGCATGTAATTGATAAGAAAAGAAATCGATAATTACAGAACGCGAACATATGAATGTATACAACGGATAAGGATGACATAACCTGAAGCAATAGGGGCACGCTGTCTTAGTATTTCGTGGTTTTTCTTGCACAATCACGATAAATTATTGTTTTTGATCAAATTGCACTAAAACTATATCTGCTATACCAGGGCTGCGAAGGTTATGGTGTGTCGCTGGATTACTATGAATTTATCGAATACAATTTTGGTCATCAGTTAAACATATTGTAAATATAAAAGCCAGAATTGAAAGCGTTGCTTTTGTTCGATAATGCTCCAAGCCATCTGACAGATTTGTCCGATGTAACGGTAGAAGTGGTTTTCTTACAGACTAATACAACTTCGTTACCCAATCGATTCATCAAGGCATATTTTCGAATTTAAAACCAGGCATTCCAGGAATTAATCGATAAAACAGACCTCTAACTTCCTAACCTAATTTCAAATGAGTTGGAAGAACGTACGATTGGAGCTCAGCAAGGATGTCGACGCAAGAGAAGCTGTTAATGTTGACGAGGTTATTTTTTTATTGAATATTCAGGATAGTGACCCTGATTGGATATAAATTGTACTTATTGACGTGTCTGGACTGAGGACCTGAGGACTAATGAAATACTAAAATACTATCAAGCTAGCCGATAGAGCAGGTTGAATAATATAAACGTAACACGTTTGTAGAATAATTGCGGTAACAAACTACGATAGGTAATTAGGAGAGAGAATGGACTGTATATAAAATTTATTAATTAAATGTTCTTAATTAGTTAATCAAAGCAAAGCGTTTACTATAAAGCACTCACCTTGTTAATTATGCAGCCGTGCAGACGAAAAAACGATGAAACAAATACGACTCTTCCTTTGGCGGGTGAAGCGAAGCACATTTATTACAATAGCGGTTCTAACGAAAAGCGGTTCATAACTTGTTCTATGCAGAACGTGTGTAAGCGATGCGGTCAGTTCGAAAGACGAAACGATTCTCTCCTGAGCTTCGTGGATTTCCCAATCACTACACTGTTTGCAGATGCGCACTAACAACGTTCACCACTCACGGCACTGTTTGGCGCGTGCTTCCAGTAAAACCAAGGAAATTCCACTCTAATAAATTTAAATATACTGCGGCGAATTTAAATAACCAACAAACTCGATGTATTAATAAAATTGGCAGTCAAATTTACAATATAAACGGAACAACGTTATTGGTGGATTATTGCCTCAACTTAAATCGCTAACGTCAATCTAGAATAAATACACGAGTGTAACGAAATTAATCTTTTCAAAAATAAAGCCGGAAAGGAAATTTTAATGGATTTTGGGGCCGCAATGGAAAATATCAATCAGTTTATACAAAATGATTCGAACGTCGATAATTCAAAGATGGGACGAAATGTCTTTGAGGGGTGTCTCTTTTCTTGACAATCGCTTGCTGACCGAAACAAAAAATCAAACGGCTTTAGTTGATCATAAACAAACCGAAAGAAAGAGGCTTTTTTCAATTTATAAATACACCCATCTACCGAAAGCCCTTTGTACCTTTTCTCCAAAGATGAATTCTTTAAATCAATTTTTGAAAACATTGAAGTTGGAAAAGTTTACTTTTTATTGTAACGTTGATTTATATCTTTCATATTTGATTTAATTTCTCGTTAACATCGCTTCTTTTTATTACTTTTACATGATTAACAAAATAAGTACTTGATCTCTCACAGAACGATTGTCAACATTTTTCTTACCGATACCTTCATCATACTTTTTCTCAAGCTCATTTACTTTTTATCACCTTTATTTAATTTATCTTTAATCTCTTCCTCAATTTTTCCATTTTAACTTCGTAACTTGTAGAAATAATTAAACGATGCTAACTCTATTTTATCGTGCACCTTACCTGGATCCTCAATACGCTTTAACTTTTCTTCACTTACTTCTTCTCGTACCTCCGTTACTTTTTCTTTTACTTGATGAACTTCTTCATCTACCCTACGTATTTCTTCATCTTCTTCGTTTATTTCTTGTATTTCACAAATTCAAACAAACGCTGCCTTTTTCGACTTCGTCATCCCATTTAAAATATTCTTCACCACGTATAATTCTCTTCTTGTTCGGATCTATTACCAACTTTAACCTATCAATCAAATTCACTCCAAAAATTGCCTCCATCTTCAATCCAGGTACAATCATGAATTCTTAAAATTTTATCTTGCTTAATTCATATCTTAGGATTGATATTTTGTTTCCTCTATGGTTTTGTTAGTTTCTTTTAAACCTGAGCTAATTTTTCACTCATCTCTTTAAATTTCCGTTTATTCTTGGACTTTCTAATCTTAAATTTTCCCTCAACTTTGCTAGATTCTCTCCAAAGCCCATTCACAACTCCTTAGTATTTTTATCCAATTTTTTGTCCATTTCTTTCATTTTCTTCACTCATTTCCTTCATGCCTTTTTCATTCCTTTTTATCATCGTTTTGTTCCTGCTTACTTTGATTTAAATTTAATAAAAGAGCTTAATTCCGGTGTCTCTCCTACACTCTAATCCTTGTTATAGTTCCGACTGTTCTAGTCTAAGGTATACTGTTAAAGTCCCGGCATAATTGACAAGAGCCACTATGACAGTTGGCAACACAAAATAATCACGTACATAATATTGCACAACAAGGTATTACGTCATTATTGCGTCTCAGATTTGAATCACATACAAAAGAAAAAAATAAAATGTACTCACGTAAAATGTGGAGTTCTTCACAACATTCCAGCTATTCTGACGACAGGATCTCGGCGTTGGTTGGGCTTGGGTCGGCCTTCGCCCTCGTCGAAACCGAATTAAGCTGTCTTCTCTCTTCTTTTGTTGTAGCGATACGATAGGCATAAGGTAGGGGAGCGATAAAAGGTACGATACAGGAAACCTACATATCTGAAAGAGATGACACGATAAAAAGACGACACAGATCAACCTCACTGTTCGACGTTTCGTTCACTAGTCCACGGCGTGTCCGAAAACGCCGCTTATTTCCTCACTCCACGTCTGCGCATTCTCTTGCGCCGACGCAACTGTCTGAAGTGACGGAAATGCACGCACAAGTCTTTTAAAATATTGACGCGAATTCACTCGTAAATTAAAAACTTTCAATACCAATTTTTAGCATGTAACATCTTTCTTTACTTTAGGATTTTCGTTTTTCGGATCTTCCACATAAACGCTGTCCTGAGAGCCAACTTCTACCCCTTTTAGTTCTCAAACCCTCGTGAACTTCTTTTATTTTATCAATCACACTAGAAACTAACAGAGAAGATTTCTAGAAAATCCTACGAGACATAAACTAATTTTCAGACGACTTAATCGTACCTCTATGTTGGGTCGCCAATAAATTTATACTACGGATGCTGCGAAATAGAAAATGTTAGCCCTTACGCTGGGCATCAATAAATAATGCTGTGAATGCTAGCTTAAACCGGCCCAAATATTAGGAGTCAATAATTTTCTCTGCCCACATCATAAAAATTATTTTGACATCCGATCATTACATGAGTTTGGACAGACAAAAGAAAATCATCAGGTTTCGATTGACTTTCGCCTTTCGCGCACTAAAAACTACAATTTTTCCTGTTTTTATTAACTTTTCTGCTTCTTTGCCACTTAAATGTCCATGAAACCACTTTCCAGTAGTAAGATCTTCACAATTTAATGATAATTTAAGCTCGATAGGTTTCCCATTTTCTTCTTTAACTTGCCCCTGATTTTCCATATAATACCGGACGGGTTCTGATGTGTAGTAAACTTTTCGCTAGCATATAATTCGTAGACATCATCAGAATTTTGTATTTTAATGAGTTACTTTGTTATACTACGGTTCTAAACTCTAAGGTATACTTTTAAAGTCCCGGCGCGCAGTGTATAAGAGCCACTACGACAGTTGGTAACAATGAATACGTGCGTAATATTGCGCAATAAGCGATTGCGTCATATTTATGATCAAATTATTATCACATGCAAAAAAAGATAAAGGCACTTACATAAACTGTAGAACTCATCACAACATCATCATTTTATCATCATCATATATACTCCTATTTTGGAACAGATACTTGTGGTGGGCGAGTTAAGGTTCTACCCATACCTATTCTGGGAAACATCGGACTACCGGACAACATGGCAGCTATTCTCGCGTCAGTGGGACGTTGCGAGCGTGTGTCATCCTTTGCCCCGTCGTCGAAACCGAATTTAAATTTGTCTTCTTCTTCTTGTTGTAGAGATACGAAAGGAATACAGGTAGGAGGAACGATATCAGGTAGAGATGAAAGGAAACCTACATTACCTGAAAGACAAGACAAAGGCACACAGATAACCACTCGGTTCGACGTCTGGTCGACTAGTACTGACGCGACGGAAATCACCACTTTCTTTCCACTCTGCGTCTGCGCAATCCCGGGCGCCGACGCAACTAGCTAAAGGGACGGAAATGCACGCACGTCTTTTAAATTATTGGCGCGAATTTACTTGCAAATTAGAAAATTACAGAAATGTTTACGTGCCGATTTTCTGCATGTAGCAACTTGGCTATTACGTCTCACCTTTATTCGAAGAACTTGGTTAAACTTAAAAGCTGCAGTCGACGCTTCTATCCATTAAAAGTTTTTCGGCTTCTATCCCTGTTATAGTAGCCCAGAACCACCTCCTAGAACTTATTATTACTAAAACTTACTAATAAAATTACATTAATAGATTTTAAACAGAGTACTACTGCTATACAAAATGCCATCTGGTTTTTATAAGAACTGACACCTTCCTTGGGTTACGGTTCTAGTCTCAATGGTACAGGATTTATTGTTTTCTTTGTCTCTCCTTATTATACCCCCGCCGTACGGTACGCGAGCCACTACAGTCAGTTGGTAGCAATGTTAAATAATTGCAAAAATGATGCGCAATTGAGAGATTACGTCATGTAATTATTTAAAATTACTACATCACATAAAAACCAGGAAAGTACTTACGCAAAATATAGGACTCTCACAGCACTACTCCATGATGGCGGCAGCGGGGATCCGCTGGTCTTTCGGGTGAGGGTGTTCGTTGGGCCCGGTTGAATCCAAATTCAATTTGTCTTGTTCTTCCTATTTATTTACGGAACCACAGGAAACTGGTAAGAGGAACGATAATTGGCAGAAATGGGAGGAAACCTACATAACAAAAAAAAAAGAAGACACGATAAGACGCAAAGGTAACTACATTCGTTCACCAGTTTCAACGTGTCCGGAAATTGCCACCACTCTCCTTACACTCCGCGTCGGCGCAATCTCGCGCAAACGCACTGTCTGAAGTGACGGAAATACACACGTCTTTTCAAATTATTGGCGCGAAATCCTTACAAATTAAAACTTGAATTGAAAATGTTTAGTGCCGATTTTTCGGCACGTAACATCTGATGACGTTATTCTGGCCCCAGTTGCTCCTGTGGACATTCCCCTTTCGAATATTCTGCCTTTGTACCGTTCCGATCCACTGCTTCTCTGGTATCTAAAGGAATGTATGAACTGGCTCCTCGTTCTGGTCAGTATCATCCATGGTTGACCCATTGAAGATATTCCAAAGACGATGCATCGCCTTACCTCTTTCGAAGTGTCCCACTAAATATTTGATAATTTGCTTATCCTCTAAAGGAGGTTCAAGCTGTTTCACAACACTAAATTTCTTTATGGCATACAACTCCCTTGTCATGTCAGAATCACGGCTGTAACAGCCCATAAATAAATTGTTTCTAACCTTAAATTGTTGGTTATCCTCTAAAATGACTTAAAATTTAACTTATGGCATTCCATGCAGGCAAGAAAGAAAGCAGTAATGGTCAGTAAACAAATCGCCTAAACAGAATACCGCAACAAAACAGGGACAGAATGGTAGAATGGAAATCCAAAAGAATTAGATTTCGGACTAGCTCAAAAACGTTGTAGAATGGGGTGGGTGACACAGAAAGAAGACAGGAAACCTCAAAAAATTATATTACCAACATACAGTCACGAAAGAATATTTACAAAAGTCCAAAACACATGTTTACATAATCGTGTTATAAGGTGATGTAAACGAAGTGTTAATTTACGTATAATACAGTATAAACCTAAACATTTCAAAATATCGAGGATAATATCTTATAATCTAAATAACATTTACATATCTACATACCAGTATCATCTTTCCAGCCCTAAATATGTACGTGAAAAAATTATACATAAAATTTATAGTAAATTCTGCCAGAAATAATACAGAACGACTGCTTTGGGGAAGTGTACCTTGTAAGATTTAAGAACGTAACATTAAATTTTTATATAACATAATCAAGTATTAACGAGCAAGTTGTTGACGTTAACATTACTTTACACAGAAAAGTAAACAGTAAAAAATTCTCTAATGCAAGCTTTAAGAATAATGTACATAATCGTTCATGTTCTGAGCATGCAGTGTTATACTCTAGCTTTCTATATTCTAAGGTATACTGTTAAAGTCCCAGCGCGTAATTTATAAGAGCCACTACGAAGTTGGTAACATAATAAATGCGTCCGTAATATTGCGCAATAAGGTGTTACGTCATTATTACGCTCAAATTATTATCACATACAAAGAAAAGAAAGATAAAAGGTACTCACGTAAAATGTGGAACTCGTCACGGCATTGCAGCTACTTTGGCGTTAGTTGGGCGTTGTTGGGTGTGGTTCGATCTTTGCCCCTATGTTGAAACCAAATTGAATTTGTCCTCTCTTCTTGTGTAGCGGGACGGTCAAGGATACAGGTAGGAGGAACGATAATAGGTATAAGGCAGGAAACCTACATATCTGAAAGAGAAGACATAAAAAGGCACACAAATCAACCTGACTGTTTGACGTTTGGTTGACTAGTCCCTGACGTGACGGAAATCACCACTTACTTCTCCACTCCGCGTCTGCGCAATCTCGGGCGCCGACGCAACTATCTAAAGTGACGGAAATGCACACACAAGTCTTTTAAAATATTGGCGCGAATTCACTCGCAAATTAGAAACTTACAATGCCAATTTTGGCATGTAACAGCAGTTGGTAACGTACAGTCTGCAATTTAATGTGGAATCAACTCAAAAAAATGCCTGTCTTCCAAAACAGCAACACAAGTTAAAGCAAGCAGAAAAAAACTACCTTAGACCAAGTTGTCGTCCTTTCTAGTACCATCTTACAGGAATTTAGTAGGTATAAGGTAGCAATCACCGAGGACAAAGATGGAATGGCCTAACACTGCCAAGGTCGTCGGAGAATGGATATCTTTAGTAAAGAAATAGTACAGTTTCAACCTCAAGAAAAGATTGGTTCCTCCCGAAAAATCTAAAGTAAGAAAAGGAACGAGGAAGAAAGCCAAAACGAGACAATAACTGTCAAGCCCCAAATTATGCAAGGGAACAACAAGACTGCTGGATTGAAACGTTTAGGTACCTAATCGTATTAAACGAACAACCGAAAAAAAGAATAGGTAACTAGGCCTAAAAATCAACTAAGTCGTGATTTCTGAAGAAAAGAAGAATGGTCTAGAAAGCACCTACCACCGGAAGCAGATCGAAAAATTTAACCACGTTCGTATGAGAACTAACAGTAAGAAAACCAATAGAAGGAAAGGGAAAGGAAAGTGGATCAACAGGAACAGAGAAGCAAAACTAAAAAAATCTAATCTAAAAATAAAACCATAAATAAGTAGTACCAAAACTAAAGAAAGAACAACCAAAAATATGTATGTGTGAGGAAGAGCACGCATGCACGGATGTGTGTGTATAGCTGGTAGGTGGGTGCCCGCATGGGTGGGTGCGTGCGTGGGTTGTCCATACATGCATGTGTTCGACCGCTTACGACAGGGAGGTCGTACCATGGGACTATTATAATCCGGACCCACACAGGGTTTGGGTGAATACGCAGAGCAAACATAAAAGAATAGAAGGAAAACCAATCGGAAGAATAAAATTATTAGAAAATAAGAAAACGTAAAGTTCAAAAAACAAGATCTATGGAAGGGTGGAGTCAGTATAGAAATTGGGGGCTCAGACGACTAGTAATGGGGTGTAAGACATTTGCGTCGCCAGCAGACTGAAAAATTTAACCAAGTTTGTATGAAAATTAACAGTAAGAATACCAGCAGAAGAAAAGGGAAAAGAAAGTGGATCAAAAGGAATGGAGAAACAAAACAAAAAAAAAATTGTTCACAGATATGTACATTTTGGTCCTTTAGTTACAACTCAATAAGTGCTATTTTGTAAAGTCCTTGTTTTAAACTTTTCATTGCAAACACATTTAATACAATAGGAGTAAATGGGCCCCAAATAATTCCCTATATTTATTATTGCACGCTGGAGTATGGTGAGCTCATAATAACCCAGTTTATTAATGTATGCCTTTCACCTAGCATATAATTACTACAAAATTAATAACCCATGTACCCTTAACAATCTCATATAAATTCGGAATGAAATTTAGTAAACTTTACATACACCTTTTTCTTTTAATATTTAAAATACCCTCATCATAGTCAAGTACACGTATCTTTTCCAATACGTTTAAAAAAACCATAAATAACCCCCAAAGTTCACTCACACATCACAAATAATGCCAACAGTTTATCAAATAACAGCAAATTCAAATGAGTTACCTGGAAAATGCTTCAAGACTCCATCTCCGTCGACGATGCTGTCCTCGAAATCCCTTGGCCTCTTGTCTATGCGCTCTGACCCATCAGATATTTATAGATGATAACTCAATCTATACTGAGCTCCGTGCTACCAATCAATATACCATCCCAGCATCCAAATTCTCTTATCTTACACGTGTGTTTATTGCTTTATTAGTTTACTAGCTTGACATGGTATGGGTTGGACCTAAGTTTAATTTAAATCACTCGCCACTACTCGCGTTAATAACTATAAGGCCCCAAATACCAAGTTATAAGAACTAGTACTACCTTACTATATTACAAATAAATTTTAATACTCACAAAACTCTACTATAACGTCGGTTTGTTGTTATACGTAGTTAAAGCGATGCGAAAATCAAGAGTAGTAAAGAGAAACTTAATAACGTCCATCCCGTATTTATATGGTTCAAAATGTCACCTCCCGGACTCACTTAACGCGAAATACTCAATTTAAATAATATTTCTGCAAATTTTGGATATAACCGCTTTAAAACTTCCAGAAATTTAGTTCGTGAACATGCTATATAATCCGAACCACCGCATTTTTCTGTCGCGTGTTCGTCTGTTTATCAACTACTCGTTTCAACCAATGACAGTTCTATGTCATCATAAAACCCCGCCTGTAATAATGTTATCTCCGTCTTATGCATATTGGATGTCGCGTTCCAACCCTACTTGAGTGGTAGAAAATCGATATTACTGACCGCGTCTTATGGACTCCACGTGGGTTGAATACGTGCTTTAGAAATCGAATGCTTTTATACCCGTCTCTATCTGTGGCATCTTATTGATTGTGCATCCCTTCCGCTCTTTAAGAAACTCTTGTTAGCTTTTATGCGAAGCCACTGACGGTTGAACAATATTTTCCTTGAAACCCGCTTTATTATGTTCACAAATACAAAGAAGCTGACCTTTCAAACATGCAGGTGTTCTTTATTGATCGTTTAAAATAACAATTCTCGGAGCTTATATTTTACGGTATTCGATACAATTAACGTCCGTGTTTGTTACAACGAATCCTTTTCGCCTTGTGATTATTGATTTTATATACCCCGATGCATTTTCTGACGTTATTACACGTTGAATTAAATAAATTAAATTAATTATGCGTTTCTATTTGTTTTTATAACTGGTTTTCCTTTATGAACCTATTACTTTGCAATCATTAATTATAAAAATACGTCAATACTTGTTCGTTTAAATTAAATACATGAAATAAATTTTGTTCGTCAATAAATTGTTCCTTTCTCTATACAGGGTGTTTGAAATTGCATTGCTTACCCCAAATTTAACCCTTTAAATCCACTACAATATATATATATATATATATATATATATATTGCTGTGATAAGGGGTTGTTTAAGGGTGTATTTTATAGCAAAGGTCGTGCAGGAACCATAAATTATAATAGGAAGCAGAAAACTGCATTTATTTAGTAGAAAATTTAATGATTCTTATATTACATAAATAATAAGCATTTAACACCCTGTATATACAGGGTGCCCACAATCTATCTCCGTATATGGGTAACTTTTTTATTATAGAAGATACAATGTTGGTTAAATTAGCAAAGTTGAAGAGAAATTTACGAGTAGTATGATGCTTTTTTGAAAACTCACCTAGATGCTCAACTTTTTTAGATATTTGAAAAAAACTGAAATTTGCCATTTTCTTCAAACGCTAATAACTTTTTAACGGTTTAACCTATAGAGAAAATAAAAACTGCTTGTAAGGTAACTTTTTACGTAGAATTCAATAGCGTATATGACAATTTTAATTGGAAATGGGTTTTCAAGCTACAAACATAACCTCACTTTTTTTAAATGGAAACCATAGTTCAATATAACCCAAATTGAAAGGTTTTTCTTTTCTGATTACACTGATGTAAGGGTTGATGTACTTATTTTCAGTAGTTTCTTCATAATAAAGAAAAAACGATTTATTTATTTGCGGGCATCAAGGAGTCCATGGATACATATTACAAACAAACAAAATGTGTAAAAATCAATAATGGAAACACAAGTTTATTGTAACTAAATTTATTATAAACTAAGAAAAATAAAATACTTAAAAAATAAACTATCCATACAATACAAATAACTTAATCAAAGGAAACAAAAATTAATTAATGCGAATTCTCTTCAACTTTGCTAATTTGACCAATATTGTATCTTCTATAATAAAAAAGTTACCCATATACGGAGATAGATTGTGGGCACCCTGTAGAGTATAATTAGTTTTAAGCGACGCAAATGAACACATCTTACAACAATAGGACGCATAGTTAGAATAGAAATAGGTAATTCATACATTAGGTGAATACCAATATTTAACACCCGATATATAGAGCTCTAGTAATTTTAAGTAATGCAAACAACGATATTTTTCAGTAGAAGCATGCGTATTTAGAGGATTGATAATAAATGTAATTAAACACGCATTCAAAAGAATTCTAATTAGTTATGATATAATACGGAGATAAGAGATAAAACTTAACAAAGCCTTATGTAAGTGTGTAGAAACAATTAACATCTTTGATAAGAAAATGCAGTTCAAAGATGTGTAAATAAATAAACATACACGAAAATTAAAATTCAAATTGCATCAGGGTATTTTTGTATAATATGGAAAACGCGATTATTTTCTCAAAACACCGTATGGTCTGATAACGAGGTATCTATAAGCAAATAACCATTACCTGGGAAACGAATTTGTTACATCAGAAAACCACTTCAAGTGTAGGAAATACAAAGACCTCATTGGTTAAGATTAGCAACGGACTTGTAAGCCAAGCCCACATCCAAGTGGGATCAACCCATATATTAATAGCAAGCAATGATAACGGAGCTCAGTTTTAACTCAACAAGGCCAAGCTGCGATATTCTGAACCTAAGAGTCATGCGTAATAATATTTTAATAGTGAAAATGTATAGTGCCACGAATATGAAAATTTCTATTGTCGATTAACGTAAGTAGAATTTGGGGAATTTATTTAAACTAATAAGATAATAATAGGGCTTCAAGGGTGACGACAATAATTTGAGGCTGATGATAATAATTCCGAATTGGTGGAGAATAATTTAAAAATCCAAATGGGTGTATAATAAATCTGAGTGTATGGATAATCTTAGTTGGTTGATAATATTTCAAATGTGTTGATGACAATAATTCTGAATTGCAGTTGCACGTGGCCGTTACAGATGCGTTGGCTGGTGTTTTCCAAATTCTTAGAGCATCGATTGGCCAAGTTGTAACGGTTAGAGCAACAAGCGTTTTAATCGTAGATCATTACAATTTTGTAATTTTGATTTGTATAGCCGGCTGTGCCATCACATGCATGGCATTGAAGCAACCTGCATGGAATAAAGTATGTGAGGATTTAAAATCAAATTTTTTTATATGTTGCTTACTATGCAGCCGTGTAAATACTTTTATAATTACTGAAATGGCCAAATTGCATGGTATATACCCTCCAAGTTGGAATTACTCCTTACTTTGTTCGTAATAATATTTGATATGTATAGACATTTAATTTTTGGCGCCCAAACGTTTGTCGCTTTACAAAGTGATGATTTTTTTACGATTGTTGTACGTATCAAAAGCTATTTAAATAATATGACCAGATATACAGCAGCTTTATATTTATGATGATTTACACAGCACATTGTATATAATTGAGTATCGTTACCGCACTGTTTGACATACTTATCCCATTTGACTACCGGAGGTTATTTTTGTTATTTTTTTAAATATGTTTGAATAATGAATGTCATCTTAATTGCATTTTATCTTAAACGTTTTCGCATGATTACTTTTTTTTTTCTTTTGTAAATTAAAGTGTGCGTTTTACATATTTTTTTTAACGTGTGCATTCATTTATTAGACATAATTTTATTTTATGCATGCATCGTTTTATTTTACAGTTACCATTACTTAACTTTATTGTGATCTTAGCAGTTAACACTTCAATCGCTACATGGCTTACAACCCGGTCAACAAGGCCACCTCCTTTTAAAGACTGAAAATGGTCAATATCAGTTGTTGCGGGTGGGACCAGCGCCTGCTGTTACCGGTGCGTTAACGCCAAACACAGCTACTGGGGCTACTGCACCTTTGACGTTTCGTATGCAAACAGTTCCTGCTGTAAGTATTTTTGTGTATCGTTATTTTGTCGTTTGATTTGTATAATACTTGTAAAATTATTCAAGTTCTGTGCGCTGTGTGTATAGTAAACGTGTGATGTTTTTATACAAACCTTATTAGAGTACTATTACGTATCAAATTATGATTTACCTTTGAATTAACTGTATTACTGTATTTATGGATTTGCATCGTTTCGATAGTTTTTCTTGCTATTAATCTCCTTATCTAAAATATTTGTATTATGGAAATCAAAGCTGTAGTTTTGTCTACAGCGTAGGTTGCTGGGGCTGTTACATGCCACAATTGGACATGTACACTTTTTAAATTTGTGAGTAAATTCTTGCCATTATTTTTATTAAATATATCGATGTTGCAACGCAGTATTTTAAGATCTATTTGATCTAGGCGAGACTTGTCCTTGAAGTTGGTCGCTCAGCAGTATGTTAGTCTATACGAGACTCATGAAGAGTTGTTCGCTCAGCATTGCATAAGTCTAGACGAGACTCGCGGTAAGTTTATTGCTCTAGTAATTTTTGAATTATTTTTTGAGGATGATGTTGAAGTTTTTCTTCATTAGTCTAGGTGAAGCTCAAAGGAGAGTTTCTCATCCTAGCAATTATATGCGTTGTAAGATATATTTTTCTCGTTCTTCAACAACTTTTCTTCTGAATTATTACAGTTGCCCACTTTATCCTTTATCATTACTTGTTTTCTCTTTCTATCAAGTTATCAGAACATATAAACATTTTTTTGTTGTTTTTTATGTTCTGGTAACTTGATAAAAAGGGAAAACAAGTAATGTTAAAGGATAAAGTGGGCAACTGTAGTAATTCAGAAGAAAAACGCATGGAATAGAAACTCCTAGTTTTTGCAGCTGCGTATATGGACTCTTACAATGGCATAGGCCTCGTCTCCTATGTGAACCCAAAGAAAAAAGCATCCACTCAAAACATCAGCTAAAACCAATCATAAAAATTCAATGAGTTATTGCAACCAAAGTTACGACAATCACCACAAAATTAAACGATGTAAGATAAATGCTTAAAACAAAATAATCTGTTGTAGAAAAGGTGCGAGGATTGATTAAATGAAGCGACAGAATTATACTGGGGAATCTAGATAATAAACAGATATGTGACTATCAATAAATTCAAGGGAAAGTCAACAGGCAGCAAAAAGATAGCTAGTTTAAGGTAAATAAGCCAAACGTTATTATACCCCCAACGGTACGGTACGCGAGCCACTACAGTAGTTGGTAGCAATGATAAATAATTGCAAAATGACGCGCAAATAAGGTATTACGTCATATAAATGTTCAAATTATTATCACATAATAACAATGGTTATATTAATTATAAGGAAAACCAAAAGGTACTCACGTAAACTGTAGGACTTCTCACAGCATCACGCTAGTATAACGGCATTTAGCGTCGGGGAGCTTCCGGGCGTGGGTGATCCGTTGGACCCCCCTTGTCGAATCCAAATTTTATTTGCCTTCTTCCTTATGTAGAGGTACGGTAAGGGAGGCAGGTAGAGGTACGGTAATTGGGTATAGCAGGAAACCTACATAACAAATAAAGAAGACACGATAAGGCACAAAGATAACTATACTCGGCGACGTCTCGTTGACCAGTCTTCGCGTGTCGGAAATCACCACCCTTCCTCCACACTCCGCGTCTATGTAATCCTTTGTGCAAACGCACTGTCTGAAGTGACGGAAATACGCGCACAAGTCTTTTAAATTATTGGCGCGAAATCCCTTACAAATTAAAACTTTACAGGAATGTTTACGGCCGGCTTCGGCACGCAATAACGTGTAGAAGGTTGCTGTATAAGAAAAAATGGCTAAATAAAGTTAACTAATTCATAGTAGGGACAGAAACATTAGATAAATCGTTAAAGAAACGAAACGTGAAAAATTTAATTAGCATTTGGGTCAGCAGAGAATGGTTTAAGGTCTTTGATATGCCACCTTCCTTGGCGTTTTCCTTCAGCATCTTGGAGTTCGTAGATAAGTGGACTAACAACACGAGTGACCTTACATAGAATGAATTTAGGAGCTAATTTTGAAGAAATTTCTTTAGTAGTATCCGATAAGACATAATTCTTTTTCCAAACATGTTCGCCTAAAGCAAAGGAAATATTTCGTTTACGCAGATTATAGTGGTCTTTACTTTTTTCGTGAGCTTTTAGCAATTGTTTTCTAACGTCGTTAAAGATAGAAGGTAATGATTGTTGGTCTTTGTCCCAGCGTACTTTTTCGTCAAATTCAATTACGCTAATATCGTCCGGAACTGAACCATACTAACTACCATCGATTGGGGTATATCTTCCAAAAACAAGAAATGAAGGCGTAAATTGGGTTGCTTCGTGTTTGGATGTACGCAAAGCTTGAGAGATTTTAAAAACATTTTTATCCCACCAAGTGTGATATGAATCAATAATATGAAGAGATAGCAGTAATTAAGACTCGCTTTATTCATAACAGTTGTTGAAGAACGAGAAAAATATATCTATTACTACGCATTATAATTGCTAGGATGACAAGTCCTCCTTTGAGCTTTACCTAGAATAATAAAGAAAAACTTCAACATCATTCTCAAAAAATGATTCAAAAATTACTAGAGCGGTAAACTTACCACGAATCTCGTCTAGACTTATGTAATGCTGAGCGACCAACTCTTCATGAGTCTCGTTTAGACTAGCATACTGCTGAGCGACCAACTTCGACGACAAGTCTCGCCTAGACCAAATAGATCTTAAAATGCTGCGTTACAATATCGATATATCTAATAAAAATAATGGCGGGTATTTACTCACAAATTTAAAAAGTGTACATGTCCAATTTTGGCATGTAACAGGGCAGTGCTTTTTCTATTGTTACTGTTTGTTGTACATTTGAGATCGATAAACGCTTGCTTAGGTACTGCTTAGTGTTGCCTGTGTAAGTCCCGGGGCATTCTGTAAATAGTATGAGTCCTATTATTATTGTTAGTATTTGGTTTAAGTTTAGTAAACGTACTTTGTAAAGAATTGTTAGGTTTATGTACTACCCAAGGCACTTTTTTAGTTATTTCAGAAATCTCTAGGCTGTAGATATTCCTGAAAATAACAAATGGCCAATTACCCACTGTAACATTAAGTACTACACGCAATGTTAATGACGAAGTTGATCGACAGAAACTAATGCGCTTCCAGCTTAGTAGTGACAATTTTGCCTGGTATTAGGAAAGTCGTTCAAGCATAGCGAACGAAAATTAAATTGTTGGTTATTTTACTAAACGAAAAGCCAGAGACCTGTTCTGCTGTGGTTGGAGCTCACCAGATTGACCGATTTCTCTTAGCAAAATAACCAACAGTTTGTTATAGTCTCTGGTATAACTGTTATAGTCTAGTGTACCACTGTTATAGTCCCGCACGCGCGTGTTCAGAGCCACTACAACAGTAGGCAACACATACTAACCACGTACATAATATTGCACAACAAGATATTACGTCATAATTGCGTCTCAAATTGTATCACGTACCAAAAATGTTTACAGTGATACAAGATGCGCCTTAAAAGAAAAGATAAAATGTACTCACTTAAAATGTGGAACTCTCCGCGATTTTGCGGTCATCCTTGCGCAGGGGCCATACTCTTCTTCGTCTGGGCGTTGTTTGGACGTGGGTAGGGCTATGCTCTCTGAAGCCAGATTAATTTGTCTTCCCTCTTCGTCGTCTGTAGCGCGGTACGGTAGGAATAAGGTCAAGGCAACGATATCAGGTAGAGATAAAGGGAAACCTGCATTATCTGAAAGAGAAAAGACAAAGGCACGGCACAGGTAACGTCACTGTTCGACGTCTCGTTGGCTAATATTCGCCGTGTCGGAAACCGCGCATTTACTTCCTCACTCCACGTCTGCGCATTCTCTTGCGCCGACGCAACTGTCCGAATTGACGGAAATGCACAAGTCTACTTTTTAAAATATTGGCGCGAATTCAGTCATATTTAAAACTGTAAAATGCCATTTTTGGCATGTAACAAGTTCTTCAATTATTTCCTAATACCAGACAAAATTATTTGTCACTATACTGGGTGTTCCAAAAGTATGGAAACTGTAAGATATTCCGCTAAGAACGCCTTTTCGGAAAAAATGTCTTGAACAAAAGTTGTAGGAGTTTTGATGCTCGATTGAATGGTGACCGTGAATTGGACCTTGAACCTGCCCTTCGTCATTTGAAGGTCAACTAAGTTTTTGAAATAGGAACCTGTATTTTTTATTGCGGATTTGTAAAGAACAGAAAATTTATACATTCAAATATGACCTTGGCCATAACCTTGACCATGACCTTCAATGTCAATCCAAAGTCAATGTTGTTTTTGCAACGGGAACACTGAATAACTTAGAAGCAATTAAATTTCTTGAAAAATAATAAGAACAAATGGTTTAGGATTTTTCCCTGGCTATTTAATGGTGACTTGGATTTGAATTTGGCCTTGTCCTTTAAGGTTATTTCAAGGTGAACTATGTTTTTTCAAATAGGAATCCCTACTTTCTATTGCGGATTTGTTTTAGGATTTTTCCCTGGCTATTTAATGGTGACTTGGATTTGAATTTGGCCTTGTCCTTCAAGGTTATTTCAAGGTGAACTATGTTTTTTCAAATAGTAATCCCTACTTTTTATTGCGGATTTGGAAAGAGCAGGAAATTTTACATTCAAATATGACCATGACCAAGACCAAGACCAACGTTTTAGGATTTTTCCCTGGCTATTTAATGGTGACTTGGATTTGAATTTGGCCTTGTCCTTCAAGCTTATTTCAAGGTGAACTATGTTTTTTCAAATAGGAGTCCCTACTTTTTATTGCGGATTTGGAAAGAGCAGGAAATTTTACATTCAAATATGACCATGACCAAGACCAACGTTTTAGGATTTTTTTCTGGCTATTTAATGGTAACTTGGATTTGAATTTGGCCTTGCCCTTCAAGGTTATTTCAAGGTGAACTATGTTTTTTCAAATAGGAATCCCTACTCTTTATTGCGGATTTGGAAAGAGCAGGAAATTTTACATTCAAATATGACCTTGACCATGACCTTGACCCAGACCAACGTCACTCCAAATCAATTTTGTTTTTGCAACGAAAACACTGAAAAACCTTGAGGCTATCAATTTTTTTTAAAAAGTTTTAGGATTTTCCCCAGGCTATTCAGTGGTGACCTTGATTTGACCTTGACCTTGTCCTTCAAGTACATTTCAAGGTCAACTACGTTTTTTAAACGGGAACCCCTAAGCCTAAAACGAGAATCCTGGCGAATAAAAGTAAGGAGATATCACAGCTATTTAAGGAAAAGCGAAGGATCCTGACCAGTCGAGGCGAAGCGTAGGGTCTCAGCCAGTTAAGGCTTGGAGAAGAAACCCGGCGGTTAAAGCAAGGATAGATCCCGGCCAGTTAAGGCAAGGATATAGCTGGGCCCGTTGGGACACAGCTTACAACCTGTGTTAAAAATGGCCTCTATCAACATCCTGGCAGATTCCTAGACGGACATAAAAATTTTCAATGGCATTTTTTATAATTTCATGTGTTATATCAGTGCAAACATTCACTATTCTTTATCTCAGATCTTCCAGATCCCGCGGTTGTATTACATAAACTTTATTCTTTATGTAGCCCCAAAAAAAAAGTCCAGTGGATTCAAATCAGGTGATCTAGCTGGCCACTCAATCGTTCCTCTCCTACCTATCCAACGATTATTGAATTCTCCATTTAGATAGTCTCTTACAATTGTCCGAAAATGTGCATGCGCGTCATCTTACTGAAACCAAACTTCATCGTATTTTTGTTATAGTCCCGGCGTAACCGTTATGAGCCACTACTACAGTTGGCAACACTGATACGACCCACGTTCACATTATTGCACAACAAGATATTACGTCATAATTTGGTGACAAATTGTATCACGTACCAAATGTGTTTACAGTGATTCAAGATGCACCCTAAAAAAGATAAAAAACACTTACCTAAAAATGTGGAACCTTAACTGGCTGGGAACCTTTGCCTCGCCTCTTGACTTGCTTTTTCTTAAATAGCCGTGATATCTCCTTGCGTTTATTCTCCAGGATTTTTGCTTTAGGCCTAGGGTTTCATTTGAAAAATAAAGTTGACTTGAAATGACCTTGAAGAACAAGGTCAAGGTCAAATCCAAAGTCACCATTGGATAGCCAGGGGAAAATCCTAAAACATTTGTTCTTATCATTTTTCAAAAAATCAATTGCCTCAAAGTTATTTAGTGTTCCCGTTGCAAAACAAATTTGACCTTGGAATGACGTTGAAGGTCATGGTCAAGGTCAGTTTCAAGGCCACAGTGAAGGTCATATTTGAATGTAAATTTTCCTGCTTTTTCGTAATCCGCAATAAAAAATAGGGGTTCCTATTTGAAAAACCGTAGTTGACCTTGAAGGACAAGGTCAAGGTCAACTCCAAGGTCGCCATTGGATAGCAAGCGGAAAATCCTAAAACTTTTGTTCTTATCATTTTTCAAAAAATTCAATTGCCTCAAAGCTATTTAGTGTTCCCGTTGCAAAAACAAATTTGACCTTGGAATGACGTTCAAGGTCATTTTCAAGGACATGGTCAAGGTCATATTTGAATGTAAAATTTCCTGCTTTTTTCTAATCCGCAATAACAAATTGGGGTTTCAATTTGAAAACCGTAGTTAACCTTGAAATGGCCTTGAAGGACTAGGTCAAGGTCAAATCCAAGGTCACCATTGGATAGCCAGGGGAAATCTTAAAACATTTGTTATTATCATTTTTCATAAAATTCAATTGCCTCAAAGTTATTTAGTGTTCCCGTTGCAAAAACAAATTTGACCATGGAATGACTTTGAAGGTCATGGTCAAGGTTATTTTCAAGGTCATGGTCTAGGTTATTTTCAAGGTCATGGTCAAGGTCATATTTGAATGTAAAATTTCCTGCTTTTTCCTAATCTACAATAAAAAATAGATGTTCCTATTTGAAAAACCGTAGTTGACCTTGAAGTGGCCTTGAATGACAAGGTCAAGGTCAAATCCAAGGTCACCGTTGGATAGCCAGGGGAAAATCCTAAAACATTTGTTTTTATTATTTTTCAAAAAATTCAATTGCCTCAAAGTTATTTAGTGTTCCCGTTGCAAAAACAAATTTGACCATGGAATGACTTTGAAGGTCATGGTCAAGGTTATTTTCAAGGTCATGGTCTAGGTTATTTTCAAGGTCATGGTCAAGGTCATATTTGAATGTAAAATTTCCTGCTTTTTCCTAATCTACAATAAAAATAGATGTTCCTATTTGAAAACCGTAGTTGACCTTGAAGTGACCTTGAATGACAAGGTCAAGGTCAAATCCAAGGTCACCGTTGGATAGCCAGGGGAAAATCCTAAAACATTTGTTTTTATTATTTTTCAAAAAATTCAATTGCCTCAAAGTTATTTAGTGTTCCCGTTGCAAAAACAAATTTGACCATGGAATGACTTTGAAGGTCATGGTCAAGGTTATTTTCAAGGTCATGGTCTAGGTTATTTTCAAGGTCATGGTCAAGGTCATATTTGAATGTAAAATTTCCTGCTTTTTCCTAATCTACAATAAAAAATAGATGTTCCTATTTGAAAAACCGTAGTTGACCTTGAAGTGGCCTTGAATGACAAGGTCAAGGTCAAATCCAAGGTCACCGTTGGATAGCCAGGGGAAAATCCTAAAACATTTGTTCTTATCATTTTTCAAAAAATTCAATTGCTCAAAGTTATTTAGTGTTCCCGTTGCAAAAACAAATTTGACCATGGAATGACTTTGAAGGTCATGGTCAAGGTTATTTTCAAGGTCACGGTCTATGTTATTTTCAAGGTCATGGTCAAGGTCATATTTGAATGTAAAATTTCCTGCTTTTTCCTAATCTACAATAAAAAATAGATGTTCCTATTTGAAAAACCGTAGTTGACCTTGAAGTGGCCTTGGATGACAAGGTCAAGGTCAAATCCAAGGTCACCGTTGGATAGCCATGGGAAAATCCTAAAACATTTGTTCTTATCATTTTTCAAAAAATTCAATTGCCTCAAAGTTATTTAGTGTTCCCGTTGCAAAAACAAATTTGACCTTGGAATGACGTTGAAGGTCATGCTCAAGGTCATTTTCAAGGCCACGGTGAAGGTCATATTTGAATGTAAATTTTCCTGCTTTTTCCTAATCCACAATAAAAAATAGGGGTTCCTATTTGAAAAACCGTGGTTGACCTTGAAGTGGCCTTGAATGACAAGGTCAAGGTCAAATCCAAGGTCGCCGTTGGATAGCCAGGGGAAAATCCTAAAACATTTGTTCTTATCATTTTTCAAAAAATTCAATTGCCTCAAAGTTATTTAGTGTTCCCGTTGCAAAAACAAATTTAACCTTGGAATAACGTTGAAGGTCATGGTCAAGGACATGGTTAAGGTCACATTTGAATGTAAAATTTCCTGCTTTTTCCTAATCCACAATAAAAATAGATGTTCCTATTTGAAAAACCGGTAGTTGACCTTGAAATGACCTTGAAGGACAAGGTCAAGGTCGAATTCAACGTCACCATTCAGTCGAGTACCAAAAATCCCTCAAGTTTTGCTCGAGACATAACTGACGACTCGAGAGAATTTGATCTTCATAAATTTGTACTTTATTACTACAACTATTACTCTGGCGATCAACATACAAATTTATTTAAGATTAACTTTCCCCGCATCGTCAAACCTTCAAAATCTGACGTAAAGTATTACGCATCAAATCGGGTTGTATGAATGGCCTTGCGGGTGAGGTGTCACAAATTAATAATAAAAACTTATGGGTTGGATTAGTAAAGGCCCAGTTGGTTTTGTGGGCTTGTGGATTCTTCGGCGAGAGCTTTCACAATGCGGTCCAGCTGTCCTTGTTGATTAAGCCAATATAATTTTGTAGATATAGGAAACGAGGTAGCAAAGAAGGGAATCACTTTGTTGAACTCGAAACTTTACCACGCACGTCCGAATTCGTTCAGAGTCGATAGTCAAATCCCTGTCCTTTTTCATCAACTATCGTCTCACACACAATTTTCATGCTTCCATGGCTAAAACCGTAACACAGCTGCATTTTATAGCCTGGGAATGTAATGTTTGCAATTTTTTACACCACAAATTGTAGGTTAATGTTCTGAAATGCTTAAGAACCTAATATTCGCGTGACTTACATGTAAAAGTTTAAATTAAAAATGATAAAGCAAAAGTTTCCCATGCGGGGTTTAAAAATCTTCTGAAATTAAATAGTAAAATTGAAATTAACAGAGAAGGCGCAACAAGTTTATCGGTATAAGAGACCCCAAGTGTGTAGTACTTCAACAACAACAAATACACCCCCTGCTCCATACGATGTCTTTGATCCATCTGTATATGTTCGAGTAAAATGTGTTATGTTATAAATTTAGGTTTGCCCCGAAGTGGCGAGTATTCCGTAACAGTTTAAGAGTGCTTCAGCTAACTATAGCGTGCTGAAGTGGATTCTTCTAGAACATTTAAAGTCAATTTACATACACAATATAAGTAAAACAAATTACTCACGTGGATGGTATTTCGTAGCTAAATCTCAGGGTCTATCATGTTTTGTGGGTTAGGTTACACCATTGCTGAGTTTCAAATTGTCAACCCGTCCTTTCTAAAACTCTATTCCCTCGTAGGTGGAACGACTAGGATACAGGTATGAGGAACGATAAGGCAAGGTAAGGAACCTACACACCTAAAAAGAGAAAAGACACACAACACAGGTAGATGTTCTTGGTTTGAGGTCTTGTGGCTTAATGCCCGCTTTCGACACTACCCGCACCTGCGCATTCTTTTGCGCAATCGCGACTGTCCGGAATGACGGAAGTTAACAAGTTTTAATTTTAAAAAATATGCGGGAATTTCTTTATAAATTATAACTAAATCTAAGACATGTACATTGCCAATTTTTGGCACGTAACAAAGAAATAATAATAATACAAAGAAAAAAAAAATAAATATGGCAACTTACAAACAAACTACGTTACTCTGAAAGATCTTTTTCTTGTCATAATTAAGGGGCGCCCAACCGTCTGTCTCAGCAACCTTTTTGATATTATTCCTACATGGAAGACAGTTATTTTGTATAGGTCTCCTTTGCTTTGGTATCCTAAACTTATCATATTATACTTTACCTGTCGCTAAAATATTGTACAAACCTCTTTAGATTTTTGATCAAACTAAATCAAATTGAAAAATAAAACCTTTCCCGAATATGACCGAATACATCCTTGGGGTAGCTGGTACTTCCCTATATCAAATTACACGTGTCGAAAGCAGAACAGACACTGTAGATGTCCAAAGCCGGCATGAATGTGTTGTGCACCATAACACAAACCCAACATTCCCATTGGCCGAAGAACAACCCTAAACCCGGCATTTCCATTGTCGAAGGACTATGCTCACATAAGACCAAAAGAAGGAAAAATCATATATAAACAGGTGGATTTTCAGCAACAATCTTTCTGTTGAAGTTCCTCATACAGATAATCAACGGTAGGACTTATCGTAGCCTGCTACCACAACGCTTATAATGGCGCCCACCGTAGCCTGTTGCCACCGATGCTAAGAGAGGTGCTCGCCATGGTTCATTAGCACCAATAGCGATGCGCATCATAGCCTGTTAACACGAACACCAATAGCGGCGTTCATCATAGTCTGTTGTCATCAACACCAATAACAGTGCTCATTAAAGCCTGTTACCATCGACGCCAATAGCGCGCTCATCATAGCTTGCTAGCATCAACACCAATAGCGGCGCTAATCATAACATGTTTCTATCAAAACCAATAGCAGCACTGACAGCCTGTTACCATCAACTCCATGAGCGGTGCTCATCATAGCGTGGTACCATCAACACCAATAGCGGTGCTCACCGTAGCCTTTTACCTTCAACACCATTAGCAGCACTCTTAGCACAAATAGCGGCGCTCGCCATAGCCTGCTAGCATATACGTCAATAGCGGCGCTTACCATAGCCTGATATCATCGACGGCAATAGTAGTGCTCACTCTAGCCTGCTTCCATCGACACTAATGACGGTGCTCATTATAGCCTGTTACCGTTGACGCCAATAGCAGTGCCTTTCATCGCTTGCTACCATCGATGTCAATAGTGGCGCTTGCCATAGCGTACTACAATTGACGCCAATAGTGGTGATTATCAAAGCTTGCTTCCATCGATGCTAATAACGGTGTTCATCATAGCCCGTCACCATCAACACCAATAGCGGCGCTAATCATAACATGTTTCTATCAAAACCAATAGCAGCACTCACAGCCTGTTACCATCAACTCCATGAGCGGTGCTCATCATAGCGTGGTACCATCAACGCCAATATCGGTGCTCACCGTAGCCTTTTACCTTCAACACTATTAACAGCACTCTTAGCACAAATAGCGGCGCTCACCATAGCCTGCTAGCATATACGTCAATAGCGGCGCTTACCATAGCCTGATACCATAGACGCCAGTAGTAGTGCTCAGCCTAGTCTGCTTCCATCGACACCAATGACGGTGCTCATTATAGCCTGTTACCGTCGACGCCAATAGCAGTGCCTTTCACCGCTTGCTACCATCGATGTCAATAGTGGCGCTCGCCATAGCGTGCTACAATTGACGCAAATAGTGATGCTTATCAAAGCGGGCTTCAATCGATGCTAATAACGGTGTTCATCATAGCCCGTCACCATCAATACCAATAGCGGCGCTAATCATAACATGTTTCTATCAAAACCAATAGCAGCACTCACACCCTGTTACCATCAACTCCATGAGCGGTGCTCATCATAGCGTGCTACCATCAACGCCAATAGCGGTGCTCACTGTAGCCTTTTACCATCAACACCATTAGCAGCACTCTTAGCACAAATAGCGGCGCTCACCATAGCCTGTTAGCATATACCTCAATAGCGGCGCTTACCATAGCCTGATATCATCGACGGCAATAGTAGTGCTCACTCTAGCCTGCTTCCATCGACACCAATGACGGTGCTCATTATAGCTTGTTACCGTCGACGCCAAAAGCAGTGCCTTTCACCGCTTGCTACCATCGATGTCAATAGTGGCGCTCGCCATAGCTTACTACAATTGACGCAAATAGTGGTGCTTATCAAAGCGGGCTTCAATCGATGCTAATAACGGTGTTCATCATAGCCCGTCACCATCAATACCAATAGCGGCGCTAATCATAACATGTTTCTATCAAAACCAATAGCAGCACTCACACCCTGCTACCATCAACTCCATGAGCGGTGCTCATCATAGCGTGCTACCATCAACGCCAATAGCGGTGCTCACTGTAGCCTTTTACCATCAACACCATTAGCAGCACTCTTAGCACAAATAGCGGCGCTCACCATAGCCTGTTAGCATATACCTCAATAGCGGCGCTTACCATAGCCTGATATCATCGACGGCAATAGTAGTGCTCACTCTAGCCTGCTTCAATCGACACCAATGACGGTGCTCATTATAGCGTGTTACCGTCGACGCCAATAGCAGTGCCTTTCATCGCTTGCTACCATCGATGTCAATAGTGGCGCTCGCCATAGCGTCTACAATTGACGCAAATAGTGGTGCTTATCAAAGCGGGCTTCAATCGATGCTAATAACGGTGTTCATCATACCCCGTCACCATCAATACCAATAGCGGCGCTAATCATAACATGTTTCTATCAAAACCAATAGCAGCACTCACAGTCTGTTACCATCAACTCCATGAGTGGTGCTCATCATAGCGTGGTACCATCAACGCCAATAGCGGTGCTCACTGTAGCCTTTTACCATCAACACCATTAGCAGCACTCTAGCACAAATAGCGGCGCCCACTATAGCCTGCTAGCATATACGTCAATAGCGGCGCTTACCATAGCCTGATACCATAGACGCCAGTAGTAGTGCTCAGCCTAGTCTGCTTCCATCGGCACCAATGACGGTGCTCATTATAGCCTGTTACCGTCGACGCCAATACCAGTGCCTTTCACCGCTTGCTACCATCGATGTCAATAGTGGCGCTCGCCATAGCGTGCTACAATTGACGCAAATAGTGATGCTTATCAAAGCGGGCTTCAATCGATGCTAATAACGGTGTTCATCATAGCCCGTCACCATCAATACCAATAGCGGCGCTAATCATAACATGTTTCTATCAAAACCAATAGCAGCACTCACAGCCTGTTACCATCAACTCCATGAGCGGTGCTCATCATAGCGTGCTACCATCAACGCCAATAGCGGTGCTCACTGTAGCCTTTTACCATCAACACCATTAGCAGCACTCTAGCACAAATAGCGGCGCTCACCATAGCCTGCTAGCATATACCTCAATAGCGGCGCTTACCATAGCCTGATACCATAGACGCCAGTAGTAGTGCTCACCCTAGCCTGCTTCCATCGACACCAATGACGGTGCTCATTATAGCTTGTTACCGTCGACGCCAATAGCAGTGCCTTTCACCGCTTGCTACCATCGATGTCAATAGTGGCGCTCGCCATAGCGTACTACAATTGACGCAAATAGTGGTGCTTATCAAAGCGGGCTTCAATCGATGCTAATAACGGTGTTCATCATAGCCCGTCATCATCAATACCAATAGCGGCGCTAATCATAACATGTTTCTATCAAAACCAATAGCAGCACTCACACCCTGTTACCATCAACTCCATGAGCGGTGCTCATCATAGCGTGCTACCATCAACGCCAATAGCGGTGCTCACTGTAGCCTTTTACCATCAACACCATTAGCAGCACTCTTAGCACAAATAGCGGCGCTCACCATAGCCTGTTAGCATATACCTCAATAGCGGCGCTTACCATAGCCTGATATCATCGACGGCAATAGTAGTGCTCACTCTAGCCTGCTTCAATCGACACCAATGACGGTGCTCATTATAGCTTGTTACCGTCGACGCCAATAGCAGTGCCTTTCACCGCTTGCTACCATCGATGTCAATAGTGGCGCTCGCCATAGCGTACTACAATTGACGCAAATAGTGGTGCTTATCAAAGCGGGCTTCAATCGATGCTAATAACGGTGTTCATCATAGCCCGTCACCATCAATACCAATAGCGGCGCTAATCATAACATGTTTCTATCAAAACCAATAGCAGCACTCACAGTCTGTTACCATCAACTCCATGAGTGGTGCTCATCATAGCGTGGTACCATCAACGCCAATAGCGGTGCTCACTATAGCCTTTTACCATCAACACCATTAACAGCACTCTTAGCACAAATAGCGGCGCGCACCATAGCCTGCTACCATATACGTCAATAGCGGCGCCTACCCATAGCCTGATATCATCGACGGCAATAGTAGTGCTCACCCTAGCCTGCTTCCACCGACACCAATAACGGTGCTCATTATAGCCTGTAACCGTCGACGTCAATAACAGTGCCTTTCATCGTTTGCTACCATCGATGTCAATAGTGGCGCTCGCCATAGCCTACTACGACTGACGTCAATAGTGGTGCTTATGAAAGTCTGCTTCCATCGGCGCTAATAACGGTGTTCATCATCTGTTACTATCAATACCAATAGCAGCGCGCTCATCATAGTTTGCTAGCATCAACACCAATAGCGGCGCTAATCATAACATGTTTCTATCAAAACCAATAGCAGCACTCACAGCCTGTTACCATCAACTCCATGAGCGGTGCTCATCATAGCGTGGTACCATCAACGCCAATAGCGGTGCTCACCGTAGCCTTTTACCTTCAACACCATTAGCAGCACTCTTAGCACAAATAGCGGCGCTCACTATAGCCTGCTGGCATATACGTCAATAGCGACGCTTACCATAGCCTGATACCATCGACGACAATAGTAGCGCTCACTCTAGCCTGCTCCCATCGACTTTAATAACTGTGCTCACCATAATCTGTTACCATCGACGCAAATAGCGGCGCTCATCATTGCCTACTACTATCCACACTAATAGCGGTGCTCACCATAGCCCGCTACCATCGACGCTAATAGCGGTGCTTATCATAGCCTTCTATTTACGACGCCAGTTGCAGTGCTAACCATAGCCTGCTACCATCGACGCCAATAGCCTGGCTTACCATTGACATCAAGAGCGGTTCTTTTCATAGCCATTTACCATCAATTCCAATAGCGTTGCTCAACATAGCCTTTTACCATCAACACCAATACCAGTACAGCCTGCTACCATCGACGCCAATAGTGATACTCACCTTTGATGCAAAGCAGTGCTCATCATTGCCTGCTACCATCCATGCTAATAAGGGTGTTCAGTATCGACGCTAATAGCATTGCTTATCATAGCTTACTCTTCTCGACGCCGATAGCGGTGCTCACTATAGCCTGCTACCATCGACGCCAAAAGTAGTGCTTATCATAATCTGCTACCGTCAACATTAATAGCGGAGTGCTTCATAGCCTGTTACTATCAACGCCAATAGCTATGCTCATTACAGCCAATAGCGGTGTTCATCATAGCCTGCCACCATCGACGTCAATAGTGGTGCTTATAGTCTGCTACAATCAACATCAATAGCCACACTCATCATAGCTTGCGACCATTAACGTCAATAGCGGTGCTCATCATAACCTACTACCATCGATGCCAATAGCCTTGTTCACCATAGCCTGCTACCATAATGCCAATAGCGGCGCTCGCTATAGCCTGCTACATTCGACCCCAATCGTGGTGTTTGTCATAACCTGCTGCCATCGACATCAATAGCTGTGCTCATCATAGCCTGCTACCATCGATGCCGATAGTGGTACCTACCATAACCTGCTACTATCGACCCCAGTAGCAATGTTCGTCATAACCTGCTACTATCGATGCTAATAGCGGTGCCCAGGATGGTTTGCTATCATTGAGATCAATAGCGGTGCTCATCATAGCCTGCTACCATCGACGCCAATAGAGGTGATTATCATAGCTTTCTACCACAATGCGAAGAGCGGTGCTCATCATAGTCTGCTACTGTCAACACCAATAGCGACCCTCATCAAACTCTGTTACCATCAACGCCAAAGCGGTGCTCTTCATAGTCTGCGAGCATCAACGTCATCAGTGGTGCCACAACGCCAATAACGGTGTTCATCATAGCCTGTTACTAATGACGCCAGTAGCGATGCACACCATAGTACGCTACCATCAACGTCAATAGCAGTGCTCATCATAGCCTTCTATCACAATGCGGATATGGTGTGGAGTGGAAAAACCAAAATTCTCGGGCATCCTCTTGAAAGACCTGGAAGAATTCCCTCTACGAATGGAAACAGTAGGAAGTGGCCTACCGATAACAGCCCAGCAGCAAGGCAACCAGCCTCCTGGTGGGCCATGTTTGAGGCATTCCAACCAAGCTGCAAAGAACTCAGGTAGCTCTTTCGTGAAAAGTATAACAGCTCCAATATCGAGGCAAAAATAATTGCGGAGTATTTTACGAAAACAAACGAACAACATTACAACGAGCAGCGGCATTTCTTAACACTAAGGAACGTCATGCTCGCTGCTTTAAACTAGATGTCAACAACTACTTACTGCTGTTGATGAACCTCCCCCCCCCACCCGCCTCAATTCCTGCAATATGCCTACAACGTTATGGGAAATGATAACTCGCTTCACCAGGAAAATATGAAAAAAGCTGCAAGGGATACAGTCGGACCAGACCACCAACAAAACCGCCGCCCATGCAAGAACAACTACCCAGATGCCGTTTTTGCCCCCAATGCCATTGACATCGCGACTGCGCGATTAGAGAACACACGCGCGCACTCACGCACGCATACACGCCACATGCACGCGCCTACACACACGCACACGCGCGCACACACGCACGCGCGCACGCACATATACACGCATGCGAGCGCTCACACACACGCACGCACGCGCCTACCCACACCCGCACGCACGCACGCGCGTGCGCGCGCATACACACACACTCGCGCGCGCGCACACATATACACACACACACACATGTAACCTATCTTTTACCTCTCATTCGAATGACGGCATATTTGTGTGAAAAATGCTCACCTTAGATTTTTCAAGCGGTTTGTATCGGGGAATACAACTCGGGACCTTAGAGTTAGTAGCCACCCGCAAACCAACTAAGCCTTGGAGCCGCATAGCACCCGAATACCCTCGGCCTGAAGGAACTGGTACGATTAAACACAACAACCCATGATGACTCATTACCAAAGATATCCATTGACATTAAAGGTACCACGTACAACGCACGCACCCTTGGTACAAGGGCATCGTCATGCTGTTATACTTTAAGCGTCTCTACTCTAAGGTATACTGTTAAAGTCCTGGCGTGTAATTTATAAGAGCCACTACGACAGTTGGTAACACAATAAATATTTGACTAATAATGCGCAATAAGGTCATTATTACGCCACAAATTATTATCACATACAAATAAAAAAGATAAAGGTACTCACGTAAAATGTAGAACTTGTCACGGCATGGCAGCTATTCTCGCGTCAGGCTCTCCGCGTTGGTTGAGCGTTGTTGGGCGTGGGTCGTCCTTTGCCCCCTCGCCGAAACCAAATTAAATTAGTCTTCTCTCTTGTTTGTAGCGGAACAACAGGAATAAGGTGAGGAACGATAATAAATACAAGGCAGGAAACCTACATATATGAAAAAAGGCACAGACAACCACACGGGTCGACGTTTCGTTGACTAGTCCTGACGTGACGGAAATCCCCACTTACTTCCACACTCCGCGTCTGCGCAATTTCGGGCGCCGACGCAACTATCTAAAGTGACGGAAATGCACGCACAAGTCTATTTTTAAATTATTGGCGCGAATTCACTTACAAATTTAAAACTAAAATTAGAAATGTTTACATGCCGATTTTCGGCATGTAACAATGCATGATCAGGGAAGATAAAATACCCAAAAGCGCACAAATCGAGGGGAAGTTTTATACATTGTTCACTTTGGGACACCTCCCTAATGGTAACTAATCTAGTCGAAGACGTCATCTAGACAATGCTGGTGTCAATGACAGAAAGTAGCTGTGGATTATGAACGAGGCTCCATACACTTTCGAAGGACATTCCACTGGAACAGAAGTTTCAGACCCACCACCACGAGACGGCCATTCATGCCGCCGCAAATTACCAGTTTCCAGCATAACTGCTCGAATTTCATAACCTTTTGGAAGACCTCTGACAAATATTCAATGGATCAATACATCCAACAATTACAACCAGTAATAGTGAAAATCGCCTTTTACCCACGAATACCAAGTGGAAACCACAGACCAGTTACGAAGCCCTTGTCGACTTAAGTTGCAAGCTGCACAACACAAGCCATCGGACGAATGAGCCGGAAACAACCTGGAATAAAGAGGATACCAGAACCTGTTTGAAGAAACGATTCTCCGAAACTTTCTGGTAGAGGACAGACACCTTTGGTGACGTAGCGTGACCAGAAAATCGACTAGTCGTACCTACAGAGGCACGATCCGACGTGATACGCCTTTCATGACATGGCTGACCATCCAGGCATTGATAAAACGTATTGCGTTCTAGCAAATGATACTTCTGGCTGAAAGTCGCTGATTCTGGACCAGTGCAGCCACCTAGAGAGGCCCATATCAGCATCTTTCCAACCACACCACACACCCACCAGATGCTAAATTGGCAGGACCACATCGAATCCTAAGGATAATCGGCCCAAACACCGACTGGGTTCGAATGCACCGTGGGATATAAAAATCTACACCAAAGATATACGACCTGAACGCACTGGAACTCCACAAGCATGCATCAACCTAGCTGCACTACACCTTTAGCAGGAGAGAATGTTACAGTATATCAAGATACACATGCCAAAGACAACAAAAACCCCTGGAGATGCCCAAAGTTGGCATGAATGCATCGTGCAGCATGCAGAAAGGACAGCCCCACCCTCCAACACAAACCCAGCATTCCCATTGACCGAAGAATAACCTTAACACGAACCCAGCGTTCCCATTGGCCGAAAAACAACGCCTTAAAATCGATATACACTAATGCTGTCGCTACTTCCGTCTAAAAAAATTACTGTCACTTTAATTTCCTATTCCTTAAATACAAATCATTGACAGTTTCAGTCCACAAGTACAATTAATAAACCTAAACATAAAAGCTCATTCTACTTTGTATTTAATGTCAGGATGTCCACAACGCAAATTTTTCTCAGCAATTTCTCAACTTTCTCTACAAGCAACAGCTTCCTTAACCCAACATAACACAAAATTACAAATTAATGAAGGGGTGAACTCTCCAAGTCCTAGCCAGTCGTAACGATATAAACGATATTAAAAAAAATTTTTTTGGTATTGTCAATCGCCTGAAGATGGGTTAAGATTTATAAGCCTGAAACATGTAGCAAAGTTTCTTGTACTATAATAATTTTATTAAATTGACACATGGGGAGATTATGAGTCATTCTATCCATTTAGTTTCATTATATAAAAACCCCATTTGGAGTAATAAATCATTTCTCACATTATGTCGATAAAGTTGTAAAGGATACAAAGAATTCGGAAACAGCTACAGAACATTTTTGGACATACGTTTGCCACCAGGCGCCTATTCCATTTTCAAAGCTACAATATGACCGACGATGAGATTTAACAAAATGCACTTTCCACGTATATATGACAAAATAGTATAGAATTGGTCGTACGCTTGAATAATTGAGAATTACCTTAGCATTGTTCGATTGGCACTTTGGTTAATCGGACATTTACTATATGCAAAACGGTTATATTCTTACACTAATTATATCTTACATTACAGCAAGTAGCCACGCAAGTTACAGCACCTACACCCATTATCAGCGGAGTGACGACGTCAACAGCAGCTCCAACCGTTCAAACAACAGTACAGGTAATTTGTTTTCTGAATATGTGTGTATATTTCATAGACTTATTACGTTTTAATCAATATATTACGCCCCAAATGTGGGTGTAAATTAATACAACGTGTATTCGGGCGTCAATTGCTACACATTAAATCCCCTTAACCCTTACGTAATAAATATTATGATTTAGGTACACAAATTTCTATGCCAAGGTTTTTACTTACATTTTCGTCGAGTTTTTGGGGCGTCATGGTTCGAGTTCTCATCCGATTATCTTCTTGTAGTAGTAGTATCCTAAAAGGATGATGTAAAGAGTGGGGACGACGATTAGGTCACTACATTGTAAAACACTAGGCGCTCCGACCAAAAGAACCGCTCTAGTTGAACTCGGTAAAAAGTGCCCAATTAATTCTCGGCAGAATTAGTTTGAGATTCAATAAAAGTTTCGCATCATTTTCTCGAGAACGATAAAAACTCGTGAGAGTGATGTAAACCTCCGAGGGCAGCTTAACATATTTTAACATTTTATCATTCTAAGTCTACAATTTAACCTATTAATTTATAACATACTCAAGGCCGAAGCCAAGAAATAATAGGAATTTAGTTTTGTTTGTACCGAAATATGGTAAATTTAATGATTGTAAGAAATGATTGAAAAATGTGTGCTACGGGTTAATTTACTTAGCACATAACTTACCTTTATTGCACCATTTGACTTAGCTCATCGCAATATGGCTCAAGACATTTTTGACTTTTGCTGAGCTTTATCGAATGCGAAGTTGTTTCGAAATGTTTATGATTTAGACTGCAGACAAATATATAACAACGTAGTTGGATTCTATCAGAATGTGTGTTACGTTCATTTACAGCCGATGAATTAAAAATCACATCGATTCCGTTTCTACTCTTTCATACGTCGACAACATCCTGTTTACAATAAGTACGCTTCCTACTAATTTTTATTTTAAACTTATTTATTTCGAAACGCAAAGTTTATGCTAAAATTAAATAGTCAATACCTTGTTTTAAGTATCCGTTAACTTGTTTTACGACCGCGTATAATTGATTCTTATGTGATTTTCATCTAAAGACTCGTTGAAATGAGGTATTGAACTATCTGATAAAAAACGTGTTTTGTTTGTCAGCACGATGCGAATTGGGTGTATCCCTTGGTATGTTAAAAAAGAAAACAAGTCACATACATGTGTCGGGATACTTACCCTACCAGCTATCGGAAGTGGATCAGCAACAACCATGCTGCTACCATTACGAAAACAAAAGAAACAAAAAAAAAAGAACTCTCATCCGGCTCGAAGAACCAAAGTACTGACGAACCAAAAAAAAATTGAAGGGAAGATGGGTAATAAGCCAGCAACGAGGACTAGATGAAACGGCATCGACACTGCAGAGTCGTCAAAGGACGGATGTTTCTCAGACGAAACAGTAAAGTCTTCAACCTCAAGAGAAGAAATTGGTTTCTCGCAAAAAAAGCCAAAGTAAGAAAAAGAACGAGGAAAAAAACAACAGTATAAGCCAAAACAGGACCCAAGGTCAAGCCTCAAGTATACAAAGGAACAACAAGGGAGAACGAGAGGAAGAGCGTTGGTAAAAGAAACAATGTACTACAAACTGTGGTAACGAAGAGCCGCAACAACCGAAGATCCAAAGCTACGACATATTGTTTTATTTTAAATAAAAAATTTATGCTACGTTATGCAGCGTACGGGTCAGATAGGAATACCGGGCTAACTAGGTGCGAGAAGTTAGCAACAAAGCGGAAGCAGGAATTTTTAAACTCATGCCCGCTTGTGTTGCTATATTCGTGCATTTTCCTGCTTCAAACCAGCAACACTCACCGTTTCCAAGATATAGCAAAGAGTATTTTTGTTGCTAACTTCTCACTCAGCAACAAAGTGGAAGCAGGAATTTTTTAACTCATGCCCACTTGTGTTGCTATATCCCTGCATTTTCCTGCTTCAAACCCCAACTCAGCAACACTCACCGTTTCCAAGATATAGCAAAGAGTATTTTTGTTGCTAACTTCTCACTCAGCAACAAAGTGGAAGCATAAATTTTTTAACTCATGCCTACTTGTGTTGCTATATCCCTGCATTTTTCTGCTTCAAACCCCAACTCAGCAACACTCACTGTTTCCAAGATATAGCAAAGAGTATTTTTGTTGCTAACTTCTCACTCAGCAACAAGGTGGAAGCAGGAATTTTTAAACTCATGCCCTCTTGTGTTGCTATATTCCCGCCTTTTCCTTCTTCAAACCCCAACTCAGCAACACTAACTGTTTCCAAGATATAGCAAAGAGTATTTTTGTTGCTAACTTCTCACTCAGCAACAAAGTGGAAGCAGAAATTTTTTAACTCATGCCTACTTGTGTTGCTATATCCCTGCATTTTTCTGCTTCAAACTCCAACTCAGCAACACTCACTGTTTCCAAGATATAGCAAAGAGTATTTTTGTTGCTAACTTCTCACTCAGCAACAAGGTGGAAGCAGGAATTTTTTAACTCATGCCCACTTGTGTTGCTATATCCCTGCATTTTCCTGCTTCAAACCCCAACTCAGCAACACTAACTGTTTCCAAGATATAGCAAAGAGTATTTTTGTTGCTAACTTCTCACTCAGCAACAAAGGTGGAAGCAGAAATTTTTTAACTCATGCCTACTTGTGTTGCTATATCCCTGCATTTTTCTGCTTCAAACTCCAACTCAGCAACACTCACTGTTTCCAAGATATAGCAAAGAGTATTTTTGTTGCTAACTTCTCACTCAGCAACAAGGTGGAAGCAGGAATTTTTTAACTCATGCCCACTTGTGTTGCTATATCCCTGCATTTTCCTGCTTCAAACCCCAACTCAGCAACACTCACCGTTTCCAAGATATAGCAAAGAGTATTTTTGTTGCTAACTTCTCACTCAGCAACAAGGTGGAAGCAGGAATTTTTAAACTTATGCCCGCTTGTGTTGCTATATTCCTGCATTTTCCTGCTTCAAACCCCAACTCAGCAACGCTCATCGTTTCCGAGATATAGTAAAGAGTATTTTTTTGCTAACTTCTCATTCAGCAACAAAGTGGAAGCAGGAATTTTTAAACTCATGCCTACTTGTGTTGCTATATTCCTGCATTTTCCTGCTTCAAACCCCAACTCAGCAACGCTCACTGTTTCCGAGATATAGCAACGAGTATTTTTGTTGCTAACTTCTCACTTAGCAACAAAGTGGAAGCAGGAATTTTTAAACTCATGCCTACTTGTGTTGCTATATTCCTGCATTTTCCTGCTTCAAACCCCAACTCAACAACGCTCACTGTTTCCGAGATATAGCAAAGAGTATTTTTTTGCTAACTTCTCACTCAGCAACAAAGTGGAAGCAGGAATTTTTAAACTCATGCCTACTTGTGTTGCTATATTCCTGCATTTTCCTGCTTCAAACCCCAACTCAGCAACGCTCATCGTTTCCGAGATATAGCAAAGAGTATTTTTTTGCTAACTTCTCACTCAGCAACAAAGTGGAAGCAGGAATTTTTAAACTCATGCCTACTTGTGTTGCTATATTCCTGCATTTTCCTGCTTCAAACCCCAACTCAGCAACGCTCACTGTTTCGAGATATAGCAAGAGTATTTTGTTGCTAACTTCTCACTTAGCAACAAAGTGGAAGCAGGAATTTTAAACTCATGCCTACTTGTGTTGCTATATTCCTGCATTTTCCTGCTTCAAACCCCAACTCAGCAACGCTCATCGTTTCCGAGATATAGCAAAGAGTATTTTTTTGCTAACTTCTCACTCAGCAACAAAGTGGAAGCAGGAATTTTTAAACTCATGCCTACTTGTGTTGCTATATTCCTGCATTTTCCTGCTTCAAACCCCAACTCAGCAACGCTCATCGTTTCCGAGATATAGCAAAGAGTATTTTTTTGCTAACTTCTCACTCAGCAACAAAGTGGAAGCAGGAATTTTTAAACTCATGCCTACTTGTGTTGCTATATTCCTTCATTTTCCTGCTTCAAACCCCAACTCAGCAACGCTCACTGTTTCCGAGATATAGCAACGAGTATTTTTGTTGCTAACTTCTCACTTAGCAACAAAGTGGAAGCAGGAATTTTTAAACTCATGCCTACTTGTGTTGCTATATTCCTGCATTTTCCTGCTTCAAACCCCAACTCAGCAACGCTCATCGTTTCCGAGATATAGCAAAGAGTATTTTTTTGCTAACTTCTCACTCAGCAACAAAGTGGAAGCAGGAATTTTTAAACTCATGCCTGCTTGTGTTGCTATATTCCTGCATTTTCCTGCTTCAAACCCCAACTCAGCAACGCTCATCGTTTCCGAGATATAGCAAAGAGTATTTTTTTGCTAACTTCTCATTCAGCAACAAAGTGGAAGCAGGAATTTTTAAACTCATGCCTACTTGTGTTGCTATATTCCTTCATTTTCCTGCTTCAAACCCCAACTCAGCAACGCTCACTGTTTCCGAGATATAGCAACGAGTATTTTTGTTGCTAACTTCTCACTTAGCAACAAAGTGGAAGCAGGAATTTTTAAACTCATGCCTACTTGTGTTGCTATATTCCTGCATTTTCCTGCTTCAAACCCCAACTCAGCAACGCTCATCGTTTCCGAGATATAGCAAAGAGTATTTTTTTGCTAACTTCTCACTCAGCAACAAAGTGGAAGCAGGAATTTTTAAACTCATGCCTACTTGTGTTGCTATATTCCTGCATTTTCCTGCTTCAAACCCCAACTCAGCAACGCTCATCGTTTCCGAGATATAGCAAAGAGTATTTTTTTGCTAACTTCTCATTCAGCAACAAAGTGGAAGCAGGAATTTTTAAACTCATGCCTACTTGTGTTGCTATATTCCTTCATTTTCCTGCTTCAAACCCCAACTCAGCAACGCTCACTGTTTCCGAGATATAGCAAAGAGTATTCTTTTGCTAACTTCTCACTCAGCAACAAAGTGGGAGCAGGAATTTTTAAACTCATGCCTACTTGTGTTGCTATATTCCTGCATTTTCCTGCTTTAAACCCCAACTCAGCAACGCTCATCGTTTCGAGATATAGCAAAGAGTATTTTTTGCTAACTTCTCATTCAGCAACAAAGTGGAAGCAGGAATTTTAAACTCATGCCTGACTTGTGTTGCTATATTCCTGCATTTTCCTGCTTCAAACCCCAACTCAGCAACGCTCATCGTTTCCGAGATATAGCAAAGAGTATTTTTGCTAACTTCTCATTCAGCAACAAAGTGGAAGCAGGAATTTTAAACTCATGCCTACTTGTGTTGCTATATTCCTTCATTTTCCTGCTTCAAACCCCAACTCAGCAACGCTCATCTGTTTCGAGATATAGCAAAGAGTATTTTTTGCTAACTTCTCATTCAGCAACAAAGTGGAAGCAGGAATTTTAAACTCATGCCTACTTGTGTTGCTATATTCCTGCATTTTCCTGCTTCAAACCCCAACTCAGCAACGCTCATCGTTTCCGAGATATAGCAAAGAGTATTTTTTTGCTAACTTCTCACTCAGCAACAAAGTGGAAGCAGGAATTTTTAAACTCATGCCTACTTGTGTTGCTATATTCCTGCATTTTCCTGCTTCAAACCCCAACTCAGCAACGCCATCGTTTCCGAGATATAGCAAAGAGTATTTTTTTGCTAACTTCTCATTCAGCAACAAAGTGGAAGCAGGAATTTTTAAACTCATGCCTACTTGTGTTGCTATATTCCTGCATTTTCCTGCTTCAACCCCCAACTCAGCAACACTCATCGTTTCCGAGATATAGGAAAGAGTATTCTTTTGCTAACTTCTCACTCAACAACAAAGTGGGAGCAGGAATTTTTAAACTCATGCCTACTTGTGTTGCTATATTCCTGCATTTTCCTGCTTTAAACCCCAACTCAGCAACGCTCATCGTTTCCGAGATATAGCAAAGAGTATTTTTTTGCTAACTTCTCATTCAGCAACAAAGTGGAAGCAGGAATTTTTAAACTCATGCCTACTTGTGTTGCTATATTCCTGCATTTTCCTGCTTCAAACCCCAACTCAGCAACGCTCACTGTTTCCGAGATATAGCAACGAGTATTTTTGTTGCTAACTTCTCACTCAGCAACGAAGTGAAAGCAGGAATATTTAAACGCATGCCTGCTTGTGTTCATATATTCCTGCATTTTCCTGCTTCAAACCCCAACTCAGCAACGCTCATCGTTTCCGAGATATAGCAAAGAGTATTTTTTTGCTAACTTCTCATTCAGCAACAAAGTGGAAGCAGGAATTTTTAAACTCATGCCTACTTGTGTTGCTATATTCCTGCATTTTCCTGCTTCAAACCCCAACTCAGCAACACTCACTGTTTCCGAGATATAGCAAGAGTATTTTGTTGCTAACTTCTCACTTAGCAACAAAGTGGAAGCAGGAATTTTAAATTCATGCCTACTTGTGTTGCTATATTCCTGCATTTTCCTGCTTCAAACCCTCAACTCAAGCAACACTCATCCGTTTCAAGATATAGCAAGAGTATTTTTGTTGCTAACTTCTCAGTTAGCAACAAAGTGGAAGCAGGAATTTTTAAATTCATGCCTGCTTGTGTTGCTATATTCCTGCATTTCCTGCTTCAAACCTCAACTCAACAACACTCACCGTTTCCAAGATATAGCAAAGAGTATTTTTGTTACTAACTTCTCACTCAGCAACGAAGTGAAAGCAGGAATATTTAAACGCATGCCTGCTTGTGTTCATATATTCCTGCATTTTCCTGCTTCAAACCCCAACTCAGCAACACTCACCGTTTCCGAGATATAGCAAAGAGTATTCTTTTGCTAACTTCTCACTCAACAACAAAGTGGAAGCAGGAATTTTTAAACTCATGCCTACTTGTGTTGCTATATTCCTGCATTTTCCTGCTTTAAACCCCAACTCAGCAACACTCACTGTTTCCGAGATATAGCAACGAGTATTTTTGTTGCTAACTTCTCACTTAGCAACAAAGTGGAAGCAGGAATTTTTAAATTCATGCCTGCTTGTGTTGCTATATTCCTGCATTTCCTGCTTCAAACCTCAACTCAACAACACTCACCGTTTCCAAGATATAGCAAAGAGTATTTTTGTTGCTAACTTCTCACTCAGCAACGAAGTGAAAGCAGGAATATTTAAACGCATGCCTGCTTGTGTTCATATATTCCTGCATTTTCCTGCTTCAAACCCCAACTCAGCAACACTCACCGTTTCCGAGATATAGCAAAGAGTATTTTTGTTGTTCTTGCACCCGGGATAACTACCAATGCAGAGGGGAGGGGGGGTATCCTAGCAACACAAAAAATACATCGGCAACAATTTTCTATTTACAATAATAAAAAAATAGAAATTTCTATCTAAACAGAAAAAAATTAAATAAAGTTACTATTTAAAAAAAAAGCAATTTTATCTATGGACAAATTCAATAATTGTTTCACGAAGTGTGCATTTCGTAGCTAACATGCAATAAATCTAACCAGTAACAGCAAAGTCGAGATCCTGCCGCCAGAATAGCTGCAATGTTGTCAAGAGCTCCACATTTTACGTGAGTACATTTTATCTTTTTCTTTTGTATGTGATACAAATTTGAGACGCAATAATGACGTAATACCCTGTTGCGCAATATTATGTACGTGATTATTTTGTGTTGCCAACTGTCGTAGTGGCTCTTATCAATTACGCCGGGACTTTAACAGTATACCTTAGACAATAATAGACGTAGATTATAATAGTGGCTCTCCATGTTAGGCGCCACTATTATAATCTACGCCTGTTCTAGTCTAAGGTATACTGTTAAAGTCCCGCGCGTAATTGATAAGATCCACTACGACAGTTGGCAACATTATAAACACGTGCATTATATTGCGCAACAAGGTATTACGCCATTATTGCGTTTCAAATTTGTATCACATACAAAAGAAAAAAATAAAATGTACTCACGTAAAATGTGGAGCTCTTCACAGCATTGCAGCTATTCTGGCGATAGGATCTCGGCGTTAGTTGGGCGTGGGTCGGCCTTTGGCCTCGTCGAAACCAAATTAATCTGTCTTCCTTCTTCTTTTGTTGCAGCGATACGATAGGAATAAGGTAGGGAGCGATAAAAGGTACGATACAGGAAACCTACATATCTGAAAGAGAAGACAATATAAAAGGACGACACAGATCAACCTCACTGTTCGACGTCCCGTTGACTAGTCCCTGACGTGTCGGAAACCGCCACTTACTTCTCAGTCCACGTCTGCGCATTCTCTTGCGCCGACGCAACTTTCTGAAGTGACGGAAATGCACGCACAAGTCTATTGTTTTTTAAATTGGCGCGAATTCAGTCAATATTTAAAACTTAAACCAAAAATGTTTACATCGGCATGTAACACTCTCTGTTATGGAATCGCTCCCAAGTTGAGTCACACCATCCTTGTCGGCATGCAGCTATCCATATCTCTCCAATTAACAATTGATAGCGCATCCAAACCACCCAAACTCCTCTACTGGTCCATTCACCATCAGCAAACCACTACTCGATGCATAAATAATCTCTAATCCATCTTAGGACTCTTTACAAACTCCAACAACCAAAGTAAATTTTAGTCTGTACTTTCATAACTTTGATTAAGCTTCGCTTTTGTTTTTACAACCGTGCTTCATAATCTTTTAGACTGCAAGTTCTACAGCACACCAACTTGTGTGTGCAGTTATAAATTAAAACTTCTTACAAGCACTGGCAATATACTAACAATAATGTTGACTACTATTTATATTTGCGTCGATTGCGAAGAAAAGAAAAGCGCCTCTCACCCCCTACAGCTGTTTATATAGACCAAAAATACACCCCTATCATTTAATTCTCACAATTCACCACCCCACATAACTAGCTTTCTTGGTAAATTTTTCAACTGTTGCAATAAATTCTTAACCGAAACCAAAATTCTCAAAACACCCAAGTTACCCTTCAATATTTCTCTGTATTTTCGTAAGTAAAACATCAACCATCTTTAGCCTCTCGGAATTTTGATACTCGAAAACAGGAACTACTGCAGAAACAACTTTCAACCGTCCAACGGATACTTTAATTCCTCGAATCAAGCCTTAACCGATTTCAAATTCTAAGTTAATGCACGCTCCTCATGTGATATCTGTTAAATCCATCTCTCCATCTTATACACGAAAATTTTTCATCTCATACTTCGTTTACGAATCCCCATCACATATACCCTCTCTTAAGCTTAAACTGTTGCGCGTCTCCCTTGTACTTGTGACGTCCAATTACCTTTCCTTGCTTCTCCTTAATAACTCGACCATAGCTTCCCTACCGTCTTTCTTCTCCCCATTTAAATTGATGTCGTATACAAACATTCTCCATCTTACTCCTACCTATAGCCTCGAATTTATCCTTGTTTCCTAGTTCGTTTCCAAGTCAAACCAACACCTGACAATTCCATCTCACTCTTTTGTATGCTAACAACAGTCTGTCCTTGTTTTATATCGATCCCTGCTTGTTTTAACGTCCACTTCTATTCGTAACAAATATTATGAGCTTGTTTGCAACGCTCCCATCCTACTCGGAACGTTTTAAATCTGTTTGTCCCTCTCAGAACTTGTAATCGTCGGAGATTGTTTTCAAAACACTTTCACATACTCAGAAAATATATCTTTCTACCAACCTCACGCTTTTAAGCTAAATTATCCCTTAGAAATATATTTATACACGCTAAATGATACTAAATTAATATTTCAACTTCCTTTGAATTATACGCTTAAAATTATTGATTTGTACGCTACAGTAAAATGAAAGAGCATTTTAACTACTATAAGTTGTTTCTATTATAATTGAAGCTGCATTCATAGACTGTACACTAAAGATTCTGCCTTCTACGTAAAATTAATTGTTTCTTTATGCTAAAGTATAAATATTATGTAAGTTCTTTCGCGAATATTTGCAAAGCTGAAACTGAAGTAAAATTAACTCTAAAAATTCTTACTCTAAACTAATTATGTTTTACTCTAGATTTTTAAGGCCTATTTTAACCTTTAATGAGTAATATTTATACTAATTAATCGTAACGTACAAATTACATAGTATAATCCCCCTATTTGAATAAAGAGAGTAACCAAAATTTTTGTTCTCTTTTTATTCAAATGTTCTTGTATGTACACTTAATTTATCCATATCACTATTCTGTAGATCTACCTATATTACGATTATTTATCCCTGTCAACTATTATTTACACCCATATTACTATTATTTTATCTACACTTGGTAGCCATAAATGCTACGCCGTTCAGATTCTGTACTTGAACCTAACCCTCTTCTTAATCCGAACCGTTATCCTCCTAACATGCTTTACCACCGTGATTCTTATTTTCTTTCCTATCACTACCACTATATAAGTAATCCTGCCTTTGTTCATCCATATATTTACTTCAGACAAACCATACGGTACCACTTCCGACAAACCATACGGTACCACTTCCGAATTCTCAAATTTTCTCTCTACACATAACTCTATATACCTTCTAGAATCTCCATATAATGCACTTAACCAGAACGATTTCCCGCAATCCAACATCAAAATTTCTGTTGCCATTTAACCTCGTTAAAAGTGACCCAGCGCTGACCCTTTTTATTACTTCCTGATTTACCTGTGGGTAGTGGATAAATTTTTGCATAAACTGGTTCCGAATTATCCACCTCCAACACATGCTCGTAACCCAATGCTGTGCTTGCCTGTACTCCTACTATAGCTCAGAATGTTTTCTTAATGACGCTTGAATCTCTTCTAATTTTTCTTCTGGACATTTAAGAGTATTTATTTCACTAACCTGTCCTTCATCTACCTCCATTACATTTACATTTAAACCTGTGTCATCCTCTGTGACGTTATCTCTCCTTTCAGGGCAATACCATGTCCCTAACATTCAGTAATCTCCTCTCTAAATCAATTACTACACCTAGCTTCATCGTGCAATCAACCCCTAAAATACTTTTAAATTTAAGTCCAGGAACGATAATAAATTTCTGCTCACAGCTTCAATACTATCACACTATTTACCACAGCAAACCTTTTCTTATTTGGAGCTACCAAATGACTCCTCTTAATCGGCATAATTCTTACAATTTAAATGGTGATAGTTCTTACAATTAAAGAGTCGATAAAACAGTTTACGAGTACGTCGATAAATACAGTTACAAAGTCGATAATACAGTTAAAAAAGTTCATAAACACATCGCGCAAGCGCAACGAATAAGAAAGCGAGCAACGCCCCTGGCGGATGGCAACGACAACCTTATTACAGATTCCGCGTTGCCAAACCCCAATGACGTCACCAATGCACAAAATTATTTTGCGCATAATCGGAAATATAAAAATTTAAACAAAAGTTCATATCAGTGAACAAATTAAACACTGTACTACTTACCCCGGAAATCCGAACGTTCTGCGGGGTTGAGCTAAAGTTGGCCTCTATCAAGGTCCATCAGGGCGGCTTGCTGGCTCTTTTTAGGCGGTTAAAGATGGTACTGCCCGACGCTCTTCCAAAGCGTTCAGACCAGCTCCGGCAATGAGTTCGTCGCCCAGGGTCGTGGAGTACGGTACGCCTAGGTGGCTACAAAATTCTCCTACCTATGCAGGGATCGGATTAGGAACAAGGTATAAGGCAACAAACAAAGATAATTAGGCAGGATATCCACATAGATAAGATAAGGCACGATACGATACCTCAAAGCGTCCACTCCACTCCACTCGAAAGATCAGGCAAAAAACAGCCACGTTTTAGAGCGTCACGGAAACCTCTCACCACTTTGTCCCCACTCTTTGTCTTTTTCACCAGCGCGAACTTATTCGTCCAACCCTCTCGCGTCGCGCGATCTGCGCAAACGCACTGTGACGTAACGGAAGTACACGCCTAGTCTTTTAAAATTCCGCGCACCGCGTCTTTTGAAATTATGGCGCGAAACCTCCGTACATCAAACTTTAACCTAAACAATGTTTAAGTGCCGATTGGCACGTAACATAATCTTATCGCAAATTTCCTCTTTGATCTCTTTAACGAATTTCTTTTATACTAAACTTGCCTCTGCTCCTGAATCGAGCAACTATCCTAGACAATGATTAAAAATTTTGATCTCTACCACCGTCAAACAAATTTTCTCTACCCCTTCTGGTTCTGTTTCTTCGCGCGGATGTTCATATTTACATACGCCAATTTCTAGTGGTTTGTCCAAATTTAAAAATCCTGCCTAGCTCTGGTCTCATCACTTGGTCCATGTTGTCCGTCCACCACTTGCGCATACGTTCTCCTGTTCATCTCCTGTCCCTCTGCTCTTTTCATGTTACTCCCACTCACAGATGTCCTGTTCATTTCCAGCGAGCTATTTTGCCTTTCAACTTCCGGTTTTGAAGTAGTACCCCGCGTACTGCTACTGCTCCTATAAAAACCACCTCTTTGTCCCCAGTGATTCCTAAAATTCTTAAAATGAGTTGTACCTCTCTGATGATAGAAGTTTTCTCTCCTGTTGTCAAATCTTACTAGGTTTATATTTCGCTCTCTACTCTCCCTTGGTCTTCCAGAACTTACATCATCATACTTTTACAGGTACTCCTGTCTATGTTTTGTAATGCAACATGTTGCTTTACCTCTGTCTCGAAATGCCTAGCTGGATATTTAATTATTTGACGATTGGTTAATGGTGGGCTTAGTTGTTTCGCTATACTGTACTTACAAATTGCGTATGGTTTACAGGATCCTGCACTCCCTGCGATCAGATCATCCCTCACTTGGCCCTGTCTATGATCACCTCAATAATGTTTCAGGAATTCTATCTAAAACATCAACGGTTTTTCACCCTTCATGAAGTTTAATGCACGAACACAGAAAATACGGAAAAAATCCTTCCTGCCCGTCCAACGGTCAATGAATTCGCCGAAAAACTAGCCTCAACGGATCACGCCTCACAATTGAAACGAACTTAGTCCTTCTTTCTTCCTCTCCCATACAACCATTTTCCAGTTCGTTTCGTTATTACGAACCCCACTTGGATAAGTGCCCTCTCCAACTTTTAAACTGTGTCCACTTGTAGCGTCCAATTATATTTCTTAATTCCTTTCCCTATTTTCGATCGATACAAACATCTTTCATCTCACTCTCGCTAATAGCTTCAGAACTAACCTTGTTCTCCTGTTACGAAATCTAACTGATACTCGACTTTTGCATCTCCCTCTTTTATGTGCTGTAACAAAGTCCGTCCTTGTTGGATATCGATCCGTGTCTGTCTTCAACGTTTGTTTACATTCTTAGAAATTATTGATTTTCTTTCAGCGTAGTTGGAACAATTTTGTTTAAGATTTTGTAATCTATGGAGACAGTTTAACCTAAACATTCAACGCAATAGCACGAATTGGAGGGAGAAGAGGGCGCGCGCGCGCACGCGCGAAGACAGTAAATTAAGTAACAAGTTCAAAAATTAAACTCCAGGATTTTATTAGAATATCATACCATACCATACCGTTTTATTCACAGTGAAGACGCCTCATTAGACACCAATCATGTAGAGGTTTTTAATCTCGGTTCTGCAAGTTTAAACTTGACACGTTGAATGCTGTTCGAGCTACCCTAAAAGTGTAAAAGTGGGACAGATGACAGCATTGTTTTCAAATAATTATACTGCCGTTACTAACAACGTTGTCTACACATAAATGAGTAGTGATAATATTTTTAATTTGATGCAGTTAAGTCAAGAACCGTGGACTGAAATTTATACAGAATCTGAAGTATTTTCCTAGTCATTCTATTTTGTTATGACAGTGACGGAGGCTTTTAAATCGGTGTCGTGATTCATAATACATGTTCTGGGTTTGGATTGGTTGTATTAAATCCTAGCGAAGTCGACGTGTTGCCCACCCACCTCCATACACGACACTATGAAGACAAGGATAGACGGGACGGTATTTGAAAATCGTTATTAGTAATGTAAGCTTTACTAATGTTACTTATGTTTTTTATTTATTATTTAATTCGTGGGAAATCAGTCGAAATAAATAGGCATTATTTTGACCGATTCTTAAGAACCAAATAATAAATCAAAATAAAAACGAAAAAAGAATGCAAATAAAACAATACTAATCTTTTACTTTGTTTGTACAGAGACCACCAAATGACAATACCAAAGAAAAGTGTCGCAAGTTCCTAGCAAATTTATTAGAGTTGTCGAGTAAAGAACCAAGATCAGTTGAACGTAGTGTAAGGACATTAATACAAGAATTAATTGATATGCGGGTAGAACCAGAAGATTTTTGTGATCGGCTAGAGCGATTACTTAATGCATCACCGCAGCCGTGCCTCATAGGATTTTTAAAGGTAATCTATTTATTTATTTTATATATTGTTACAAAGCAAGCCAGCCATTAAAAGAAAAAGTAAAGTCTCGAACAGAGTTTGAACCTGTGAGTTTGTGAGCTCTCGCCAACTGACAGAACTGTTAAACATTTGTTTAAAATAATTTTGCGTTTACCATTAGTTATTTTATTATTTGTATTAATCTTATGGTCAGTGTCGATCGAATTTCAAAAGAAAAGTAAATGGGTGTGTGAAAATTGTTAAAAAAAGCACTTTGGCTGAACTTTAGCCAGCGATTTCGATTTCCAGTTGTTACAATTATACAAATTGATATATATTTTAAACGTATCCCGCATCATCAACCTTGAACGAGTCTGGATGTAAAGTATCACTTCCACAAATTCGGTTGTACGTGTTGCCGTTATGGATGAAGCCCACAAGTTAACAACAAACCAGGAGCTCACCCACTGTTTACTGGCGCCAAAGCCGTCTCCTGCTATTTAGGTCTGGATCGTCACTGGGGACGTTCTCTTCAGTGTATCCAAATTTTGTACGACGAAGTGAAGATGCCTATTCTAATGACTGTATGGTGGGGTACAGAGATTTTTAGGTAGAGGAATTGAAGGAATCACTTCACTAAACTAACGTGCACAAATATCTTATCTCTTTTATCACCGACAGTACAGTCCCTACTTTGTACGATACTCTAGCTCCCTCCCCCCCTCCCACCGCCATGCTTCACATAGCCAACTCGCTAACCACTTCTACATTCTTTTAGCATGGAAACGCGAACGTACATTTCATAAATCATAGTTACAGATATCATTTTTTAGGTCGAGGGAAAATTGAAGGGAATCACTTCGCTAAACTAACGTGCACGCAAATGTCCGAACTCTTTTATCACCGATAGCGAAGTCCCTGCTTTGCACGATACTGTACTTATCGCACCATTCTACGTTTCACACAGCCAACCCACTAACCACTTCCACATTCTTTTAGAGTGGAAACGAGCCTCACGTTGGGCGCCACTGTTACGTTTCCCCGCGTTTCATATTATTGCGCAATCGTTTATTATAACATGATTACGCGGCAAATGTATCAAATACAAAATACGTTTAAAGTGATACAATGGTTAAAGTACAAGCACAATATAAATAGAACGGCTACTCACATGTATCTCTTTTACATCTCAGGGACCTCGTTACTTTTTGGAGTGGATCGTCTACGCCATTGTTGAGTCAGACTTATTCATCCATCTTCTTTTTCCCTCGTAGCGGAACGATAGGAGCAACCAGGTATAAGGAACGATAGAAGGTAGAGATAAGGAAACCTACATCCTATAAAAGAGAAAAGACAGACACACGACACCGGTAGATGTTATTAGCTTCAGATCTCGTAGCTTAATCGCGTCGTTTTACACCACGCGCACTTGTGCCATTCACTCCGCGCAGGCGCGACTCGGGACAACGGAAATTGACCAGTTTATTTACATATTTAACAATGTGCATTGCCAAATTTTGGCATGTAACAAAGTACCTAACATAAATCATGGTTTAATGTTCAGGAATTTGTGGGAATAATTGTGAAACTTTACATGTAAAAACATAAATTAAGGATGGGAAAAAACTTTCCCATACTGATTTAAAAATCCCCTAAATCTAAAGGATGCAACACATCAAGCGTTTTAAATAACTGTGGTTTGAAGCCGCAACAGAAGCAATATTTCTGTTGGTGTTGTGCGCAGGAGCTTGGTCATGCTTAGAATACCCTTCCAGCTGTTCATCTTCATCTGGCTTATTTACAGTTGGAGGTTAGAATTTCTAAGTGGTAGCGGTTAGAATTTATTATTGGAATCAAATTCTTAGAAAAAATTGATTATTTTGAACATAACCTCGGACAGTATGGAAGATCGGTCACAAGAGCACAGACAAAATTCTCTTATTTAAACTTAAAGATGATCTACCCGCAACAGAAGCAATATTTCTGTTGGTACTGTGCGCAGGAGCTTGGTCGTGCTTAGAATATCTTTCCAGCAGTTCATCTTCATCCGGCTTATTTACAGTTGGGGTTAGAATTTTTAACCGGTAGTGATCAGAATTTAATTTTTGGAAAAAATTAATTATTTTTAACATAACCTCGAACAGTATGGAAGATCCATCACAAGAGCATTATAAAGGTTGGAGTATTATTTGTATTTGAAATTGGATGAATTATTACCAGCGGATATTTTTGAAACGTATAAATGCTTATAATTTGGATCTGGGTCAACAATCTTGGTCAGTGACTAGATTGAGGACATTGTCCGAAATTAGGCCATCGACCGCGGCCAAGTACAATGAGTCATGCGACAGAAGCGCGAAATCAAAGATCAACGACCCCAACCAGACAGTGTCCACGACACGACTCATCCGCCATAAGCACAGTAATCGAAAAGTCAACGAACCCAACCACTGAGAAGCCATTGGCGCCGACTGGCAGCAGATTACGTCGCGCGAAAAAACGTGCGAAATCAAAGGTCAACGACCTCACACTCCGCAAAACCACAAAGTTCAATGGCCCTTATTCAAACGCAGTCTTTTAAGTCATTCGCAAACGACAATGAATCCGTCCGATGATGTAATCCTAGGTTAATTGCTCATTCCCCTAAAATCGATGGACTGTAGAGGTGAATGACTCCGGCGACGTCACGCGTAGTGACGTTGCTCGGGGTCAATGACTTCCTGAGGAACTAGAACCTGTACTGTATACTACTTTGTTCATTAGAAATACTTTTTAAATTAATCGGTAGGTGACTAAGACGTCATTGCTTAATTTACGTCGTGCGGAAAAACGCGGGAAATCTACGGTCACCGTCCTCACTCATCGCAAAAAGAACACAAAGGTGTATAAGCGCCATGGATCGCGTCTCCTAAGCCACTCGCAAAGGTTAATGAACGCCTCTGATGACGCCACCTCAGGTTTAATCCCCCAAGCGGCGCAAAGGTTAAAGAGTCCAGTGATGTCACTCACAAGGGCCAAAGAACCAACATTGTGATGTTACTGGGGGTCAATGACCTCCGGAGGAACTAGAATTTGCACTGTATACTACTTCATATTACAAATACCTTTTAAATTAATCAGTAGTAACCTAAGACGCCGTTGCTTAGCTTACGTCGCTCGAAAACACGCGAGAAAGTGAAGGTCACCGACCTCACCCATCGCAAAAGAACACAAAAGTTAATAACCCCACTCAAGCGTGGTTTTAAGACACTCAAAGGCTAATGAATGCGCCCGATGACGTCACCCTGGTTAATACCCCCAAGCGACAGCCTTCAGAAATTAATAACCCTGGTGACACTCATCGCAAGGGTCAAAGAACAAGCATTGTGACGTCATTCGGTGTCAATGACCTCTGAAGGAACTAGAACCTGCAGTGTATACTTCTTTGTACATTAGAAATACGTTTTATATTAATCAGTATGTGCTTAAGACGTCCTTGCTTAGCCAACGTCGCGCGAAAAAAACTTTAAAGCAAAGGTCACCGACCTCGCCTATCTCAAAACGAACACAATGGTGCCTGACCCCCTCGAGGCAAGGTGTCCCAAGTCACTCGCACAGGCAAATGAACGCATCCGATGACGCCGTTCTAGGTCCTCGACGGGCGGCAGATGTTAATGACCCCGGCGACGTCACCCAAAGAACCCGCATTGTAACGTCACCCGGTGTCAATGACCTCGGAAGGAACTAGAACCTCCACTGTACTACTTTGTACATTTGCAATACTAAATTAATCAGTAGTTGCTCAAGATGTCGTTGCTTAGCTTACGTCGCCTGAAGGAGCGCGGGAAAACAAAGATCACCGATCTTACCCACCGCAAAAATAACAAACTTTAATGTCCTTCATTCAAGCGTCGTCTCAAATCATTCGTAATGAACTTGCCCGATGACGTAATCCTAAGGTAATTCCACTCTTCCCCCACAAACGATGGACTGTAGATATGAACGACCCCCAGTGACGTTACTCGCAAAGAACAATGAAACCTCTTTGTGACGTCACGGGGGGATGGGTGTGTTAATGACTACCGTAAGAACAAGAACCTGCATTCTATACTACTTTGTACATTAGAATACTTTTTAAATTAATCAGCAGTTGCCTGAAGTCATTTCTTAGCTTTCGTTGCTCGAAAAGAAAGCGAGAAAGCAAAGTCACCGAGTTCATCCATCGTAAAAAGAACACTTAAAGTGAATGATTCCCAATTAGGCGCGGTCTCTCGACCGATGACGTCTTCTTAGGTTAATCTCCCAAGCGACTGACTACAGAGATTAATGACCCAGGCGGCAAGGTTAATGAACTCGTATTATGACGTCACTCAGGGCCAATGACACCCGGAGGAACTAGAACCTGCACTGTACATTGTACATAGAAATACCTTTTAAATTAATCGGTAGTTGCATGACGCCGTTGCATAGCTTCCGTCGCGCGAAAAAACGCGAGAAAAGAAAGATCACCGACTTCACATTGTAAAAAGATCACAAAGGTGAATGACTTCCATTCAGGCGCTCTCTCGACTGATGACGTCATCTTAGGTTAATCCCCCAAACTACGGACTACAGAGATCAACGACCCAGGCGACGTTACTCGCAAAGGACAATGAACTCGTATTGTGACGTCGCTCGGGGCCAATTAAAATTAACACCGGAGGAACTAGAACCTGCGCTGTATACTACTTTGTAGATTAGAAATACCTTTTAAATTAATCGGTAGCTGCCCGACGTCGTTGCTTAGCTTACGTCGCTCGGAAAAAACGCGAGAAAGGAAAGGTCCCCGACTTCATCTATCATAATAAGAACACAAAGGTGAATCACCTCCATTCAGGCGTGGTCTTTCAAGTCGCAAACATTAATAAACGCGCCCGATTACGGCACCCTAGGTTGATCTTCACCAGCTACGGACTGCAGAGGTAAATGACCCCGGTAGCGTCATTCACAATGGTCCGAGAACCCGCATTGTGACATCACTCGTGTGATCTCTGGAGGAACAAGAACCTGCATTGTATACTACTTTGTATATTAGAAATATCTTTTAAATTAATCAGTAGTTGCTTAAGACGTTTTTGCTTAGCTGACGTCGCGCCAAAGAACGCGATAAAGCGTAGATCGCCGACCTCCCCCATCACATAAAGAACACAAAGATGAATGATCCTATTCAGGCACGACCTACCGTCACTCGCAAAGGTTAACGAACGCGTCAGATGACGTCAGCCTAGGTTAATCACTCCCAAGCGACGGACTGCAAAGGTAAATGACTCCGGTGACGTCATTCTCTATGGTCACCGAGCCCGCATTGTGACGTTTCTCCGAGTCAATAACCACCGGAGGAACTATAACCTGCGCTGTATACTACTTTGTGCATTAGAAATAGCTTTTAAATTAATCAGTAGTTGTCTGAGACGTCGTTGCTTAGCTTACGCCCGGCGAAGGAAACTCCGGAAAGCAAGGATCACCCACGTCACCCATCGTAAAAAGAACACAACGGTGAATGACCCCAAATCAGGCACGGTCTTTCAAGTCACTCGCAGAGGCTAATGAACGCGCCCGATGACGTCACGCTAGGTTAATCTTTCCGCAACGGACGACAGGCGGCAATGACTTTGGTGACGTCACTCGCAAAGGCCGATGCACCCATATTGTGATGTAACTCGGGTCAGTGATCTCCGGAGGAACTAGAACCTGCACTGTATACTACTTTGTACATTAGGAATACTTTAAATTAATCAGTAGTTGCCTAAGACGTCGTTGCTTAGCTTGCGCCGCGCGAAAAAACGCGAGAGAGCAAATGCCACCCACCTCGCCCAACGCAAAAGAGCACAAAAGTGAATAACCCTATTCAAGCGCGCTCTCAAGACACTCGCACAGGTTAATGAATGTGTACGATGACTTCACTCTGTTAATGCTCCCCCAAGCGACGGACTTCAGACGTTAATGACTCCGGTGACATTAATCGCAAGTGCCAAAGAACCAGCATTGTGACGTCACTCGATGTCAATGACCTATGGAGGAACTAGAACCAGCACTGTATACTCTTTGCACATTAAAAATAACTTTTAAATTAATCAGTAATTGCTTGAAGTCGTTGCTTGCTTAGCTTACGTTGCGCAATGAAAAACTAAAGTGAAGGTTACTGACTACGCTCATCTCAAAAAGATCACAAAAGTGACCGACACCCATTCAGGCACGGTCTCCCAAGCAAATGGACGCCCCCGATGAGGTCACTCCAGGTCCCTCCCCCGAAGGACGGCAGAGGTTAATGACCCCGACGACGTCACTCACAACGGCTAAAGAATTCGCATTGTAATGTGACTTGGTATCAATGACCTTCGGAGGAACTAGAACCTGCAATGTATACTACTTTGTACATTAACAACACTTAATAATCGGTAGTTGTTTAAGACGGCGTTGCTTAGCTTATTCCGAGCAGCGAAAAATCGTGGGAAAGCGAAGGTCACCGACATCATCCATCGCAAAAAGAACACAAAGGTGAAGGACCCCCATTTTGGCGCGGCCTCTTAAGACACTCACAAAGCTAATGAACGTGCCCGATGACGTCATTCTGGTTAATGTCCACAAGCGACGGACTTCAGTGGTTAATGATCCCGGTGACATCAATCGGGGTCAATGAGCTTCGGAGGAACTAGAACATGCACTGTATACTACTTTGTATAATAAAAATACCTTTTAAATTAATTAGTAGTCGCCTAAGACGTCGTTGCTTAGCTTACGTCGCGCGAAAAAACGCAGTAAAGTTAAGTTCACCGATCTCACCCATCGCAAAAAGAACACAAATAGCGAATGACACCCACATAGACACGGTCTCTCGGCCGATGACGTCACCCTTAGCGCTCCGGTCAACCGCAGAGGTGAATGATCCCGGTGACGTCACTTGCAAAAACCATTGAACCAACATTCTGACGTCATTAGAGGACACTGTCTTCCGGAGGAACTAGAACCTGCACTATATTCTACCTTGTACATTACAAATATCTTGTAAATTAATCAGTAGTTGCCTACGTCGCGCGAAAAAAATGCGAGAAAGCAAAACGAACACAAAAGTGAATGATCTTCAGACGCCTCTCAAGTCGCAACGGCCCACGAACGCGCCCACTGACATTACCATAGGTTAATCCCCCCGCACAGACGATAGAGGTCAATGGGCCCCGGTGACGTTACTCGCAAGAGTCGAAGAAATCGCATTGTCACGTCGCTCTGGGTCAAAGACCTCCAGAGGAACTCGAACTTGCACTGTATACTACTCTTGCACATTAGAAATACCTTTTAAATTAATCAGTAATTATCTAAGAAGTCGTTTCTTAGCCTTCGTCGCGCTAAAATACGGGGGAAGCAAAATCTAAGCCGACCTCACCCATCGCCAAACGAACAGAAAGGTGAATGACATTCGGGCACGGTCGCTCAAGACGCGCACAGGCCAATGAACGTCCCCGATGACGTCACCTTAGGTTAATATCTCCTCCGCTTCGAGGAGCGGCAAAGGTCAATGACCCTAGTGACGTTACGCGCAAAGTTCAATGCACCCGCATTGTGATGTCACTCGGGGTTGTGACCTCCGAAGGAACTAGAACCTGCACTGTATACAACTTTGTACATTAGAAGACGTCGTTTCTTAGCTTACGCCGCGCGAAAAAACGCGGGTGGCTAAATCCAAGCCGACCTCACCCATCGCAATACGCACATAAAGGTGAATGACATTCAGGCGCGGTCCCTCAAAGGTCAACGAACGCCCCCGATGGCGTCCTTAGGTTAATCTTTTCCGACGGGCGACAGAGCTCGGTGACACTGGTGACGTCACTCACAAAGGTCAATGCACCCGTATTGTGACGTCACTCGGGGTCATTGAACTCGGAAGGAACTAGAACCTGCACTGTATAGTATTTTGTACATTAGAAATACCTTAATTTAATCAGTAGTTACCTAAGACGTACTTGCTTAGCTTACGTCGCGCGAAAAAACGCGGGAAAGCAAAGGTCACCTACTTCACCCATCGCAAAACGAACACAAAAGTGAATGATCTTCAGACGCCTCTCAAGTCGCAACGGCCCATGAACGCGCCCATTGACATTACCATAGGTTAATCCTCCCGCACAGACGATAGAGGTCAATGGGCCCCGGTGACGTTACTCGCAAGAGTCGAAGAAATCGCATTGTCACGTCGCTCTGGGTCAAAGACCTCCAGAGGAACTCGAACTTGCACTGTATACTACTCAGCACATTAGAAATATCTTTTAAATTAATCAGTACTTACCTAAGACGTCGTTGCTTAGCTTACGTCGCGCAAAGAAATGCGGGAAAGCAAAGGTCACCGACCTCAGCTATCGCGAAACGAACACCAAGGTGAACGACATTCAGGCACGGTCTCTCAAGACGCACGAACGCGCTCGATGACGTCACCTTAGGTTAATTTCTTTTCCCGATGGGCGACAGAGGCCAATGACACTGGTGACATCACTCGCAAAGGTAATTGCACCCGTATTGTGATGTCACTCGGGGCAATGACCTCAGGAGGAACTAGAACCTGCACCGTATACTATTTTGTACATTAGGAATACCTTAAATTAATCAGTAGTTGCTTAAGACGTCGTTGCTTAGCTTACTGCGCGCAAAGAAACGCGGGAAAGCATAGGTCACCGATCTCGCCCATCGCAAAACGAGCTCAAAGGTAAATGACATTCAGGCGCGGTCTTTCAAGACGATAGAGGCCAATGACCTCGGTGACGTTAGTCGCAAAAGTCAATGAAATCGATTTTGTGACGTTGCTCTGGATCAAAGACCTCCAGAGGAACTCGAACTTGCACTGTATATTACTCTGTACATTAGAAATACTTTTTAAATTAATCAGTCGTTTCTTAGCCTATGTCGCGCTAAAATACGGGGGAGCAAAATCTAAGCCGACCGCACCCATCGCCTAACGAACACAAACATGAATGACATTCAGGCGCAGCCGCGCAAGACGCGCTAAGGCCAATGAACGCACCCCGATGTCACCTTAAGTTAATATCTTCCCCCCCGAGGAGCGGCATAGATCAATGACCCTATTGACGTTACGCGCAAAGTTCAATGCACCCGCATTGTGATGTTACTCGAGATCGTGACTTCCGAAGGAACTAGAATCTGTACCGTATACTACTTTGCACATTAGAAAAAATTAATCAGTAGCTACCTAAGACGTTGTTTTTTAGCTTACGCCGCGCGAAAAACCGCGGGAAGCTAAGTCCAAGCCAATGTTGCGCGAAGATGCGCGGAAAAGCAAATGTTACCAACCTCACCCATCGCAAAACGAACAGAAAAATGAATGACATTCAGGCGCGGTCTCTCAGGACGCGCAAAGGCCAATGAACGCTCCCGATGACGTCACCTTAGGTTAATGTCTTTGTCCCGACGGACGACACATGTCAATGACCCTGGTGAGGTCACTCGCAATGATCAATGCACCTGTATTGTGATGTCACTCGGGGTCAATGATCCCTGAAGGAACTAGAACCAGCACTGCATAGTACTTTGTACATTAGGAATACCTTAATTTAATCAGTAGTTGCCTAAGACGTCGTTGCTTAGCTTATGTTGCGCGAAGAAAAGCGTCAGCCATCGCAAAACGAACACAAAGGTGAATGACATTAAGGCATGGACACTCAAGTTGCAAGGGCTAATGAACGCGCCCCATATCATCCCCCCCCACAAACGATAAATGCCAATGACCCCGGTGATGTTACTCGCAAAAGTCAATGATCCCACATTATGACGTTGCTCGGGGTCGGTGACCTCCGGAGGAACTCGAACCTGCACTGTATACTACTTTGCACATTAGAAATACCTTTTAAATTAATCAGTAGTTGCCTAAGATGTCGTTGCTTAGCAACCGAATTATTTAATTTTTTAGAAATGTCATTTTTTTGTATAATTTTTTCAAATTTTAATAATGTTAGGGAAGCCAGTGCTTATTGTAATACTGTTCTTTTTGCTAAAAAGATTTATTGTGTCGTAACTCGTAATCGAGTAAGACGATTCGAGAGTCCATTAAAATATTTTTAACATATTTTTTTTATTTGCAGAAAAGTTTACCTTTACTTCGACATTCGCTAGCGACAAAAGAACTTTCAATAGAAGGCATCCGTCCACCACCTGCAAATGTAGTATTTTCAATAGTTAGTGCAACACCGACAGTCCAAACTCCAGTACGACCAGTCGTGGCAACCTCTCAAGTACGAATAGTAACACCTGGGACAGCTGTTGTTCGACCAGGACAGGTGTTACAACAGCGTTTAGTAACACCAGTGCGCGGTACCGTACAACAACCGCCAAGGATGGTTACTGCAATTCGACCTCCCATCACGAACCCTCAAGTTGTAGTTTCGAGCTCGCAACCGCCTGCTTTACATCCAGTCTTTCCTAACAACCAAATTCGAACAAACATGAACCTAGTGCGGCCGCCTGTCCCTGTTAGAACCGTTCCCCCTGGCCAAGTTAGACCACCGATGGCGATACGTTCAGCCACAGCGCCTGTACAAATGAGACCGCCCTCAGGAAATTTCAAAAATCAAACGCCTAAACCTTTAGTGCCTTCAAATCTTTCTAAGCCGTTGACCAAAGATAAAGATAAAAAAACGTTCTCGTCTGCGTATACAGGGGACGACGATATTAATGATGTCGCAGCTATGGGCGGTGTTAATTTAGCGGAAGAAACGCAAAGGATTTTAGGATCGACGGAATTTGTAGGAACACAAATTAGGTCGTGTAAGGAAGAGTATGTTTTAGCAATGGGACCGTTACAGCATAAAGTTAAATTAGCTATGATCCGAGAAGGATTGGACGAACCTAGCAATGAAGTAGCCGCTGTTCTAGCACATGGTGTTCAAGAACGACTGAAAAATTTAATTGAAAAGTTAGCGGTTATAACGGAACATAGGTTAGAAATCGTTAAAAGCGATGAACGGTATGAAGTTACATCTGATGTTAAAGGTAAGTCTTTTTTAATAGGTAGAAGTTAATTTACGATTTGGAAATTAATTTAACTTGACTTTACGTTAGCGATACATGTTCGTCTGTCACCAGATGTTACATAATGTTTAAAACGGTATTAAAAGCTATATTAGAACCCCGGCGGTAAGGTACTGGAGCCACTACAGTAGTTGGTAGCAATGATAAATAATTGTAAAACGACGCGCAAATAAGGTATTACGTCATATAAATGTTTTAAATTACAAAAAAACGAGAAAGTACTTACATAACTGTAGGACTCCTTACAGCATTGCGCTAGTGTAACGACAGCTGGCGTCTGGGAGCATTCCGGGCGTGGGTAATCCGTTGGGCCCCCTTGTCGAATCCAAATTCAATTTGTCTTCTTTATGTAGAGGTACGATAAAGGAAGACAGGTAGAGGTACGGTAATTGGGTATAAGCAGGAAACCTGCTGAAACCTGAAAAAAGACAAGATACGGCGACGTCTCGCTGACTAGTCCTGACGTGTCGGAAATTTCCCACTTTTCCACACTCCGCGGCAGCGCAATCCTCGCGCAAACGCAACTATTTCAAGCGACGGAAATACACGCACGTCTTTTTAAATTATTGACGCGAAATCACTTTCAAATTAAAACTAAAATTGGAAATGTTTACGGCCGATTTTCGGCACGTAACAGCTAATGTTCGTATTTTGGTCAGGGAATTGGTTTTTCATTGTCAAATAATTAACAGTCTCTGAATAGCGTCTCTTAGAACTGATTCGATCCAACTTGAAGACCAATGTTTCCATTTGAGTTGCATAAGTAGAAAAGCATTATCCCTCGTGGAGCAAAGAACGTGGCAAGCAACTGCACACGCGAGCTTACACATTTCTGGAACGAAGAGGCTTCAAAAAGGATGGCGCTGAACTTATAATTGAAGCCTAATCGTCGTTCCGGTAGTTCGCGTCGTTGTAAAGCCATGAAAGACGAGTTCACATGATTCTCGAAAGGGTAACTAAAGACAGACCAATCTCCCATCACGATTGCAGGCGATGGCACTATACTTTCGGGAATCCGTTCTAATTCCCAGAAGTTGCGAATATATAAGGGAGCAGTAGGTCATGTTTGATTTACTGGGGCATGGTGTTTTACCGAAAAGAATCTATTCAAAAATGGTATTCGGGGCTGAAGGCTTTCCTAACCGTCCTTGCTTTAATCCTGGTAACAATACTGAGGCATGCTCGTAGCAGCATGTCCATAATGTGTATCCGAGTCGTCTCATTTAACTTTCTAATCCTCCACCTGAAGGAAGCGGTTTTTGTTTAACCTGAAAATTTTGAATATTTACGAATCCTTGCAAGATGGGATCTTTAACGTGCATAATAACACTCACACAAGGGACCTACATTTTACCTCACACATTTTTATGAAAAATGCTCGCCTAACATTTTTCAAGGGGCCCGTCTTGAAAACAGCCATACAAAGAAAGATTTTCTTTCTGATCTGTGTATCTGATTTTTTTTTGGGGTAACTGAAACCTAGTGCAGAGTTCATTTTACCCAATCACATCAGGTTTTAACTTAACCTCAAAAAAGATTTTATATTTTATATTTTTATATGGCAAACGCGCTTTTTTTTATATTGACGAATTTGTTTCAAACGTGATATTTAGCGGTTTTTGAGGTCGCCGATAACGAATCTGAAGTCGGACGTTGAAAATTTAAAATGGTCGATTTTTTTAAAAAATATTAAATTTTTATGAAATTTGACGTCTAGGGATTTTTGGAGTTGCTGATTACGAATCGAAGCCAGATTTACAAAATTCAAAATCGCAAATTAAATATGGCAGACGAATTTTAATAAATTTTCGAAATTCAAAATGGAAGATCAAATATGACAGTCGAATTTTAAAAAAAATTATTAACTTTTTACGAAACTTGGTATCTGGGGATTTTTTGAGATTGTTAATTACGAATCTGAAGTCAGATTTGTGAAATTCAAAATGGCAGATCAAATATTGTGGACGAATTTAAAAAAAAATTATTGACTTTTGACGAAACTTGGTTTCCGTAGGTTTTTGAGATCGTTGATTACGAATCTGAAAGTCAGATTTTCAAAATTCAAAATGGCAAATTAGATATGGCAGACTCATTTTTATAAATTTTCGAAATTCAAAATGGCAGATCAAATATGGTGGGTGAATTAAAAAAAAATTATTGAATATTTACGCAACTTGGTATCTGTTGATTTTTTTTGATTGTTAATTACGAATCTGAAATCACATTTGCAAAATTCAAAATGGCGGGCGATTTTTAAAACAATTATTAAATTTTTATGAAACATGATATCATGGGATTTTTGGGGCTGCTGATTATGAATCTTAAGTCAGATTTTCGAAATTCAAAATGGCAAATCAAATAAGGCGGATGAATTTTAAAAAAAAGATTATTGAATGTTTATAAAATTTGTTTTCCGTGGGCTATTGAGATCGTTGAGTACAAATCCGAAGTCAGATTTTCAAAATTCAAAATGGCAAATCAAATATTGCGGATGAATTTTTTTAAATTTTCGAAATTTAAAATGGCATATAATGGAGAACGAATTTTTAAAAAAAATTATTGAATTTTTACAAAACTTGGTGTCTGTGGATTTTTGAGGTCGTTAATTATGAATCTGAAGTCAGATTTGCGAAATTCAAAATGGCGGATCAAATATGGCGGTCGATTTTTAAATCAATTATTAAAATTTTATGAAACTTAATATCATGGGATTTTTGGGGCTGCTGATTATGAATCTCAAGTCTGATTTTCGAAATTCAAAATGGCAAATCAAATAAGGCGGATGAATTTTTTTAAAAAAATTATTGAATGTTTATAAAACTTGGTTTCCGTGGGCTATTGAGATCGTTGAGTACAAAGTCGAAGTCAGATTTTCAAAATTCAAAATGACAAATTAAATATTGCAGATGAATTTTTTTAAATTTTCGAAATTTAAAATGGCATATAATGGACGACGAATTTTTAAAAAAAATTATTGAATTTTTACAAAACTTGGTATCTGTGGATTTTTGAGGTCGTTAATTATGAATCTGAAGTCAGATTTGCGAAATTCAAAATGGCGGATCAAATATGGCGGTCGATTTTTAAATCAATTATTAAAATTTTATGAAACATGATATCATAGGATTTTCGGGGCTGCTGATTATTAATCTCAATTCAGATTTTCGAAATTCAAAATGGCAAATCAAATAACGCTGATGAATTTTTAAAAAAAAATTATTGAATGTTTATAAAACTTGGTTTCCGTGGGCTATTGAGATCGTTGAGTACAAATCCGAAGTCATTTTCAAAATTCAAAATTACAAATTAAATATTGCAGATGAATTTTTTTAAATTTTCGAAATTTAAAATGGCAGATAATGGAGGACGAATTTTTAAAAAAAATTAATGAATTTTTACAAAACTTGGTATCTGCGGATATTTGAGGTTGTTGATTACGAATCTGAAGTCAGATTTGCGAAATTCAAAATGACATGAATTTTTTAAAAATTATTCAATTTTTACAAAACTTGGTATCCGTGGGTTGTGAGATCGTTGATTACGAATCCGAAGTCAGATTTTCAAAATTCAAAATGTCAAATTAAATATTGCAGATAAATTTTTTTAAATTTTCGAAATTTAAAATGGCAGATAATGGAGGAGGAATTTTCAAAAAAAAATATTGAATTTTTACAAAACTTGGTATCTGCGGATATTTGAGGTTGTTGATTACGAATCTGAAGTCAGATTTGCGAAATTCAAAATGACATAAATTTTTTAAAAATTATTCAATTTTTACAAAACTTGGTATCCGTGGATTGTGAGATCGTTGACTACGAATTCGAAATCATATTTTCAAAATTCAAAATTGCAAATTAGATATGGCAGACGAATTTTTATAAATTTTCGAAATTCAAAATGGCAGATCAAATATTATGGTGGGTGAATTAAAAAAAAATTATTGAATTTTTTCGCAACTTGGTATCTGTGGATTTTTCAGGTCGTTGATTAGGAATCTGAAGTCAGATTTGCGAAATTCAAAATGGCAGATCAAATATTGTGGACGAATTTTTAAAAAAAAATTATTGACTTTTTACGAAACTTGGTTTCCGTAAGTTTTTGAGATCGTTTATTACGAATCTGAAAGTCAGATTTTCGAAATTCATAATGGCAAATTAGATATGGCAGACGCATTTTTATAAATTTTCCAAATTCAAAATGACAGATCAAATATTGCAATCGAATTTTAAAAGAAAATTGTTACGAAACTTGGTATCTGTGGATTTTTGAAGTTGTTAATTACGAATCTGAAATCACATTTGCAAAATTCAAAATGGCGGTCGATTTTTAAAACAATTATTAAATTTTTATGAAACATGATATCATGGGATTTTTGGGGCTGCTGATTATGAATCTCAAGTCAGATTTTCAAAATTCAAAATGGCAAATCAAATATTGCAGATGAATTTTTTTAAATTTTCGAAATTTAAAATGGCAGATAATGGAGGACGAATTTTTAAAAAAAATTATTGAATTTTTACAAAACTTGGTATCTGCGGATATTTGAGGTTGTTGATTACGAATCTGAAGTCAGATTTGCGAAATTCAAAATGACAGATGAATTTTTTAAAAATTATTCAATTTGTACAAAACTTGGTATCCGTGGATTGTGGGATCGTTGATTACGAATCCGAAGTCAGATTTTCAAAATTCAAAATTGCAAATTAAATATGACAGACGAATTTTTATAAATTTTCGAAATTTAAAATGGCAGATCAAATATGGTGGGTGAATTAAAAAAAAAATTATTGAATTTTTTACGCAACTTGGTATCTGTGGATTTTGAGGTCGTTAATTATGAATCTGAAGTCAGATTTGCGAAATTCAAAATGACAGATGAATTTTTTAAAAATTATTCAATTTTTACAAAACTTGGTATCCGTGGGTTGTGAGTTCGTTGATTACGAATCCGAAGTCAGATTTTCAAAATTCAAAATGTCAAATTAAATATTGCAGATAAATTTTTTTAAATTTTCGAAATTTAAAATGGCAGATAATGGAGGAGGAATTTTCAAAAAAAAATATTGGATTTTTACAAAACTTGGTATCTGTGGATATTTGAGATCGTTAATTACAAATCTGAAGTCAGATTTGCGAAATTCAAAATGACATTAATTTTTTAAAAATTATTCAATTTTTACAAAACTTGGTATCCGTGGATTGTGAGATCGTTGACTACGAATTCGAAATCAGATTTTCAAAATTCAAAATTGCAAATTAGATATGGCAGACGAATTTTTATAAATTTTCGAAATTCAAAATGGCAGATCAAATATTATGGTGGGTGAATTAAAAAAAAAATTATTGAATTTTTTCGCAACTTGGTATCTGTGGATTTTTCAGGTCGTTGATTAGGAATCTGAAGTCACATTTGCAAAATTCAAAATGGCGGTCGATTTTTAAAACAATTATTAAATTTTTATGAAACATGATATCATGGGATTTTTGGGGCTGCTGATTATGAATCTCAATTCAGATTTTCAAAATTCAAAATGGCAAATCAAATAAGGCGGATGAATTTTTAGAAAAAAATTATTGAATGTTTATAAAACTTGGTTTCCGTGGGCTATTGAGATCGTTGAGTACAAATCCGAAGTCAAATTTTCAAAATTCAAAATGACAAATTAAATATTGCAGATGAATTTTTTTAAATTTTCGAAATTTAAAATGGCAGATAATGGAGGACGAATTTTTTAAAAAAAATATTGAATTTTTTACGTAACTTGGTATCTGTGGATTTTTTGAGATTGTTAATTACGAATCTGAAGTCAGATTTGCGAAATTCAAAATGACAGATGAATTTTTTAAAAATTATTCAATTTTTACAAAACTTGGTATCCGTGGATTGTGAGATCGTTGATTACGAATCCGAAATCAGATTTTCAAAATTCAAAATTGCAAATTAGATATGGCAGACGAATTTTTATAAATTTTCGAAATTCAAAATGGCAGATCAAATATGGTGGGTGAATTAAAAAAAATTATTGAATTTTTTACGCAACTTGGTATCTGTGGATTTTTGAGGTCGTTGATTAGGAATCTGAAGTCAGATTTGCGAAATTCAAAATGGCAGATCAAATATTGTGGACGAATTTTAAAAAAAATTATTGAATTTTTACGAAACTTGGTTTCCGTAGGTTTTTTGAGATCGTTGATTACGAATCTGAAAGTCAGATTTTCGAAATTCAAAATGGCAAATTAGATATGGCAGGCGCATTTTTATAAATTTTCCAAATTCAAAATGGCAGATCAAATATTGTAGTCGAATTTTAAAAGAAAATTGTTACGAAACTTGGTATCTGTGGATTTTTGAAGTTGTTAATTACGAATCTGAAGTCACATTTGCAAAATTCAAAATGGCGGTCGATTTTTAAAACAATTATTAAATTTTTATGAAACATGATATGGGATTTTTGGGGCTGCTGATTATGAATCTCAAGTCAGATTTTCAAAATTCAAAATGGCAAATCAAATATTGCAGATGAATTTTTTTAAATTTTCGAAATTTAAAATGGCAGATAATGGAGGACGAATGTTTTAAAAAAATTATTGAATTTTTACAAAACTTGGTATCTCTGGATATTTGAGGCCGTTAATTACAAATCTGAAGTCAGATTTGCGAAATTCAAAATGGCGGATCAAATATGGCGGTCGATTTTTAAAACAATTATTAAAATTCTATGAAACATGATATCATGGGGTTTTTGGAGACGCTGATTATGAATCTGCAGTCAGATTTACGAAATTCAAAATGGCGAATCAAATATGGGGGATGAGTTTTTTAAAAAATTCTAGAATTTTTATGAAGCTTTGTATCTTGGGTTTTTGAGATTGTTGATTATGAATCTGAAGTCAGATTTTGAATCTTTATAAATTTTTCGAAATTCAAAATGGCAGATCAAATATGGCGAACGAATTTTAAAAAAAATTACTTTCTATCTGTGGATTTTTGAGGTCGTTGAAAACGAATCTGGTCAGATTTTTGAAATTCGAAATGGTAGCTTAAATATGGCAAATGAATTTTCTAAATTTTCAAAATATATCAAAATGGCGGACGAATTTTAAAAAAAATTTAATTTTTACCTAACTTGGTATTGTGGGTTTTTGAGGTCGCTGATTACGAATCTGAAGCCAGATTTTCGAAATTCGAAGTGGCAGCTTACATATGGCAGATAAATTTTTATAAATTTTCAAAAATCAAAATGGTAGTTCAAATATGGCAGACGAATTTTTTTAAAAAAATTATAGAATTTTTACCAAACTTGGTGTATGTGGATCTTGAGGTCGTTGACTACGAATCTAAACTCAGATTTTCAAAATTCAAAATGGCGGATGAATTTTTTAACAATTATTGAATTTTTACGAAATTTGGTTTTCGTGGGTTTTGAGATTGTTGAGTACGAATCCGAAGTCAGGTTGTCAAAATTCAAAATGACAAATTAAATATGGCAAACTAATTTTTTAAATTTTCGAAATTCAAATTGAAAGAGCTATTGAATTATTACGAAACTTGGTATGTGTGGATTTTTGAAATTGTTGATTACGAATTTGAAGTCAGATTTGCGAAATTCAAAATGACAGATGAATTTTTAAAAATTATTCAATTTTTGCAAAACTTGGTATCCGTGGGTTGTGAGATCATTGATTACGAATCCGAAGTCAGATTTTCAAAATTCAAAATGGCAAATTAAATATGGCAGACGAGTTTTAATAAATTTTCGAAATTTAAAATGGCAAATCAAATAAGATGGACGAATTTTTAAAAAATTATTGAATTTTTAGGAAAACTTGGTATCTGTGGATTTTTGAGGTCGTTAATTACGAATCTGAAGTAAGATTTTCAAAATTCAAAATGGCGGATGAATTTATTAAAAATTATTGAATTTTTACTAAACTTGGTATCCATGGGTTTTTGGAGTTGCTGATTATGAATCTGAAATCAGATTTACGAAATTGAAAATGGCGAATCAAATATGGTGGATGAATTTTTAAAAAAATTATTAAATTTTTACTAAACTTGGTATCTGTGGATTTTTGAGAAGTTAATTATGAATCTGAAGTCAGATTTACGAGATTCAAAATGGCGGATTAAATATGGCGGTCGATTTTTAAAACAATTATTAAATTTTTCTTAAATATGATGTCACGGGGTTTTTGGAGTTGCTAATTATGAATATGAAGTCAGATTTACGAAATTCAATATGGCGAACCAAATATGACGGATGAATTTTTAAAAAAATTATAGAATTTTTATGAAGCTTGGTATCAATGGGTTTTGGAGATCATTGATTGCGAATCTGAAGTCAAATTTTCGAAATTTAAAATGGCAGATCAAATATGGCGTACGAATTTTAAAAAAAAATTATTGCATTTTTATGAAACTTGGGATCTGTGGATTTTTGAAGTCATTAATTATGAATCTGGAGTCGGACTTGCGAAATTCAAAATGGCGGATCAAATAAGACGGATGAATTTTTTAAAAAATTATTGAAGTTTTGTTGAACTTGGGATCTGTGGGTTTTTGAGATTGCTGATTACGAATCTGAAGTTAGCTTTTCGAAATTCAAAATGGTGGACCAAATTTGGCAGATGAATTTTAAAAAAAAATTATTGAATTTTTACGAAACTTGGTATCTGTGGGTTTTGGAGATCATTGATTACGAATCGGAAATCAGATTTTCGAAATTCAAAATGGCGGACCAAATATGGAGGTCGATTTTTAAAACAATTATTAAATTTTTATGAAACATGATGTCATGGGATTTTTGGGGTTGCTGATTATGAATCTGAAGCCAAATTTTTGAAATTCAAAATGGCAAATCAAACAATACGGATGAATTTTTAAAAAAATTATTGAATTTTTATTAAACTGTGGGTTTTGCTGATTACGAATTTGAAGTCAGATTTTTGAAATTCAAAATGGCGATCTACGATTAAGATGGTGAATAATTTTTTCAAAAATTATTGAATTTTTATGACACTTGAAATCTGTGGGTTTTTGGGGTCGTTGATTACGAATCTAAAGTCAGATTTTCGAAATTAAGAATGGTAAATTAAACATGGCAGACGAATTTTTATAAATTTTTAAATTTCAATATGGAAGATCAAATATTACTGACGAATTTTTAAAAAAATTACTGAATTTTTACGAAGCTTGGTATCTGAGGATTTTTGAGGTCATTAATTATGGATCTGAAGTAAGATTTGCTAAATTCAAAATGGCGGATCCATTATGGCGGTCGATATTTAAAACAGTTATTAAACTTTTATGAAACACGATATCATGGGGTTTTTGGGGCTGCTGATTATGAATCTGAAGTCAGATTTTCAAAATTCAAAATGGCAAATCAAATAATGGGGATGAATTTTTTTAAAAATTATTGAATTTTTATGAAACTTTGTGGGTTTTGCTGATTACGAATTTGAAGTAAGATTTTTGAAATTCAAAATGGCGATTTAAGATGGTGGATGATTTTTCAAAAATTATTGAATTTTTATGACACTTGGAATCTGTGGGTTTTTGGGGTCGTTGATTACGAATCTAAAGTCAGATTTTCGAAATTAAGAATGGTAAATTAAACATGGCAGACGAATTTTTATAAATTTTTAAATTTCAAAATGGAAGATCAAATATTACTGACGAATTTTTAAAAAAATTACTGAATTTTTACAAAGCTTGGTATCTGTGAATTTTTGAGGTCGTTAATTATGGATCTGAAGTCAGATTTTCGAAATTCAAAATGGCAAATTAAATATGGCAGATGAATTTTTAAAATTTTCGAAATTTAAAATGGTAGATCGAATATAGCAGATAAATTTTAAAAGAAAATTATTGCATTTTTACAAAACATGGTATCTCTGAATTTTTGAGGTTGTTAATCGAATCTGAAGTCAGATTTGCGCAATTCAAAATGGCGGTCGATTTTTAAAACAATTATTAAATTTTTATGAAACATGATGTCATGGTGTTTTTGGGGCTGCTGATTATGAATCTGAAGTCAGATTTACGAAATTCAAAATGGCAAATCCAATATGGCGAATGAATTTTTAAAAAATTTATTGAATTTTTATAAAATTTTGTAAGTTGTGCTGATTACGAATTTCAAGTCTGATTTTTGATATTCAAATTGGCGGATCTAAGATGGTGGATGATTTTTCAAAAATAATTGAATTTTTATGACACTTGGTATCTGTGGGTTTTTGGAGACGCTGATTACGAATCTGAAGTTAGATTTCCTAAATTTAAAATGGTATATCAAATATGGCAGGTGAATTTTTTAAAAAATTAAATTTTTATTAAATCAGATATCCGTGGGTTTTTGAGATAGTTGATTGTGAATCTGAAGTCAGGTTTTTGAAATTCAAAATGGCAGCTTAAGTATGGCAGATAAATTTTTGAAATTCAAAATGGCAGATCAAATATGGCAGACAAATTTTAAAAAAAATTATTGAATTTTTACGAAACTTGGTATCTGTGGATTTTTGAGATCATTGATTACAAATCTGAAGTCAGATTTTTGAAATTCGAAATGGCAGATTAAATATGGCAGATGAATTTTTATAAATTTTTGAAATTCAAAATGGCAGTTCAAATATGGCCGACGAATTTTTAAAAAAATTATTGAATTTTTAGGAAACTTTGTATTTGTGGATTTTTCAGGTGTTGATTATGAATATGAAGTCAGATTTTTGAAATTCAAAATGGCGAATGAATTTAAAAGAAAAAGTGTTGAATTTTTATGAAACTTTGTATTTGTGGATTTTGAGGTCGTTGATTATGAATCTGAACTCAGATTTTCGAAATTCAAAATGGCAACTTAAATATGGCAAATGAATTGTTACAAATTTTGTAAATTCAAAATGGCTGTTCAAGTATGGCGGAGGAATTTTTAAAAAATTATTGAACTTTTATGTATCTTGGTATTGAAGTCCACTTTTCAAAATTCAAAATGGCGGATCAAATATGGGGATGAATTTTTAAAAAATTTATTGGATTTTTACAAAACTTGGTATCTGTTGGGTCGTTGATTACGAAACTGAGCTCAAGTTCAAAATTTAAAATGGCGGATCAAATATAGCAGATGAATCTTTTAAAAAATTATTAAATTTTTTATAAAACTGGGTGTTCGTTACTTTTTGGGGTCACTGATTACGAATCTGAAGTAAGATTTTCGAACTTTAAAATGATGGATGAATTTAAAAAAAAAATTAGTTAATTTTTGAAAGTTGGTATCTGTGTGTTTTAGAGGTCGCTGATTACCATTCTGAAGTCACATGGTTTGGCTTGAAATTATAACAAATTTAGTAAAGCAAAATTTAAATATTTGAGACTCGATGCTTTTTAAATTAAATTAACGAGGCAGTGTATAATTTTTTTAATTTGAAATGGAACATAACAAATCCCCACCGAAATTAAAAGGTCAGGGTAGGAAATAGACATTACAGGCTACTCAATACACTAACAGGACTAACCACAGGAAAATTCATTTCAGAAAACAAAAGGGCAAAATCGAAAGGAAAAAGTTTTCATCTGGTTCGAAGGTCCAATATATTGGACAAAGCAAAAAAGTGTAGAGGACTATAGGAGAAGAAAAGGCGTAGAGTAGCAATCGAGGACATAGATAGTACGGAATTAACATTGCAAAAGTCGTCTTATGATGGATATCTGTTATAAAAAAATAGTAAAGCTATCAAACCTTAGAAGAATTGAGTTCTTGCAAAGAAAACGAAAACGTAATACACGACACGCAGAAGAAAACCAACTAGTTGAGCATCGATGTATACTAGGGAACGTCAATAATGCCGGATAAAAACAATTGATGTACTTCAAGCTGTGGTAACAAATAATCGTATCAAATGGGCTATAGAAGAATAGAAAACTAAATAAGCCGAAGTGTCGACTAAGTTGTAATTTCCAAAGAAACGAAGGTATAGAAAGCACACACCCCAAGAAGAGGATTGAAAATTAAATATTCAGTCTGAGGATGGGCAGTAAGAAAAACCAGCTTACGGAAGGGGAAAGAAAATTGGAACAGGAGGAACGAAGAAACAAAACTAAAATACAAAAACACTAAAAAAACGGCAGAAGATCGGTAGGAAAAGACAGACTAAATCGAGTTTAGTTATGGTTAAGCATGGATGTGTGTGTGTGTGTGTGTGTGTGTGTGTGTGTGCATGCGTGCATGCATGTGCGTGCTTGCATGCCTGCATGCGTGTGTGGAGGAAATGTATTAGACCGCTGTAGTCTACTGATACGACAGGCAGGCTGTTCCTTGGGGCTTTTCTATTTTGGACCCACTTGGGGATTGGTACGAGGAGCAAAATGAAAGAAAAGAAAAACCAAAAATTTTCGGGTGTGTATGGAGTGTGTGTGCGCGTGCGCATGCGGGTGTGTGGGTGCGTGCATACGTGCGTGTGTGTACAAAGTATGTGTTGATCACTTTGGTCACCTCTTTGTGAGAGGCAGACAACTGTGGACTATTCTTTTCTTCTATTGTCTGTTTGAAATTCCTTTTTACCACAGCTTGAAGTACATTTTGCCAGCATTCTTGACCTTCCCTAGCATACTTTGATGCTCAACAAGTTGGTCTTCTTCCTCGTTTCGTTTCTTACTGTTTGATTTTTCGCGAGAAACCAATTTTGTTGAGGTTTGAAAACTATTTCTTTATTAGAGGTCCGCCCAGCAGGGTTAGGCCATTCCGTCTTTGCCATCGCTGATTGCTACCTTACACCCCTACGTATTTCCATTTCCTATAGTCTACATTTTCCGGCTTTGTCCGGTATTTTGGACCTTCGAGTCGGATAAAAATTTTTTTTCGTTTTTTTTTTGTTTTGCTTTTTGTTTTCTGGAAAGAATTTTCTTGTGGTTTGTCCTATTAGAGTTGCTTCTGTTTTCTACCCTGACTTTTTAATTTTGTTAGAGGGGAATTTGTTACATTCTAGCCCATTTAAAATATAATTTACTGCCTCGATTTAATTTAGTCCCAATTATTTAAATTCTTTGCTACGTTTGTTCTAATTTCAAGCAGCGTAGATCCGATCTCGCCCAACAAACTTCTAGTAACACTATCGACTAGTGCATTTTAAATTACTACGAAAAACAATTTTTGATTCTGCCAAATTTTTTCTTAAATTCAACTAATCCCAGGAAAAAGCACCTCGCTCCATTCTGAACAGGTGTCATTCTTCAAGTTCGCATGCTAGATGAGGAACTAGAAAGTAACAAAAACCTGTAGACTCCGAAACAAAGAACGAACAGCGTTGTTTGCCTATGTACACGGTTTGAAATTATAGCAAACGTAGCAAGAGTAAATTTAAATTGTGACTGAATGGTTTTTAAATTAAATTGAGGTGGTTAATTATTTTAATTATGAAATAGGATATAGCATACTATTCTCCTACACGTCCAAAATGTTTCTGTATCTGAATCATTTTTAGGTAAGCTAAAATTTTTGGAAGATCTCGATCGTGCCGAACGGAAACGACACGAAGAACTAGAACGCGAAATGTTACTAAGAGCTGCTAAAAGTCGATCGAGAACAGAAGACCCCGAACAAGCTAAGCTCAAAGCGAAAGCGAAAGAGTTGCAGCGGGTCGAAATGGAAGAACTGCGACAACGCGAAGCGAACGCCACAGCGCTGCAAGCAATCGGACCAAGAAAAAAACCAAAACTAGAAGGCGATAACAGTACGTCCACATCACAGGTATGTAAATTACAATAAGCTTATTCGGCCAAACGATAAAATAATTTTAGGCAAGTTCTAGCGGGTTTAATAGCACATCCAGAAATCAAGTTCCACTACGGGCACGTGTTAAAAAAGTGACGCTACGAGATCTACAACACTTGTTCGAAACAGAAAAGGATCTATGTAAGAGTACGCTTTTATTCAAGTCGTACCTCAAGTGATGCACACTTTTTTACCGCATTGTGATATGTAGAATTAGAGAAAAACTAAGGACGGTCTTGAAATTTTTATCGGAAAGACTGGTTTTTTCAAAGGGTCTAATTTGTGATAAATATAAATAGTGTCGCTGTTCGGCCATTTTGTTGATTTTATTCGCCTGATTGAATATAATTTGTGTGCACTGATTTTTATATTTAACAAATCCTAACATGCGCGCACTCACTTCGGGTGTGTACTTAATAGCGTTGTTATAGAATGGCCGCAGGCAGGTTTTATTTTTTTAGATTTGTATAGGAAAGCGAGCAGCAGCGCTACAGTTTGCTAACATGTACGTAGTAATAAATTAATATATGAACAAATTATATATATGAAAAAAGTTAAAACGTCGAAGATTTTGTACGATAGACTTTGTAAATTTTATAAGAATCATAAACGTTGTAGGTTTTCTACGATGACGTATGGTTAACAACAATTTTCTTTATAAGAAATACATTATTATTTGTACAGTTGCTATTGTTTTTAACCTATTATGAATATTATGCAAGTTTTGTTATAAAATATTTAATTGTAATAAATTAGTCGATAGTTGTATATTTATTTGTTATAAGCGAGGAAGTTAGCGCATGCAGTGCAGTGCAGTGCGCTTTTTTAAACAAAATTATTTTTATACTCGTATCTGTAATGTTTGTTTATAAAAGTATTCCTAAACCTTTCTAGTAGTGATCGTCTTGCATCTCAAAGTACAAATGATTTGTTATATCTATTGTGTTAGGTAATTGTTGTTTTTAGAATTATTTTTATATTCTTATTGGTAACGGTACAATTTATACAACGATCTCACGCTTAACCGTAAAGGGTTTCTTTCATAAAATGACAACTATTTAGCATATCCAATTATCGTTTGTAAAATTTTCAATAATAAAAACATTATCATTTATTAATAGATCCAAATTGTTTTACTCGTTAAACGAACGTTGCCGTGGATTAATTGCCATTGGTCACATTGAATCGTTATTTAAATTACAGAAGTACAATACCGTGAAAATACGTTTGAAATTCGTCATTTCCTTTTAGAATACAAACTACTACTCGTCAATCGGGCAGGTAAAAGTACGTCAGTTAAATGCTTGCCCATAACGAGGGCGGCAATCAATTTTAATAGGTAGACGGTATATTTAATCGCTGCCCATACAGAGAGCGTAGTGTATTTCACAAATTTACATTCAATTTTAATAGGTTTAAGGTACTTGGAGCGCTTGCCCGTACAGAGGGCGTAATGCACAAATTTCACAATTAATTTTAATCGATAAAAGGAATCGTTTCAAACAAGCACCTGTTTTTTTAGAAGAAAAATTAAAATACAAGACATTTTAGGAGTTCTGATGCTTTTTCCTTGAGGTGCACGTTTACTCCCAAGTTGGAATCTTCCGCAAAGTTTCAGATTAGCTCTGCTTTTAGTGAAGAAAACGCCTTTGGGTTCCAGAACTTTCTACAATGTGCATACTCCCAAGTTGGAATATTCGAAAAAATTTCAGGTAAGTATCTGCTTTTATAAAAGAAAAATAGAAATGTTAAGGTTTTTTAGGCGTAGGATGGAAGTTTGCTCCCAAAATATGTTCAAAATAGGTATCTACTTTTGACGAAGAAAAATAGAAACTTAAGGTTTCTGAGGATTCCGAAGTTTTCTTCAGGGTGGAAGTTTGCTTCCAAGTTACAAGCTTCAAACAAGTACCTGCTTTGTAGAAGAAAAAGGTGAAATGTAAGGTATTTTAAGGGTTCTGCAGCTTCATTTGGAGCGCAAAATACAATTTTCTACAAGCGTAAAAAATTATGAGCTTTTGTAGGAGAAAAATTAAAATATGACACGTTTAAGAGATTCCAGAGCTTTTTCTGTGAGGTGTAAGTTTACTCCCAAGTTCAAATCTTCCATAAAGTTTCCATTAAGCATTTGCTTTTATAGAAGAAAAATAGAAACATGTGGTGTTTTATGAATTCTGCAGTTTGTAGATTGCTCCCAAAATAGGTTCGAAATAGGCATGTGCTTTTGAAGAAGAAGAAGAATAGAAGTGTTTGTTTTCTTAGTTCCAGAATTCAGAAAGTTCCGGAAGCTAGCTCCTAAGCTACAAGTTCCCAAAGTTTTCTATTGAGCAACTGTTGTTTTTTAAATCCAAATGCAATGTCCTTTGAGTTGCGGAGTTTTTTCGGGGTACAAGTTTGCTTCGAAGCTGGAATCTCTCCAAAAGGTTTCAAATAAGCACGTGTTTTTGATGAAGAAAAATAGAAATGTAAAGTTTTTTAGAGACTATCTACAGTTCTTTTCGGGGTGCAAGTTTGCTTCCAATTTAAGGTTCCTAATAGACACCTGCTTTGGGAGAATAAATATACGATTAGTTAGGGTTCTGGAGCTTTATTCGGAGTACAAATTTGCTCCCAAGTTTGAATCTTCCAAAAGTTTCAATTAAGTACCTGCTTTAGTAGAAAAAAATTAAAATACAAGTCATTTAAGGGGTTCTAGAGCTTTTCCTTGAGGTGCAAGTTTGCTCCCATGCAGGATCTTCCAAAAAGTTTACATTATGCATCTGTTTTTATAAAAGAACGGAAAAATGTAAGGCTGTTGAGGAATTCCATTTTTCTACAGAATGGAAATTGCTTCCAAGTTTTCTTCGAGGTGCAAGTTTGCTCCCAAGTTTTTTTCAAGGTGCAAGTTTGCTCCCAAGTTAAATCTTCCAAATAGTTTCAAATAAGTACTTGTTTTTATAGAAGAAAAATTAAAATGCAAGGCATTTTGGGGTTCTGGAGTTTTTTTCTGAGGTGCAAGTCTGCTCCCAAGTTGGAATCCTTCATAAAGTTTCCATCTGCTTTTATAAAAGAAAAATAGAAATGTGAGGTTTTTAGGGATACTACAATTTTCTACAGGGTGGAGGTTTTCTCCCAAAATAGGTTCGAATTCGACGCCTGCTTTTGCAGTTCTTCAGGATGCAAATTGCTCCCAAGTTTTCTTCAAGGTGCAAGTTTGTTCTCAAGATAAATCTTCCAAATAGTTTCAATAAGTACCTGTTTTTACAGAAGAAAATTAAAATGCAAAGCATTTTGGGGCTCTGGAGCTTTTTTCTGAGGTGCAAGTCTTCTCCCAAGTTGGAATCCTTCATAAAGTTTCCATCTGCTTTTATAAAAGAAAAATAGAACTGTTAGACTTTTAAGGATTCTACAATTTTTTACAGGGTGAAGGTTTCCTCTCAAAATACGTTCGAAATTGACGCCTGCTTTTGCAGTTCTTAAGGATATAAATTACTCCCAAGTTTTCTTCAAGGTGCAAGTTGCTCCCAAGTTGAAGTCTTCCAAATAGTTTCAAATAAGTACCTCTTTTTATAGAAGAAAAATTAAAATGCAAAACATTTTGGGGTTCTGGGGTTCTATAGAAAATATGCTTGGTTGAAACCTTTTGGAGGATTCCAACTTGGGAGCAAATTGGCAACCTCAAGAAACCTCTTGCATTGAAATTTTTCTTCAAGAAAGGGAGGTGATCATTGAAACGTTTTGTAAGGTTGTAATTTGGAAGCAAATCTGTACCCCGAAAATACCTTTGGAATCCTAAGAAACCATACATTTTAATTTTTCTTATATAAAAGCACGTGCCTATTTGAAAGTTTTTTGAAGATTCTAACTTGAAACTCTTTGGAAGATTGTAGCTTGGGAGCAAACTTGCATCCTAGAAAAATTCCGGAACACCGACTAGCCCTTTATTTATATTTTTCTTATTCAAAAACAGGTGCATATTAGGAGCCATTAACTGTGGGAAAACTTACACTCCGAAGAGAAATACAGAATCCCTAAAAAGGCCTATATTTCGATTTTTCTCTAAAAAAACCCTCCAGGTGTTTATTCGAATTTTTTGGAAGAGTAACTTGGGAGCAAATTAGCACCCTGAAGAAAACTTCTCAGCCACTACAAAAGCTTTTTCCTGAGATGCAAGTCTGCGCCCAAATTGGAATCTTCCAAAAAGCTTTTATAAAAGAAAAATGGAAATGTGAGGCTTTTAGGGATTCCACAATTTTCTACACGGTGGAGGTTTTTTCCCAAAATAGGTTTAAAATCGACACCTGCTTTTGCAGTTCTTCAAGATGCAAATTGCCACCAAGTTTTTTCAAGGTGCAAGTTTGCTCCCAAGTTGAAATCTTCCAAATAGTTTCAAATAAGTACCTGTTTTTATAGGTGAAAAAGTAAAATTCAAAGCATTTTGGGGTTGTTGAGCTTTTTTCCGAGGTGCAAGTTTGCTCCCAAGTTGGAATCTTCCAAAAAGTTTCGAGTGAGCATCTGCTTTTATAAAAGAAAAATAGAAGTGTGAGGCTTTTAGGGATTCCACAATTTTCTACAGGGTGGAAGTTTTCTTCCAAAATAGGTTTGACATCAACGCCTAGAAGAATAGATGAGGAGGGTTTTTAAGGATTCTGGAGGGAGGGGGGCTCTCACTCTCTCAAGCTACAACCTTCCAGAAGTTTCAAACACGCATCTGCTTTTGTAGAAGAAAAAGTGTTAATGGATGACGTTTCAGAGGTTCTGCAGTTTGAGCACAAGATAGAATCTTTCAAAGGATGTAAAAAATTATCTACTTTTGTAGAAGAAAGACTAAAATGCAACGCATTTTAGTGGTACCAAAGCTTTTTTGCTTGATGTGCAAGTTTGCTCCGAAGTTGGTATCTTTCAAAATAGAAATGTAAAGTTTCTTAATGCTCCAGCCAAATTACAATATTCCTTTTGGTTTCTGCAGTTTTCTTCAGAGTGCAAATTTGCTCCGAGGTTGGAATCTTCTAAAAAGTTTCAAATAAGTACCTGCTTTTGTAGAAAAAAATTAAAATACAAATCATTTAAGGGGTTCCAGAGCTTTTTCTTGAGGTGCAACTTTGTTTCCATGTTGGATCTTCCTAAAAGTTTCATTAAGCATCTGCTTTTACAAAATTTGCACCCAAGTTTTCTTCAAGGTGTAAGTTTGCTCCCAAGTTAAATCTTCCAAATAGTTTCAAATAAGTACCTGTTTTTATAGGAGAAAAAGTAAAATTGAAAGCATTTTGGGGCTGTGGAGCTTTTTTCCGAGGTGAAAGTTTGCTCCCAAGTTGGAATCTTCCAAAAAGTTTCGAGTAAACATTTGCCTTTAGAGAAAAATAGAAATGTGAGGCTTTTAGGGATTCCACAATTTTCTACACGGTGGAGGTTTTTTCCCAAAATAGGTTTGAAATCGACACCTGCTTTTGCAGTTCTTCAGGATGCGAATTGCTCCCAAGTTTTCTTCAAGGTGCAAGTTTGCTCCCAAGTTGAAATCTTCCAAATAGTTTCAAATAAGTACCTGTTTTTATAGAAGAAAATTAAAATGCAAAGCATTTTGGGGTTCTGGAGCTTTTTTCTGAGATGCAAGTCCGTTCCCAAATTGGAATCTTCCAAAAAGTTTCAAGTAAGCATCTGCTTTTATAAAAGAAAAATAGAAATGTTAGGCTTTTAGGGATTCTGTAATTTTCTACAGGGTGGCGATTTTCTCCAAAAATAGGTTTGAAATCGACGCCTGCTTTTGCAGTTCTTCAGGATGCAAATTGCTCCCAAGTTTTCTGCAAGGTGCAAGTTTGCTCCCAAGTTTTCTTCAAGGTGCAAGTTTGCTTCCAAGTTAAATTTTCCAAATAGTTCCAAATAAGTATCTGTTTTTCTAGAAGAAAAATTAAAATACAAGACATTGTAGGAGTTCTGAAGATTTTCCTTGAGGTACACATTCACTCCAAAGTTGGAATCTTCCAAAAAGTTTCAGATTAGTATCTGCTTTTATAGAAGAAAACTTAGCAAGGGCTTTGGGTTCCGGAATTTTCTACAATGTGCATACTCCCAAGTTGGAATCTTTGAAAAAATTTCAAGTAAGTATCTCTGCTTTTATAAAAGAAAAATAGAAATGTTAAGGTTTTTTAGGCATTTTGCAGTTTACTACAGGATGGAAGTTTGCTCCCAAAATACGTACAAAATATACCTACTTTTGAAGAAGAAAAATAGAAAGTAAGGTTTCTTAGGGTTCCAAAAGCTCAAGGCAACCGAGTTGCAAGCTTCTGAAAGCTTCGATCAAGCACTTGCTTTCGTTGAACAAAAATAGAAATGTAAAGCTTTTTAGGGGTTCTGCAGCCCTGCATGTTGATCTTTTCACGGGATGAAGAAGAGCATTTTGAAAATTAGTAAAAGGTAGTTGAAAAACTAGGCCGGGGATTGTACACATGTTGATCTCTTCACAGGACCAATGAAGAGCATCTAGAACATTTGTGAAGGGTAGTTAAAAGGCTAGATTGGGAATAGTACTTATTTTGATCTTTTCAAGAAGCAAAAAGCACTTTGAACATTTGAGATGGATAGTTGAGAGACTAGACTGGGTTGTACGCATGTTGATTTCTTCACAGAACGTTGAAGAACATTTTGAACATTCGAGAAGGGTAATTGAAAGACTAGATTGGGGGGTTGTACTCGTGTTGTTCTTTTCACAGGACAAAGAGTATTTTGAACATTTGAGAAGGGTAATTAAGATACCAGATTGAGGGTTGTACACATGTTGAATTTTTACGGGACAAAGAGCATTTCAACATTTCAGAAGGGCAGTTGAGAGACTACACTGGGGTTGTGCACATGTTGATCTTTTCACGGGACATTGAAGAACATTTTGAACATTCGAGAAGGGTATTGAGAGACTGAATAGGAGATTGTACTCATGTTGATCTTTTTACAGGACAAAGAGCATTTTGAACATTTGAGAAGAGTAGTTAAGAACTAGACTGGGGGTTGTACACATGCTAATCTTTTCACAGAATGTTGAAGAGCCTTCTGAAGATTTGAGAAGGCTAATTGAGGGACTAAACTGTGGGTTGTTCACATGTTGAACTTTTCGCGGGAGCAAGAGCATTTTGAACATTTTAGAAGGGTAATTGAGAGACCAGATTGGGGTTGAACACGTATTCATCTTTTTACGGGACAAAGAGTATTGTCAACATTTCAGAAGGGTAGTTGAGAGACTAGACTGGAGGTTGTACTCATGTTGATCTTTTCACAAGATGTTGAAGAGCATTTTCGACATTTCAGAAACGGCAGTTGAGAGACTAGATTATGGATTGTATGCATGTTGATTTTTTCACAGGACAAAAAGCATTTTGAACATTTGGGAAGGGTAATTGAGAAACTAGACTGAGGGTTGTACGCATGTTGATTTTGTCACCGGACAAAAAGCATTTTGAACATTTGGGAAGGGTATTTGAGAGACCAGATTGGGGTTGAACGCGTGTTGATCTTTTTACGGGACAAAGAGCATTGTGAAGATTTCAGAAGGGTAGTTGAGAGACTAGACGGGGGATTGTACACACGTTAATCTTTTCACAAGACGTTGAACATTTAAAAAGGTTTGTTTAGTATTCTTCTTAATCTTCTTTGGGAATTAAACCACTCATAGTTTTTAAAATTATCTTTATTAACGTTTCGACCATAACCTAGGATCGTTTTCAAAATAATAAAAACTTCAAGTTTGACATTTATGACATAAATTGAAGGTGACTTTGATTTATTGATGTTTGAAATATTTGGTTTGAGTACACTAAGCAAAAATTTTTAAAGTTTAAATGAATAATTGCCTTCAATTTGTGTTCTGACCTGGGACCGACTTTTAGGTATGTCGCTTAACGTGAAATCAGCTGATTAATTTTATTGTAAAATTCAATAACTTGGGAATTGGAAAACATTTTTAACATGTTTCTATTTATACAATTTAGAGGATGGTTATTAAAGAAGTGTGCAATTGCATTATTAAAAGGCTTAAGTAGTCGTTTTTATATTTATTTTGAAGGAAATCATTATGATTTAGGCTACCTCTTTGGTAGATTTTAACATTGTTCTGAGGTAACCTATGGCGGGTTTACATTTGTCAGATACCAATGTTGTTCTATGAAGGTTGTATATGGATCTGAGGCGACCCTATGGCGGGTTTACACTTGTCAGATACCAATACTATTTAACAAACATATACAATCTCCGTTAAACAGCATTGGTATCTGACAAGTGTAAACCCGCAATAAGGTTACCTCACAACCATATACAATCTCCGTTAAACAGTTTTGGTATATGACAAGTGTAAACCCGCCATAGGGTCACCTCAGATCCATATACAACCTTCATAGAACAACATTGGTATCTGACAAGTGTAAACCCACCATAAGGTTACCTCAGAACAATGTTAAAATCTACCAAAGAGGTAGCCTAAATCATAATGATTTCCTTCAAAATAAATATAAAAAACGACTACTGAAGCCTTTTAATAATGCAATTGCACACTTTTTAATAACCATCCTCTAAATTGTATAAATAGAAACATGTTAAAAATGTTTTCCAATTCCCAAGTTATTGAATTTTACAATAAAAATTAATCAGCTGATTTCACGTTAAGCTGACATACCTAAAAAGTCGGTCCCAAGTCAGTAACACAAATTGAAGGCAATTATTCATTTAAACTTTAAAAATTTTGCTTAGTGTACTCAAACCAAATATTTCAAACATCAATAAATCAAAGTCACCTTCAATTTATGTCATAAATGTCAAACTTGAAGTTTTTATTATTTTGAAAACGATCCTAGGTCATGGATCGAAACGTTAATAAAGATAATTTTAAAAACTATGAGTGGTTTAATCCCCAAAGAAGATTAAGAAGAATTTAAAAAGGGTAATTGAGAGTCTAGATTGTGGGTTATACACATGTTGATCTTTTCACGGAACCAACAGCGTTTTGAACATTTGGGAAGAGTAATTGAGAGACCAGATACGGAGTTGACCCATGTTGATCTCTTTACGGGTTAAAGAGCACATTGAACATTTGAGAAGGGTAATTGAGAAACTAGATTGGAGGTTGTACTCATGTTGATCTTTTCATAGGACGATGAAGAATATTTTGAACATTTGATAGGGGTGGTTGAAAGACCAGTTTGAGGGTTGCATGCGTGTTGATCTTTTTATGGGATGAAGAGCATTCAGAAGGGTAATTGAGATACTAGACAGGGAGTTGTACACATGTTAATCTTTTCACAGGACGCTGAAGAGCGTTTTGAACATTTGAGAAGGGTAATTAAGAGTAGACTGTGGGATGTTCACATGTTGACCTTTTCCCGGGACCAAGAGCATTTTGAACATTTTAGAAGGGTGAGAGACTAGATTGGGGTTGTACTTTGTTGATCTCTTTATGGGTCAAAGAGCATATTGAACATTTGAGAAGGGTAATTGAAAGACTAGACTATGGGTGAAACACTTGTTGATTTTTTCACAGGAACAAGAGAATTTTGAACATTTGAGAAGGGTAATTGAGAGATCAGATTGGGGTTGAACGCATGTTGATCTTTTTATGAGACAAAGAGCATTGTGAACATTTCGGAAGTATAGTTGAGAGATTAGACTGGTGATTGTACACATGTAGATCTTTTCATAGGACGTTGAAGACCATTTTGAACATTTAAGAAGGGTAATTGACGGACTAGATTGGGGTTAGGACTCATGTTGATGTTTTCAAGGGACAAAGAGTATTTTGAACATTTGAGAGGGGTAGTTGATGGACTAGGCTGTGGGTTGTACGCATGTAGATTTTTTCACATGACAAAGAGCATTTTGAATATTTCAGAAGGGTAATTGAGAGTAGACTATGGGATGTTCACATGTTGACCTTTTCTCGGGACCAAGAGCATTTTGAACATTGTAGAATAGTAATTGAGAGACTAGATTGGGGGTTGTACTCAGGTTGATCTTTTTATGGGTCAAAGAGCATTTTGAACATTTGAGAAAGGTAATTGAAAGTCTAGACTATGGGTTGTACACATGTAGATTTTTTCACGGAATCAAGAGAATTTTGAACATTTGAGAAGGGTAATTGAGAGATCAGATTGGAGGTTGAATGCATGTTCATCTTTTTCCAGGACGAAGAGCATTGTGAACATTTCAGATGGATAGTTGAGAGAGTAGACTGGGGGTTGTACACATGTTGATCTTTTCATAGGACGTTGAAGAGCATTTTGAACATTTGAGAAGGGTAATTGAGATACCAGATTGGGGTTTGAACTCATGTTGATGTTTTCACAGAACAAAGAGCATTTTGAACATTTAAGAGGGGTAGTTGAGAGACTAGGCTGTGGGTTGTACGCATGTTAATTTTTTCATGTGACAAAGAGCATTTTGAAATTTGAGAAGAGTAATTGAAAGACCAGATTGGAGGTTTGAACGTGTGTTGATCTTTTCATGGGACAAAGAGCATTGTAAACATCTCAGAAGGGTAGTTGAGAGGGGGTTGAACACATGTTGATCTTTTCACAAGACGTTGAAGAGCATTTTGAACATTCGAGAAGTGTATTGAGAGACCAGATTGGGGGTTGTACTCATGTTGATCGTTTCACGGGGCAAAGAACATTTTGAACATTTCAGAACGGTAGTTAAGAGAATAGATTGGGGATTGTACTCATGTTGATCTTTTCACAGGACGTTGAACAGCCTTTTGTACATTTGAGAATGTTAATTGAAAGACAAGACTGTGGGTTGTGCACATTTTAACTTTTTCACGGGACCAACAGCGTTTTGAACATTTGGGAAGAGCAATTGAGAGACTAGATACGGAGTTGACCCATGTTGATCTCTTTACGGGTCAAAGAGATATTGAACATTTGAGAAGGGTAATTGAGAAACTAGATTGGGGCTTGTACTCATGTTGATTTTTTCATAGGACGATGAAGAACATTTTGAACATTTGATGGGGGTGGTTGAGGGACCAGTTTGAGGGTTGCACGCATGTTGAATTTTTTACGGGATAAAGAGCATTCAGAAGGGTAGTTGAGAGACTAGACGGGGAGTTGTACATATGTTGATCGTTTCACAGGATGTTGAAGAGCGTTTTGAACATTTGAGAAGGGTAATTGAGAGTAGACTATGGGATGTTCACATGTTGACATTTTCTCGGTACCAAGAGCATTTTGAACATTTGAGAGGGGTAGTTGAGAGACCACATTGGGGGTTGAACGTGTGTTACGAGACAGAGCACTGTAAGCATTTCAGAACGGTAGTTGACCTTTTCTCGGGACCAAGAGCATTTTGAACATTCAAGAAGGGTAATTGAGAGACCAGATTGGGGGTTGTACACATGTTGCTCTTTTTACAGGTCAAAGAGTATTTTAAACATTTCAGAAAGGTAATTGAGAGTCTAGACTGTGGGTTGTACACATGTTGATCTTTTCACAGGACGTTGAAGCGCACTTTGAACACTTGAGGTGCATAATCGAGAGTCTAGACTGGGTTGTTCATATGTTGATCTTTACATGGGACTAAGAGAATTATGAACATTTGAGAAGGGTAATTGAGAGACTAGACTGTGAGTTGTTCACATGTTGACTTTTTCACCGGACCAAGTGCTTTCAGAAGGGTAATTGAGAATCTAGACTGGGTTGAGCCATTTACAAGACCAAGAGCATTTTCAACATTTTAGAAGAATAGTTGAGAGAGTAGACTGGTGATTGTACACATGTTGATCTTTTCATAGGGCGTTGAAGAACATTTTGAACATTCAAGAGGGGTAATTGACCGACTAGATTGGGGTTTGAATTCATGTTGATGTTTTCACGGGACAAAGCATTTTGAACATTTGAGAAGGGTAGTTGAGGGACCAGGTTGGAAGTTGTACGCATTTTGATCTTTTCACAGGACAAAGAAGAGAATTTTGAACACTTGAGAAGGGTGGTTGGTTCAAATACTAGATTGGGGGTTGTACACATGATGTTACCACGGGACGAAGAGCACTTTGGGCATTTGAGAAGGGTAATTGAGAAACTGAATTGGGGATATACGCATGTTGATCTTTTCACTGCATGAAAAAAGCATTTTGAAAATCTGTGAAAGATGGTTGAAAAACTTAGCAGAGTGTTGTACACATGTTGATCTCTCATGGGACCAAGAAGAGCATTTTGAACATTTAAGAAGGGTAGTTGAACGACTAGATTGGGAGTAGTATTCATTTTGAAATTTTCAAGGGACAAAAACCACTTTGAACATTTGAGAGGGGTAGTTGAGAGACTAGACTGAGTTGTACGGATGTTGATTTGTCACAGCACGTTGAAGAACATTCGAGAAGGGTAATTTAGAGACCAGATTGAGGTTTGGACTCATGTTGATATTTTCACGGAACAAAGAGCATTGTGAACATTTAAGAGGGGTAGTTAAGAGACTAGGCTGTGGGTTGTACGTATGTTGATTTTTTCATGTGACAAAGAGCATTTTGAAATTTGAGAAAAGTAATTGAAAGACCAGATTGGAGGTTTGAACGTGTGTTGATCTTTTTATGGGACAAAGAGCATTGTAAACATTTCAGAAGGGTAGTTGAGAAATTAGACTGGGGCTGTACACATGTTGAATTTTTCACAAGACGTTGAAGAGGATTTTGAACATTCGAGAAGTGTATTGAGAGACCAGATTGGGGGTTGTACTCATGTCGATTGTTTCACAGGACGTTGAACAGCCTTTTGTACATTTGAGAATGTTAACTGAAAGACAAAATTGTGGGTTGTGCACATTTTAACTTTTTTACGGGATCAAGAGCATTTTGAACATTTTAGGAGGGTAGTTGAGAGACTAGATTGGGGGTTGTATGCATGTTGATCTTTTTATGGGACAAAGCGCATTGTGAACATTTCAGAAAGGGTAGTTGAAAAAATAGATTAGGGGGTTGTACTCAGGTTGATCTTTTTACAGGACCATTTTAGAAGGCTGATTGAGACACTAGATTGTGGTTGTACTCATGTTGATCTTTTTACCAGTCAAAGAGCATTTTGAACATTTGCAAAGGGTAATTGAGAGTCTAGACTGTGGGTTGTTCACATGTTGTCCTTTTCACGGAACCGAGGGTATTTTATACATTTTAGAAGAGCAATCGAGAGACCAGATTGGGGGTTGAAGGCGTATTGATCATTTTACTAGACAAAGACCATTGTGAACATTTCAGAAGGGTAGTTGAGTGACTAGACTAAGGGATGTACATACGTTGATCTTTTTACAGGACATTGAAGAGCATTTTGAACATTTGAGAAGGGTAATTGATAGACTAGAATTGGGGGTGTACACATGTTGATCTTTTTTGCGGGACAAAGAGTATTTTGAACATTTCAGAAGGGTAGTCATGAGAGTAGACGGGTGGGGGTTGTACACATGTTAATCTTTTCACAGCACATTAAACAGCCTTTTGAACATCTTAGAAGGATAATTGAGAGGCTAGATTGGGGATAGTACGCATGTTGATTTTTTTACAGGACAAAGAGCATTGTGAACATTTCAGAAGGGTGGTTAAGAGACTAGACGGGATTGTGCACATGTTGATCTTTGCTCAAGACATTGAATTAAACATTTGAGAATGGGAATTGAGAGACCAGATTGGGGGTTGAATGTGTGCTGATGTTTTTACAGGGTATAGAGCATTGCGAACATTTCAGAAGGATAGTTTGTTACGTGCCAAAAATTTCGGCTGTAAACATTCATATAGTTTTAATATGCGGAATTTCGTGCCATAAATTTAAAAGACTTGTTGCGCGTATATCCGCATATTAAAACTATGTGAATGTTTACGGCCGAAATTTTCGGCACGTAACAAGTTGAGAGACTAGACTAAGGGTTGTACACATGTTTTTCTTTTCACAGGACATTGAAGAGCTTTTTGAACATTTGATAAGGGTAATTGAGAGACTAGACTGTGGGTTGTTCACTTGTTGGCCTTTTCACGGGACCAAGAGCATTTTCAACATTTTACAAGGGTGATTGAAAGACTAGATTGATCTTTTTACGGGACTACGAGCATTTTGAACATTTGAGAGAGGTGGTTAAGAAACTAGACTGTGGGTTGTGCATATGTTGATTTTTTGCACGGAGCGAAGAGCATTTTGAACATTTGAGAAAGGTAATTGAGAGATTAGACTGGTTTGTTCACAAGTTGTCTTTTCGCGGGACCAAGAGCATTTTGAACACTTTACAGGGCTAATTGAGATGTTGATCTTTTCATGGGACAAAGAGCATTTTGAATATTTGAGAGGGGTGGTTGAGAGACTAGACTGTGGGTTGTACTCATGTTGATTTTTTCACGGGATAAAGAGCATGTTGAACATTTTAGAAGGGTAATTGAGAGGCCAGACTGGGAGTTGTACACATGTTGATATTTTTACAGGACGAAGAGCATTGTGAACATTCCAGAAGGGCGGTTGAGAGACTAGACTGGAGATCGAACCCATGTTGATCTTTTCTCAGGACATTGAATTAGCATTTGAGAAGGGTAATTGAGAAATTAGATGGGGGTTGTACTCATGTTAACCTTTTTACGAGTCAAAGAGCATTTTGAACACTTGAGAATGGTAATTGAGAGACCAGATGGGGGGTTGAACACGTGTTGATTTTTTTATGAGATAAAGAGCATTCTGAACATTTCAGAAGGGTAGTTGAGAGACTAGGCTGAGGGTTGTTCACATGTCGATCTTTTCACAGGACATTGAAGAGCATTTTGAACATTTGGGAAGGGTAATTGAGAGGATAGATTGGGGGTTTTATTCATGTTGATCTTTTTGCGGGACAAAGAACATTGTGAACATTTCAGAAAGGATAGTTGAGAGACTAGATTAGCAGTGGCACTCATGTTGATTTTTTCATTCGACAAACAGCAATTTGAACATTTAAGAAGAGTGGCTGAGAGACTACACTGTGGGTTGTACGCATGTTGATTTTTTTACGGGATAAAGAGCATTTTGAACATTTCAGATGGGTAATTGGGAGACTAGACTGGGGGTTGTACACATGTTGATCTTTTCACAGGACATTGAATTAACATTTGAGAAGCGTAATTGAGAGACTAGTGTGTGAGCTGTTCACATGTTGACCTTTTCACGTGACCAAGAGCATTTTGAACATTTCAAAGGGGTAAATGAGAGATTACATAGGGGTTGTACTCATGTTAACCTTTTTACGAGTCGCCAGAGCATTTTGAACACTTGAGAAGGGTAATTGAGGGTCTAGACTGTAGGTTGTACACATGATATCTTTTCGGACTAAGAGCATTTTGAACATTTGAGAAGGAAAAGTGAGAGATTAGACTTTGGTTTGTTTACATGTTGTCCTTTTCACGGGACTAAAAGCATTTTAAACATTTGAAAATGGTAATTGAGAGATTAGATTGGGGTTTGTACTCATGCTCATCTTTTCACGTGATAAAGAGCACTTTGAACATTTGAGAGGAGTAGTTGAGAAATGACTGTGAGTTGTAAGCATGTGGATTTTTTCATGGGACAAGGAGTATTTTGAATATTAGAAAAGGGTGATCGAGAGACCAGATTGGGGGTTGAATGCGTGTTGATCTTCTTATGGGATAAAGAGCATTGTGAACATTTCAGAAGGATAGTTGAAAGACTAGACTGAGGGTTGTTCACATGTTGATCTTTTCGCGGGACCATGAACATTTTAAAAGGGTAATTGAGATGTGGGTTGTACTAATGTTGATCTTTTTACAGGTCAAAGAGCATTTTGAACATATGAGAAAGGTATCTGAGAGACTAGACTGTTGATTGTTCGCATGTTGATCTTTTAACGGGACCAAGGGCATTTTAAACATTTGAGAAGGGTAATTGAGAGACCAGATTTGGGGTTGAAAGCGTATTGGTATTTTTACAGGACAAAGAGCATTGTGAAGATTTTGAGAGACTAGACTGGGGGTTATACACGCCTTGATCTTTTCACAGGACATTGAAGAGTATTTTGAACATTTGAGAAGAGTAATTGAGAGACCGGATTGGGGGTTGAACACGTGTTGACATTTTTACCTGATAAAGAGCGTTGTGAAGATTTTAGATGGGTAGTTGAGAGACTAGACTGGAGGTTGTACACATGTTGATTTTTTCACAGGACATTGAAAAGCATTTTGAACATTTGAGAAGAGTAATTGAGAGTCTAGACTATGAGTTGTTTAAATGTTGACTTTTTCACAGGACCAATAGCATTTTGAACATTTTAGAAGGGTAATGGAGACTAGATTGGTGGTTTTACTCATGTTGATTGTTTTACGTGTCAAAGATCATTTTAAACATTTGAGAAGGGTTACTGAAAGACTAGATTGGGGGTTTGCACACATGTTGATCTATTTATAGGACAAAGAGAATTTTGAACATTTCAGAAGAGTAGTTGACAGACTAAACTGGGGTTTGTAGACATGTTGATCTTTTCACAGGACGTTGAACATCATTTTGAACATTTAAGATGGGTAATTGAGAGACTAGACTGTGGGTTTTACACATGATGATCTTATCACGGGATCAAGAACATTTGTAAAGGGTAATTGAGAGTCTATATTGGGGGTTATACTCATGTTGATCTTTTCACGGGTCAAAGATTATTTTGAACATTTGAGAAGGGTAATTGAGAGACTGGATTGGGGGTTGTACACATGTTGTTTTTTTGAAAAAACGTTGAACAATATTTTGAACATTCGAGAAGGGTAACTGAGAGACTAGATTGGGGGTGTACTCATGTTGATCCTTTCAACTGACAAAGAGCATATTGAATATTTGAGTAGTTGAGAGACTAGATTGGGGGTTGACCGCATGTTGATCTTTTCACCGAACGAAGAATAACATCTTGAACATTTAAGAAGAGTAGTTGAGAGTAGATTGGGGGGTGTTTCACTGAACGAAGAGCATTTTGAACATTTGAGAAGAGTAGTTGAGAACCAAATTAGGAGATGAACGCATATTGATCTTTTCACTGGACGAAGAATAACATTTAAGAAGGGTAGTTGAGAAACTAGCTGGAGGGTTGTACAGATATTGATCTCTTGATGGGGTGAAGAAGAGTATTTTGAACTTTGAGAACGGTAGTTGAGAGACTAGGCTGGGGGTTGTACAATGTACACATATCGATCTTTTCATGGGACAAAGAACAATTTTAACTTTTAAGAAGGGTAATTGAGAGACTAGATTAGCGGTTGTATTCATGTTGATCTTTCACGAGTGAAAGAGCATTTTGAACATTTGAGAAGGGTAATTGAGAGACCAGATTGGGGGTTGAACGTGTATTGATCTTTTTACAGGACAAAGAGCATTGTGAAAATTTCAGAAGGGTAGTTGAGAGACTATACTGGGGGTAGTACGTATGTTAATCTTTTCACAGGACATTGAAGAGCATTTTGAACATTTCCGAAAGGGTAGTTGAGAGACTGAATTAGGGGTTGTACTCATGTTGATTTTTTAATGGGACAAAGAGCATTTTGAACATTTGAGAAGGGTAATTGAGAGACTAGACTGTGGTTTCTTCACATTTTGACCTTTTCACGGGACCAAGAGCATTTTGAACATTTATGAAGGGTACTTGAAAGACTAGATTGGGAGTTGGACTCATGTTGATCTTTTCACAGGACAAAGTGCATTGTGAACATTTCAGAATGGAAGGTGAGGGACTAGACTGAAGGTTGTGCACATGTTGATCTTTTCACAGGACATTGAAGAGCATTTTGAACATTTGAGAAGGGTAATTGAGAGACTAGACTGTGGTTTGCTTATATGTTGAGGTTTTCGAGGGACAAAGAGCACTTTGAACATTTGAGAAGGGTAGTTGAGAGACTTGTTTGGGGGTTGTACTCATGTTGATCTTTTTACAGGACAAAGAGCATTGTGAACATTTCAGAAGGGCAGTTGAGAGACTAGACTGGGGGTTGTACACATGTTGATCTTTTCACAGCACATTGAAGAGCATTTCGAACATTTGAGAAGGGTAATTGAGAGACTAGACTGTGGATTGTTCACGTGTTGACCTTTTCACGGGACCAAGAGCATTTTGTACATTTGAGAAGGGAAATTGAGAGGCTAGATTGGGGGCTGTACTTATGTTGATCTTTTTACAGGACAAAGTGCATTGTGAACATTTCAGAAGGGTAAGTGAGGGACTAGACTGGGGGTTGTGCACATGTTGATCTTTTCACAGCACATTGAAGAGCATTTCGAACATTTGAGAAGGGAAATTGAGAGGCTAGATTGGGGGCTGTACTCATGTTGATCTTTTTACAGGAGAAAGTGCATTGTGAACATTTCAGAAGGGTAATTGAAAGACTAGACTGTAGATTGTTTACATGTTGACCCATTCACGGGACCAAGAGCATTTTGAATATTTGAGAAGGGTAATTGAGAGGCTAGATTGGGGGCTGTACTTATGTTGATCTTTTTACAGGACAAAGTGCATTGTGAACATTTCAGAAGGGTAAGTGAGGGACTAGACTGGGGGTTGTGCACATGTTGATCTTTTCACAGCACATTGAAGAGCATTTCGAACATTTGAGAAGGGAAATTGAGAGGCTAGATTGGGGGCTGTACTCATGTTGATCTTTTTACAGGAGAAAGTGCATTGTGAACATTTCAGAAGGGTAATTGAAAGACTAGACTGTAGATTGTTTACATGTTGACCCATTCACGGGACCAAGAGCATTTTGAATATTTGAGAAGGGTAATTGAGAGGCTAGATTGGGGGCTGTACTTATGTTGATCTTTTTACAGGACAAAGTGCATTGTGAACATTTCAGAAGGGTAAGTGAGGGACTAGACTGGGGGTTGTGCACATGTTGATCTTTTCACAGCACATTGAAGAGCATTTCGAACATTTGAGAAGGGAAATTGAGAGGCTAGATTGGGGGCTGTACTCATGTTGATCTTTTTACAGGAGAAAGTGCATTGTGAACATTTCAGAAGGGTAAGTGAGGGACTAGACTGGGGGTTGTGCACATGTTGATCTTTTCACAGCACATTGAAGAGCATTTCGAACATTTGAGAAGGGAAATTGAGAGGCTAGATTGGGGCTGTACTCATGTTGATCTTTTTACAGGACAAAGTGCATTGTGAACATTTCAGAAGGGTAAGTGAGGGACTAGACTGGGGGTTGTGCACATGTTGATCTTTTCACAGCACATTGAAGAGCATTTCGAACATTTGAGAAGGGAAATTGAGAGGCTAGATTGGGGGCTGTACTTATGTTGATCTTTTTACAGGACAAAGTGCATTGTGAACATTTCAGAAGGGTAAGTGAGGGACTAGACTGGGGGTTGTGCACATGTTGATCTTTTCACAGCACATTGAAGAGCATTTCGAACATTTGAGAAGGGAAATTGAGAGGCTAGATTGGGGGCTGTACTCATGTTGATCTTTTTACAGGACAAAGTGCATTGTGAACATTTCAGAAGGGTAAGTGAGGGACTAGACTGGGGGTTGTGCACATGTTGATCTTTTCACAGCACATTGAAGAGCATTTCGAACATTTGAGAAGGGAAATTGAGAGGCTAGATTGGGGGCTGTACTCATGTTGATCTTTTTACAGGAGAAAGTGCATTGTGAACATTTCAGAAGGGTAATTGAAAGACTAGACTGTAGATTGTTTACATGTTGACCCATTCACGGGACCAAGAGCATTTTGAATATTTGAGAAGGGTAATTGAGAGGCTAGATTGGGGACTGTACTCATGTGGATCTTTTTACAGGACAAAGTGCATTGTGAACATTTCAGAAGGGTAAGTGAGGGACTAGACTGGGGGTTGTGCACATGTTGACCCTTTCACGGGACCAAGAGCATTTTGAACATTTGAGAAGGGTAATTGAGAGGCTAGATTGGGGGCTGTACTCATGTTGATCCTTTTATAGGACAAAAAGTGCATTGTGAACATTTCAGAAGGGTAAGTGAGGAACTAGACTGAGGGTTAGGCATATGTTGATGTTTTCACGGGACATTGAAGAGCATTTTGAACATTTGAGAAGGGTAATTGAAAGACTAGACTGTGGATTGTTCACATGCTGACCTTTTCATGGGATAAAGAGCATTTTAGAGGGGTAGTTGAGAGACTAGTTTGGGGGTTGTACTCATGTTGATCTTTTTACAGGACAAAGTGTATTGTGAACATTTCAGAAGGGTAGGTGAGGGACTATGTGGGGGGTGGTATATATGTTGATTTTTTCAAGGGACAAAGAAGAACATTTGAGAACAGTAGTTGAAAGAGCATTTTGAACATTTGAGAAGAGTAGTTGAGAGACTAGATTGGGGGTTGGATTCATGTTGATCTTTTCACAGGACAAAGTGCATTGTGAACATTTCAGAAGGTTAAGTGAGGGACTATACTGGGGGTTGTGTACATGTTGATCTTTCACAGGACATTGAAGAGCATTTTGAATATTTGAGAAGAGTAATCGAGAAACCAGATTGAGGGTTGTACCCATGTTGATCTTTTTACGGAACAAGGAGCATTTTAAACGTATCAGAAGGGTGGTTGAAATACTACACTAGGGGTTGTACACATGTTGATCTTTTCACGGGACAAAGAAGAGCATTTTGAATATTTCAGAAGGGGTATTTGAGAGACTAGACTGCTGGTAGTACACACATTGATCTTTTCACGGGATAACGTGCATTGTGAACATTTCAGAAGGGTAGGTGAAGGACTAGACTGGGGGTTGTGCACATGTTGATCTTTTCAAGGGACAAAGAAGAACATTTGAGAACGGTAGTTGAAAGACTAGGCTAGGGGCTGTACACATGTTGCTCTTTCAATGGGACAACGAAGAACATTTTCAACTTTTCAGAAGGGTAATTTAGAGACTACACTGGAGGTTGAACACGTTTTATTTCACGAGACGAGGAAGAGCATTTTCAACATTTCAGAACGGTAGTTTAGAAACTAGGTTGGGGGGGGGTGTGTTGTAAAACCTAATATTCAAAAGTATGTGTTTTTTAAGAGGAAGGTGACATAGGTGACAAAGAATTGTATAATTGTAGACATTTCCGGTAATATATTCTCTTAATTATGACCGACAAGCGACTAAGGGAATAAAGTCGAAACATCAACAAATTTATAGGCGAGTGGATGAACTCCCAAAGGAAATACCTAACACCTTTGATTTATACGTTTAGTTATGTCTGATAACACGTTCGAAGTAAGATTTCATTTTTAGACCTTAAAACCCAAGGTCGTTCGTGAATGTGGTCAATCGGAACGAACAAATCATACCTTTAACACAGTTTCGGCAATTGTTGTGCCTCGACAGCTACTTTGTAATAGCAGCGTTTGTACAAGATGAACCTTTGATCACGTACGGTACGGCAATCTTGGTTCGACGTATTTTTATCTCGGCAGGTGAGCCGCACACGACCCCTACCTTAAATAAATAGAACTAACTAAAAAATTATAATTCTGTACAACAAAATATAGCATTTGACATAATGACAATATTGAAATATAAAATCATCTAGCATTTGTATAAAAGATTACACCGTTCTACAACTAAATTAAAAAATACACTAAAATTAAGGCGATACCAACTTTTTATGCTTCTTTTTCTTCTTACCACTTCCAGACGTTTCTGCATCTCTTGTAAATAAAACCGCGTTGCTTTTCAACGCTTCGTCTTCTCTACCTTTAGCCTTCTTATGTTTTTTATTAACCTCTTCGATACTCTGGTTCAACCATTTAAATATTTCTTCCTCTTGCGGCTGCGACGGTGATACTGTTTCATGCTGCTTCGATTTCATTTTCTTTACGACTTTATTGCGCACTGCGTAGAGTTCACAAGCTGCTCTTAGTTTTCTACGCACGTGCTCTTCTATTTGCGATAGGTTTTCGTAATCGGCTCCGAATAACGGATGTCGGATCTTTAAATCGGTGGGAAATGCGATACCGTTATGTAACGTCCCCGAAAGCTCCGGTACGTGTTTTTTCTTGATGTGCTGTTGTATAACAACGGAAGCTTTTGGGTGAACTGTGACGAGATGGTTGTTGTTTAAAAGTGTAGCTGGTTGTTCGCGAGGTGTTGGGATCCAGTCGTACTTGACGCCGTTGCTTTTTACACGGGATTTGTTAGATAGCGAAAGTTGTAGGCCGGTTAAGGCTTTCACATCGAAATTCTTAGGTACTTGTAGTATGAAAGTTTCGTAACGGTCCGCCGTTATATCTTTGGAAAAATGTGGGGTGTCGTTGCTCCTTTCATAGCGTGTCGCATTTTCAAACTTATCCAACAGCAAGTCTAATTTTTCGGACGTACCTGGAGATGCGACGACATCCAGTTTGGGTTTCTTTGCGCTCAAAGGCGCTTCGATTGCATTTGTGATGTTAAACGGGTGAGTTTCGGTGCTCGTACGTTTTCGTTTTAGCTTTTTCGGGACGTTTACGTCTTCGTAACTTTCACCTGTATGGTTCTCGGGCGGTTTTTCAAAACTTTCACTAGTACGTTTCTTTTTATGTCCTTTCGTTTGAGCTTCGAAACTCCCAGACGGTTCTCCAAACCGTTCCCTTTCTGATCTCTTAAACTTGTTAGCACGAAGGGGCGATGTTTCGTGTGTACCCTCAAAACTACTACTGTTGTTACGTTTTTTAGCAACATCAAAAGTGTTCGATAAACACAACTTTGACGAGTCAAACAACGTAGAACTAGCTGTCGGGTTGAAAACGTCCATACTCTCACGAGGCCTCTCAATTTTCACATTCTTAAGTATACCTTTCCCTGGTGTAGCAGAAGCCGCTCTAAATATATTAGTACTGTCGTTACTTACGTTGTTAAATTTCATAAGCATCTGCTGGAAGGAGCTTTTCGACGCTGCTATATCATTTGTGTGTATTGGAAAACTATGTTTCATCGCATCTGCTTTGATAGGACTTTGAAATTCAGCACCACTGTCCGAGTCTGAAGCCATGGTCCTGGAGGATACCTAAAATAAAGTGAGGTTATGGTGCAATACTTGGTTTGGTTTACCAAAATCGTATTTATTGGATGTGTAAATAATGAAACCTCTGCGGGGGAAGAGCTCTAAGTGCTTAAGTCGCCTACGTTCACTACATTTAAAACAGCTCCAACGCTTGGGGCTCTTATTTTAAGGTTAGACCAAAACATTGCGTTTGCTGCGACTACTGTACCGTCAAACTCGAGTATAACAAACGTATAAATGCACGCTAGTTATGACATCACTGGAAAACTAACCAATCCATTTAATGCAAAATTTAACTTGTAATTCCACTTTTTAATTGTACTTTGATTACTTGCATACAAATTAATTAAATCTCTAACTTTGCCCTACTTTAAGTACTTAATATTCTACAGAGAATTTAAATCACATCAGCCCTAAACGATCATAATTACAAAACCTAGTAATTGGTTGCTCAATTTGTTAAAGCTCACAACTTCGCTTCATTAATATAATTAAACCCCTAGCTGGTGGTTTCAGGTCTGTTAATTTTTGTTTAAATTTTAAATTTAACCGTGATCATGAATTAAATTTGGCGAAAGTTTGGACATTAAAAGCTTTGCGTCTTCTTTTACTATTCTTTTTAACTTTCTTGGGAATAAAACCACTTATATTTGCTAAAATAAAGTGGTTTTATTCCCAAGAAAGATTAAAAACAATAGTTGACAAACCAGAACAAACATACAGAGAGTATTCTTTTACTAGTTGTATGTACGTGCATGCACGTGCGCGCGTTTGAATGTAAATTTTGGCTATACTAAGGTTATTAGCCTTTCCTACGTTTACAGTTTACGATAAACAAAATTTAATTCAATAATTCGAGGGTGATATTTCGTTAGACTTAGCTTTTCTTCGGAAGAAGTTGGGAAGTTGTTCTAGGTCAAGGGGGGTGGAAATTCTAATTGTCCAATATAGTCGTTGTTTTCTTGAATCGCAGGAGGGTTTATAGAAATATGGCTTCAAGAATATCTTGTGGGGAAGGAAGTAAATGACTAGGAATATCCAGTGTTACATGCCAAACTGGACATGTATCATGTTTTAGGTTTAGAGATACATTTGTAGGTTAATTGCCGCGTATTTTTGAAATGATACAGTAATTTCCGTCGTTGCTTAATGTCCGCTTTCTTCACTCGCGCATATCCGCATTTCTTCTGCGCAGACTCGACTGTCAGCAACGGCAGAAGTTAGTGTATCATTTCAAAAATACGCGGCAATTAACCTACAAAGTATCTCCAAATCTAAAACATGATACATGACCAGTTTGGCATGTAACAATAGGCGGGTAGTGAGGGTATAGGTCGAGGTGTATTGTTTGTTTGAAGGTGAGCTAGAGCGAGGCGGTTGTGTAGTAGATGATCAGGAGTTTCTGTGGAACTACAGGAACAGCGGCGAGGGGATTAAATGAATGGATTGTAGTTTGGAACAGAGTTTGCTGTGACTGGTTAAAAACAGGATGTTGTTCTACTGATGTTTTGTATGTGTGGGGTGGGGGCGGGGTGTCGGTGATAGTGAGGAATATTTGGTAGGTGTATCAACTGGTTTCAGTGTGGAAGAGTGAATTGTAAAGACGGGAGTTAATATCAGAGGAATGTATCGCGGAATTGGAGTAGGATTGGATGGAAAAACTTAGTTGCAGTTCTGTACTGGATGGTATAACTGTGGGACTTTATAGATGATATTTGAGGCTGCCGTGGAAGTGGTACGGAATGCACGAGAAACGTATAGGAAGTAGGGTCGTATGTCGGGTTTAGAATTCTACGTGAGTGGGAGGTTGTAAAACGATACCAAGGATCGTTAGCGTCGGATGATCGGGACAATGATATTGTACAAGATAAGCCTTCTTGTGGCTAGGGTTAACTGGGGAAATTTTGGTAAGGACTGTTAAATATTATGCAGGGTAGGTTTGCTTTTGGATTGGGTGTCTATTTTCAGCCGAGTTTCTAGATGAATACCAAGATAAAAGGTATCCTCAAAATACGGATTGTTAGACTGTGGTGAAGGTTGAAGAAAATTTAACCATTTAGGAGTAGCTGGTAGGAGGGATAGATTCTTTTTTTAGGATTGACCATGTTTCAATGTGCTGTAGTAGGGTTTTGGCTGTGGTTTGTAGTTTGGACGAAGGACGTAAGGCCGTCTGCATAGGCAAAGGTATGTTAAGGTCAAGGAGAACGTTGATGGATAAGTTTCACAGGGTTACTGAAAGGACAGATCCTTAGGGAAAATCTTGTACTAAGTTCGTTCTACGAGTGAGGATGAAGGACGCGGGCTATCTGCATAGGCAAAGGTATGTTATAGTCAAGGAGAGAGTTGATGGATAAGTTACACAAGGTAAGTACAAACACAGCTCCTTAGGGAAAGTCTTGTTATAAGTTTGTTCTAAAAGTGAGGTTGAGGGATGTGGGACCATCTTGCATAGGCAAAGGTAAGTTAAGGTCATGGGGAGAGTTGATAGATAATTTCCGCAGGGTAAGTAAAAGAATCCTTAGGAAAAGTCTTGTACTAGGTTTGTTCTAAGGGTGACGAAGAGGGACGTGGAGCCATCTGCTTAGACAAAGGTATGTTAAGGTAAAGGTGGGAGTTGATGGATAAGTTACACAGGGTAAGTGAAAGAACAGGTCCTTAGGGAAAGTCTCGTAATAGGTTTGTAATAAGAGCGAGGATGAGGGACGTGGGGCCATCTGCATTGACAAAGGTTGTTACGTCGTCATCGAACAATTCGGTATTTTGTGACAATAAATACTTTGTGCGTGCATCCTACAGTTTGAGTGAAACATTTTATATACCGGCAATAACAGTGCATAAAGTGACAGTCGTACTCGAGCCTTTAAAGAGGCAAGTCGCCTTCGAACCCTTGAAAAGGACGGTTGTGTTAGAACTTTGAAAGCGAGACCGACACCATTTCATTGCGTGTTGCTGGTTCTCCGTAAAAGCTTTTGTGCGTGAAAGTGTCTATTGCCCCCAGCGGCGCAGGACTTAAGGTATTTATACCCTTTTACTAAGTAGTTTGGTGTAGTTTTTTTTTGTTATTACATAACCGCTCCACCATTATCGTTATTGCTATAAAAGCAATTGGTCCTTCCCTATAATAGCATATTTATCACACATTCATATCAACCTCCTTAATCACCATCAATCAAAGGTATTGTTGCGATCCACTATTAGGCAACCCGTCAAACATACAAACGCCCGGGGCACAGCGTATTCTTCAGCATTCGAGAATCCTTCTACAAAGTTCTAGATAATGAGTCATATCTTAATGCAGGGTATATATAAGGCCGCTTATGAATGTAAGAGTTAGTCTATTCTTGAATGTCTAATATAAATTATGTCGTTGTAAAGTAAACGTAGTTGAGTTTTTAGAATATATACATAAATGATATGCTGTGTCTAATGTGCATGCAGCTTGCAGTATACATAAATAAATAGAAGTGTATAAACAAATAGTTGTGTTAGTGTGGTTATTGGACCTATGGTAAAGAAGATAGTTTAAGAAGATATTAGTGCATGTAAATTCATTAGTGTAATAGTGCTTCATTGTTAAGTGTCCTGAAAACATTTATAAATAAGGCATATACTGTTAATTAGACTTGTGAACAGTAAGTAATAAAGACGTTTGTTATTACTTGTTTTAAATTAAAGAAACGCGGTAGTAGTAGCGCGTTACACTGGTGTCAGGCATTTGTGGGGTATATAGTGATTAATTTAAAAGGAAAACACACAAGCCTAAAGACATTTAAGTAGTTTGTATATGCCAGTGACAAGAAATCAAAGTAAAATGGAGGCAGACACTTTAATGAATTTCCTCAAGGATTTTAAATCCGGTATGGAGGAGAGGTCGGCTAAACTGGAAGTGACACTAAATGAAAAGTTTACTGAAAATGCCGCAAAAATAGATGAAAAGTTTACTGAAAATGCTGCAAAAATAGATGAAAGGTTTACTGAAAACGCTGAGAAAATGGAAAGGTTAAGTGAAAATGCTGCCAAAGTGGAAGAAATGTTGAATGAAAGTACAGCCACGTTAGAACAAAGATTAATGGAAAGTTCCATTGCATTGAAAGAAGATTTTACTGAACAAGTAAAAACAGTTGAGCAAAAGTTGGATAATAAATTGGTAAAAATGGAAGAAGATGTGATGAGGCTTCAAGAACAAATGATTTCACTAACAACGCGACCACTTGAATTACCAAGCCAAGTTGTTAATCAGAACATTCCAGAAATAAGAACAATGGAAAGAAGCGAGTCAATTCCGTCTAAATTTAAAGTAAAACCACCTACATTCGATGGTAAAACACCTTGGCCCACATATTTGAAACAATTTGAAGCTGCTGCAATAGCCAACGGTTGGTGCAACAAAGAAGGCTATCTCCCCTACGGGGAGGCTCTTAACATCTTACAAACGATTCCCGATCACCAGCAGAATGATTACGGCCTCTTAACATCGAAGCTTGAGATGAGATATGGAGATGCTCACCTTCAACAGGTTTACCACGCACAAGTTAAGAACCGCTCGCAAAGACAAGTGAAAGCCTGCAAGAATTCGAAGCTGACATTGCCAGGTTAGTTAGATTGGCATACCCAACGGCACCAGACAGCTTCCTCGAACAACTTGCTGTCCAAACATTTGTGGATGGCGTTAAGGATGGCGAAATACAGCAAGCGCTAAGACTAGCACGTCCAAAAATGTTGGATGACGCACTGGCCCATGCGCTTGAATTTGAAGCAGCTAAGCAGACATCACACAGGATGGGTCACAAAGTTCGGTCTGCCTTAGAGGAACCTGGTCAAGCTCAGAACAGCGTAGATGAAATAGTCAACCGTGTGGCAGAAAGGCTCGAACTACAACGACCGCGGCGATTGCGTCTGCGATGCTGGAACTGCGGTGAAGTTGGTCACATACAGAGACGCTGTACTCAACCAAAAACAACCGGTTGAGCAGCAGGAAAACTAAAGCAAGTCGACGTAAGGGGCGAACGTCGACAGCACAACGTAGTGCCCGGAGATTATCATCCGTGCTGCATCGTCGATGGGGAGTCTCGACAGCATTTATATCGATGGAAGAATTAATGGTAGGGTGTCCGATTACTCGTGGATACAGGAGCGACAAGGACTATTGTGAGACCAGATTTAGTTGGTCGTGGAAAAGTGCTACCTGTATCGGTGTGTCTTCGAACGGCAAGTGGTGAGAAAATTTGTACTCACGGAGAGACTGCCGTTATGTTGACAATTGGGGACAAATTAATTAATCATCGAGTGTTGGTAGCTGAAATTACAGAAGAAGTGATCTTGGGAATGGATCTCATGAGAGAATATGGGTTTCATGTAAACATGAAAGAAAATGTGCTTCGGATAGATGATGATGAGATTCCATTTCAAGGTAGGAGTAACCAGACGATGCAAGTTCGAATGATTTGCGATATGAAAATACCGAGAAGGCGGAAATGATAGTAATGGGACGCCCGGATGGTACGCTCCGGGAAGGACAAGTATGCATGATGGAAGCAACTGAATCGGGAATGGGTCAGGAGGACTACTGATTGGAAGAACGCTGGTAAAGTCTCGAAATATGGTACCAGTAAGGGTGTTGAACATTAATCCCCATACAGTGACCCTGAAGAAAGGCATGATTGTGGGAAGTTGCATTCCAGTATGTCATATTAAACGTTGTGTGGACGACACGAAAAATAAACCAACCAACGGTTGCTCACAGAAATTGCTGGATATGTTGATACCCTCGTGTCAAGGATTAAACGGCGACCAACTGGGCAAGGTAAAAGAACTGGTCGGAAGATATCGAGGTGTGTTTGCACTGGATGATAGTGAGAAAGGAAGGACGAATGTTGTGCAACACAATATCAATACTGGAGATGCGCAACCGATAAGACAACACCCAGGCGGCTTCCTTTGGCAAAACGTAAGGAAGCTGAACAAATTATCACCGATATGGAAGAACAGGGGTGATTGAACCCTCGAATAGTCCATGGGCATCCCCGGTAGTGCTTGTCAAGAAAAGGACGGGTCGACAAGGTTTTGTGTAGACTATCGGCGGCTTAACAATGTGACAAAGAAAGACAGCTATCCTTTGCCCAGAATTGATGACACGTTAGATACTCTATCCGGATCTAAATGGTTTTCGACCTTGGACTTGAAACGCGGATACTGGCAGGTAGGCTTGGAGCCAAACGATAAAGAAAAGACTGCCTTTACAATTGGAACTGGATTATGGCAGTTCAAGGTCATGCCATTTGGATTATGCAATGCTCCTGCTACTTTTGAACGATTGATGGAGTCGGTACTGCGTGGACTGTCCTGGAAGACATGTCTGGTGTACCTGGACGACGTGATAGTGTTAGGCCGGTCTTTTGAAGAACATCTTAAGAACCTAGAGGAGATATTCCAAAGATTACGCGGGCAAACCTTACATTAAGCCCCAAGAAGTGCCACCTATTTGGAAAAGAGGTGAAATACCTAGGACATGTCGTTTCGGAGACCGGAATAAGAGCTGACCCTGACAAAATAAAAACGGTACAAGAGTGGCCTACACCAGCAGATATACACCAACTACGCAGTTTTCTGGGATTGTGCACATATTACCGACGTTTTATACTTGGGTTTGCGAACATTGCCAAACCGTTAACAAAATTAACCGAAGATGGACAAGAATATGATTGGAATGAAGACTGCCACAGAGCATTTGAACAACTGAAACGGCTACTAGTTACAGCACCAATTTTGAGTTATCCACGGATGGAGGAAATTTGTGTTGGATACCGATGCCAGTAACACAGCTATAGGAGGCGTTCTTTCTCAAGTGCAGGACGGACAAGAAAAAGTTATTGGGTATTTCAGCAAGGTCTTGTCGCGGCCAGAAAGGAACTATTGTGTGACAAGAAGGGAGCTGTTGGCCGTCGTCAAATCCGTAGAGCACTTTTATAAATACTTATACGGCCGTAAATTCCTGTTGAGAACAGACCATGCTGCACTGAAATGGTTACTGCAGTTTCGAAATCCTGAAGGGCAAGTGGCAAGGTGGATAGAGCGGCTGCAGGAATATGACTTTGATACGGAACATCGTGTAGGAACTAGCCATCGGAATGCAGACGCTCTATCAAGGAGACCTTGTCCGATGGACTGCAATCATTGCTCCAAGATGGAAGAAAATAAGTGTCATCCATAGAATGACGGTAACCGATGATACTTGGCAACTCGAAAGAATACGAGAAGACCAGGAGAATGACGCCGAATTGGGACGTATTATTGAGTGGAAAAATAGAGGACAACGACCAGCTTGGGAAGAAATTAGTATTTCAAGTAGGAGCCTGAAGGCATACTGGGCACAGTGGGACTCCTTGATGATGGAAAATAGAATCTTGAAACGACGCCTGGAATTTGAAGATGGCACTGGGAGACTTCAAGTGATAGTGCCGAGAAGCAGAGTGCCGGAAGTGTTGCAGCACTTGCACGATGGTATTTCCGGAGGGCACTTTGGCGTGAAAAGAACTCTCGAGAGAGTGAGAGAAAGATTCTATTGGCTGAACTGCAAAGATGATGTGAAGGAGTGGTGCCGGAAATGTGAATTGTGTGCCTCTGCAAATGGCCCGGTCTCAAAACGGAAAGCCCCAATGAGACAGTATAACGTGGGGAATCCTTTTGAGAGGGTAGCCATTGATATAGCTGGTCCATTTCCTGAATCAGAGAAAGGAAATAAATACATCTTGGTTGCAATGGATTATTTTACCAAATGGCCGGAGGCATATGCTATACCTAACCAAGAAGCCGAGACGGTTGCAGATGTACTAGTCAGGAGTTGTTTTGTCGTTTTGGAGTTCCGTTGGAATTACACTCCGATCAAGGTCGAAACTTCGAATCAGTATTGTTTCAAAATGTCTGCAAGCATCTTGGAATCAGGAAGACTAGAACCACGCCACTTCATCCCCAATCGGATGGAATGGTTGAAAGAATGAACAGGACGTTAGGAAGTACCTGGCCAAAGTTGTCTCTGAACATCAACGAGACTGGGACCAATATCTGCATTTGTTCCTACTGGCGTACCGATCTTCGGTACATGACAGCACAGGGTACTCTCCCGCTTGCGTAATGCTAGGACGTGAATTGCGGCTACCATGTGATCTTCAGTTTGGATTTAAACCTGGAGAAGAGATCGCAGGTGAAGATTACGTTAGTAAGCTTTGTGAAAGATCAAATAGTATTCACGAAAACGTCCGAAAGAATATACAGGCAGCAAGCGATCGAATGAAATAACAATATGACACGAGAGCACAAGAAGGTGGTTATCAACATGGAGATTTAGTGTGGTTGTACAATCCACAAAAGCGTGGATTGTCGCCAAAACTACAAAGACAATGGGAAGGGCCGTACGAAGTGTTAAAAGGATTAATGATGTAGTGTACCGGATCAGAAGATCCCCTCGTGGTAAACCGAAAGTGGTACACTTTGACCGTTTAACATCCTACGCTGGCAACAACCAGGAAGACTCGAATAATGATAATGGTGTTCGGCAAGTTATTAATCATGAGCCAAATGTAGATTTTGAGAGCTTTATGGCGGCGTATGGTGGTTCCGCTAAAGCGAGATTTGGCGTTGTTGTTGAAAAACAGCAAGATCTGTTTAGAGCACCAGAAGAGTATTCCCTTGCACATTGCGTAGCTCAAGATTTGGCAATGTCAAGGGAATAGCTGTTGTTTTCAAGAAAAGTTTGGATGTGTGGATGAATTAGTACAACAGCAGCCAACTGTAGGAAAATCTTTGGTCCTTCAAGATAAAAATCGTTATGTTTACTATCTGGTCACCAAAAATTCTTCATGGCAGAGACCTAGTTATGGACATCTATGGGAGGCTTTGCTAAATCTTAAGACGCAGATGATGAAAAATGGAGTAACGAGACTAGCGGTGCCCAAGCTGGGCTGTGGACTGGATCGCTTAGACTGGAGGATAGTCCGAAATATGCTAGAAGTAGTTTTCCAGGGAACCAACGTCCAGGTTCTTGTTTGTTGTTATCAACCGGTTGCCTACCAAGACCAGGAAAAGAGTGTTGACTGTTACTTCCAACGACGCGGTGGATGCACCAGAGGAGATAGCTGCCGATATCGTCACCAGTCATCGAATTGGCGTCAAGATGGATTTACAGTTACGAGACGTAACGGTTTTAAAGAGGGGGCAGTGTTGCGATCCACTATTAGGCAACCCGTCAAACATACAAACGCCCGGGGCACAGCGTATTCTTCAGCATTCGAGAATCCTTCTACAAAGTTCTAGATAATGAGTCATATCTTAATGCAGGGTATATATAAGGCCGCTTATGAATGTAAGAGTTAGTCTATTCTTGAATGTCTAATATAAATTATATCGTTGTAAAGTAAACGTAGTTGAGTTTTTAGAATATATACATAAATGATATGCTGTGTCTAATGTGCATGCAGCTTGCAGTATACATAAATAAATAGAAGTGTATAAACAAATAGTTGTGTTAGTGTTGTTAATGAACCTATGGTAAAGAAGATAGTTTAAGAAGATATTAGTGCATGTAAATTCATTAGTGTAATAGTGCTTCATTGTTAAGTGTCCTGAAAACATCTATAAATAAGGCATATACTGTTAATTAGACTTGTGAACAGTAAGTAATAAAGACGTTTGTTATTACTTGTTTTAAATTAAAGAAACGCGGTAGTAGTAGCGCGTTACAGTATGTTAAGGTCAAGGTGGGAGTTGATAGATAAGTTCCACAGGGTTAGTGAAAATACAGATCCTTAGGGAAAGTCTCGTACTAGGTTTATTCTAAGGATGAGGTTGAGGGACGTCGGTCATCTGCATAGGCAAAGGTTTGTTAAGGTCAAGGAGAGCGTTGATAGATAAGTTCCACAGGGTTACTGAAAAGACAGATCCTTGGGGAAAGTCTTGTACTAAGTTCGTTTTACGAGTGAGGATGAGGGACGCGGACTATCTGCATAGGCGAACGTATGTTATGGTCAAGGAGAGAGTTGATGGATAAGTTTCACAGGGTAAGTGAAAGCACAGCTCTTTAGAGAAAGTCTCGTAATAGGTTTGTTCTAAGCATGAGGATGAGAGACGTGGGGCCATCTGCATTAGCAAAGATATGTTAAGGTCAAGGTGGGAGTTGATAAATAAGTTCCACAAGGTTAGTAAAAGTACAGATCCTTAGGGAAAGTCTCGTACTAGGTTTGTTCTAAGGATGAGGTTGAGGGACGTCGGCCATCTGTATAGGCAAAGGTTTGTTAAGGTCAAGGAGAGCGTTGATGGATAAGTACCACAAGATTACTGAAAGGACAGATCCTTAGGGAAGTCTTGTACTAGGTTTGTTCTAAGGGTGAGGATGAGGAACGTAGGGCCATCTGCATAGGCAAAGGTATGTTAAGGTCAAGGACAGAGTTGATGGATAGTTCCACAGGGTTAGTGAAAGGACAGATCCTTAAGGAAAGTCTTGTACTAGGTTTGTTTAAGGGTGAGGTTGAGGGACGTCGGTCATCTGCATAGGCAAAGGTATGGATAGATCCTTAGGAAAAGTCTTGTAATAGGTTTGTTCTAAGGGTGAGGATGAGGGACGTGAAGCCATCTGCATAGGCAATGGTATGTTAAGGTCGAGGAGAGCGTTGATAGATAAGTTCCACGGGGTAAGTGAAAGGACATATCCTTAGGGAAAATCTTGTATTAGGTTTTGTTCTAAGGGCGAGGATGAGAAACATGGGGCCATCTGCACAAGCAAAGTTATGTTGAGGTCAAAGAGAAAGTTGATGGATAAGTTTCACAGGGTAAGTGAAAGGACACATGCTTAGGGAAAGTTTTGTAATAGGTTTGCTCTAAGGGTGAGGTTGAGGGACGTGGGGCCATCTGTATAGGCAAAGGTAAGTTAATGTCAAGGAGAAAGTTGATCGATAAGTTACACAGGGTAAATGAAAGGGCAGATGTTTAGGGAAAGTTTTGTACTAGGTTTGTTCTAAGGGTGACAAAGAGGGGCGTGGAGCTATCTGCATAGACAAAGGTATGTTAAGGTCAAGGAGAGAGTTGATGGATAATTTCCACAGGGTTAGTAAAAGCATAGCTCCTTAGGGAAAGTCTTCTAATAGGTTTGTTCTAAGGGTGAGGTTGAGGGACGTGGGGCCATCTGCATAGGCAAAGGTATGTTGAGGTCAAGGAGAGAGTTGATGGATAAGTTACACAGGGTAAATGAAAGGGCAGATCTTTAGCGGAAGTCTTGTACTAGGTTTGTTTTAAGGGTGACAAAGAGGGACATGGAGCCATCTGCATAGGCAAAAGTTCAAGGTGGAGTTGATGGGTAAGTTAGACAGGGTAAGTGAAAGGGCAGATCCTTGGGGAAAGTCTTGTACTAGGTTTGTTCTAAGGGTGAGGATGAGGAACGTGGGGCCATCTACATAGGCAAAGGTATGTTATTTTGTAGTTTATGTACTACTTAAATATAAGCCTATGTGTAATATAGGTACAAGAATTTCTTAAATACAAGCAACCAGTACTACTTTAACTCAAGCGTTGTTTAATAGTTTATGTACTACATAAATATATGCCCATATGTGATAAAGGTACAATGGAATTTCTGAAGTGTAGGCAACCAACAATACTTTAGGTACATGAATTTTTTTGTAGTGTATTTATTACTTAATTTGTGAGTGTGTATGATAAAAGTACTTTAAATTGTACGTTAATTTCGGATTAAACAAATTAAAATTAACAAATACGTTCGTATAAATAAACAAATTAATGTCAATTTCAAGGAACTTAAACAACCGCCATTGCTAATACAATAATCTGATTGGCTAATCAAAACGTCCAGTATTGCAGCAAATATAGTACTTCTTCTTTGAATTAAAACTAAAGCTGATTATTAGTACTAATTCAATATGGTGCAATAATAATATTAGCAAGATATCGTAGGTACGTATATGTCAATGTGGATTGTAATTGTGAGTTATTATCCGCTTCCAAGGAGAACGTAAAACTGTTATACTTTAAGGTTCTCTACTCAAAGGTATACTTTTAAAGTCCCGGCGCGTAATTTATAAGAGCCACTACGACAGTTGGTAACATAATAAATTATGCATAATGTTGCGCAATAAGGGATACGTCATATTTATGTTACAAATTATTATCACATACAAAGAAAAAGGATAAAGGTACTCACGTAAATGTAAAACTCGTCACGGCATTGCAGCTATTCTGGCGTTGGTGGAGCGTTGTTGGGCGTGGGTCGTCCTTTGCCCCCTCGTCGAACCAGATTAAATTTGTCTTCTTCTTCTTGTTTGTAGCGGAACGGTAAAGGATACTGGTAAGAGGAACGATAACAGATACAGGAGATAAAGGAAAACCTACATGTATGAAAGAGAAAACAAGATAAACGGCACACAGATAACCACACGGTTTGACGATTCGTTGACTAGTCCTGACGTGACGGAAATCACCACTTACTTTCCCACTCCGCGTCTGCGCAATCTCGGGCACCGACGCAACTATCTAAAGTGACGGAAATGCACGCACAAGTCATTTAAAATATTGGCGCGAATTCACTTACAAATTTAAAATTAAAATTAGAAATGTTTACATTCCGATTTTCGGCATGTATTGTGTCCGTTGTTAAACTTTGCTTAATATTTTAATAGATGTCGGAATTTACAAGGTGACAGCATTTCACAAGTATTTTGAATGAAAGAGGCGTCAATATAGCTCTCTTCATTCTCCAAAACTAGGTTTGCTTCTACGATAATGTTACCGTTGTTTATCTATGTATGCATTATTTACTTAATGCTGTAACAAAGTATGGTAGAATTTTGGAAGTGTAGGCAACCAACAATACGGCAGCAAATAGATTGCTTTAGCAATACGGATTGTTTTATAATGCAACCAACAATACTTCATCACACAGATTGCTTTGTAATTTAAATACTACTAAAAATTTGTGCGAGTGTGATAAAAGTATTTGTTTTGAACTATAATTTGTGAAAGCATCTCAAAATTAGATACATTTTCCCTTAAACGACAGCTTCAAATAACGCAGTTACGGCGTACAATGGAAACCTGAAATATAGGCAACCAATAATACTATTGTACACTTTTGCTTTGTAGTTAATATACTACTTAAATATATGCGTTTGTATGCTAAAAGAATAGCCGTTTAGCTATCACTTGTGAAATCAACTCGAAAAGAAATACGTTTACGCTTAAACGCCAATTACATTTAGTACTGTAATGACGTAAAATAGAATTTTCAAAGTATAGGCAACCAACAATGGTTTGGTAACCTGAACTATCAACAATACTTCGGCACACAGAAAGCTTTGTAATTTATGTACTACGTAAATATGTGTGCGAGCGTAATAAAAGTATGTGTTTTTAGCTTTTATTTGTGAAAACATCTCCAAATTAGATAATTTTTCCCTTTAAACGACAGTTAACACAGAAATGACGTTCAATGGAATTACTGAGGTATAGGCAACCAATAATACTTTTTGTACACTTTGTTTTGTAAATTACGTACAACTTAAATATATGCGTCTGTATGCTTAAAATAATAGTTTTTTAGCTAACAGTTCTGAAAGCAACTCAAAATTAAATACATTTACGCCTAAACGACAATTACTAATAATGCTCTAACGACGTGCGATAAAATTTTCGAAGTGTAGGCAACCAATAATGCTTTAGCAATACGTATTGTTTTATAACGTAACCAAGAATATTTCAGCATACAGATTGTTTTGTAATGTATGTACTACTTAAATATGTGCGCGAGTGTGATAAAAGTATATGTTTTTAACTATTATTTGTGGAAGCATCGTAAAATTAGATACATTTTATCCTAACGACAGTTTCAAGTAACTATATTACGACGTACAATGGAACTACTGAGGTATAGGCAACCGATAATACAATAGAACACTATTTGCTTTATAATTTATGTACTACTTAAATATATGCGTCTGTATGCTACAAAGACATCTTTTTAGGTAACATTTCTGACAGTTACCCATAATTAATTACATTTACGCTTAAACGGCATTAACAAATAATGCTTTAAGGACGCATGATAAAATTTTCAAAGTGTAGGCAACCACCACTGCTCTGGCAATGGATTGTTTTATAATGCAACCAACAATACTTCAGCACACAGAATGTTTTGTAATTTATGTACTACTTAAATATGTGTGCAAACGTAATAAAAGAATATGTTGTGAAAGCAACTCAAAATTAGATATTTTTACCCTCAAACAACAGTTTCAAATAACGTTATTACGACGAAATTACTGAGGTATAGGCAACCGATAATACTATAGCACACTGTTTGTTTTGAAGTTCATGTAATACTTAAATATAAGCGTCTGTTTGCTAAAGGAATCGATTGTTAGCGATCTCTTCTTAAAGCTATTCAAAATTAAATACATTTACGGTTAAACGGCAATTAAAAATAATGGTGTAACGACGTACGATAAAATTTTCGAAGTGTAGGCAACCAACAATACTTTTAAATAGTGTTTGGTTTATAATACAACCAACAATACTTCAGCACAGACTGTTTTGTAATTTATGTACTACTTAAATATATGTGTGTGTGATAAAAGAATATGTTTGTAACTATTATTTGTGAAAGTATCGCAAAATTAGATACATTTCCCCTCTAAACGACTGTTTCAAATAACGCTGTAACGACGTACAAGAGAATCACTGAGGTATAAGGCAACCAATAATACTATTGTACACTGTTTGTTTTGAGTTTATGTACTACTTAAATATATGCGTGTGTATGCTAGAAGAATAGTTTCTAGCTATTACTTTTGCAAGCAACTCGAAATTAAATACATGTACACCTAAACGGCATTTACAAATAATGCTGTAATGATGTACAACAGAATTGCCAAAGTGTAGGCAACCAACAATGCTTTAGCAACATGGATTGTTTTATAATTCAACCACCAGTACTTCAGCACGCAGATTATTTTGTATTTTATTAACTACCTAATATGTGTGCGAGTGTAATAAAAGTATACGCTTTTTGCTATTATTTGTAAAAGCATCTCAAAATTAGATATTTTTCCCTTTAAACGGTTTCAAATAACGCTGTAACGACGAAATTACTGAGATATAGGCAACCAATAATACTATAGCACACTGTTTGTTTTATAGTTTATGTACTACTGCGGTTTAAACGTCAATTTATTTAATTTTGAGCTGATACAAAAGTGATAGCTAAAAATCTTTTCCTATAGCATACAGACATGTATGCGTCTGTATGCTAAAGAAAAAGATTTTCTGCTATCCCTTCTGAATCAGCTCAAAATTAAATAAATTGACATTTAAACCACAATTTCAAATAATGCTGTCAAAACGTCAATGAAATTTTTGAAATGCAGGCAACCAACGATACCTTAGCCACACGGATTGCTTTGTATGTCTTGTACTACTTAAATGCACGCGTGCTTGTGCTAAGAGATATGTTTTTTAGGTATCACTTCTGAAAGTACCTCAAAAGTACCTCATTTACGCTTAAATTATAATTCCAGATAGTGCTGTTTCGGTGTACACTAGAATTCTAAAGTATAGGCAACCAACAGTACCTTAACATTCAAATTTCTTTGTAACTCTCGTACTACTTATACATGTGTGGGTGGTTGATAAAAGAGTATAAGTTTATTAGCGATCACTTCCAAAAGCACTTCACATTAAATACATTTACGTTTAAATGAGTAATGGTACAACGTGGTACAATGAAGTTTTTGAAGTGTAGGCAACCAGCAATACTCTGCCTATATGAATTGGTTTGCAATGTATGTACTAGTTAAATTGTGCGTGTGTAATAAAAGTCTGGTTCTTTTTAGCAATCATTTCCCAAAACAATTCAAAATTAAATACATTTACGCTTAAACAACAATGCTACAAGGCGTACATAGAATTTTTAAAGCATAGGCAACCAACAATACTCAGCTACACATTGCTGTAATGTATTTATTACTTAATTTGTACGCATGCGCGGCAAAAGTATTTTAAATTACACTTTATTTAGGAATAAACAACCCAAAATTAACAAAGACGTTCGTACAATTTAGGAAAATTAATGGAGATTTTAACGAACTCAAACAACCATCATTGCTAACACGCAAATCTGATTGGCTAACCAAAACGTCCACTTTTGAAGCAAGTACAGGATTCTTCTTTGAATTAAAATTAAAGCCGATTATTTATATTAAATCAATATTGTGCAATAACGTTATTAGCAAGATTGCGCACGTAATCTCCTGATATCGATACACAAACACGATAAGATACAGGATTGATATGTCGCTGTTTTTCTGGCAGTTTCTCAACTCTTGAAGTATGAAAACGATCGTTTTTGTTACCTTTGTGGCGGTCCTGGTTGCCGAAACGCATTCGGCAAACACCAATAACAATAATCAGCCTGGTGAGTATAGAATTTTGTTTGTTTGTAATTTAACGCCCTTAAACGCCCCTAATCGCTATAAAATTACAGAACTTTTTCGCTTATTCGCAACGTAACACCAAGCAACGTCGTGGGTTTAATACTCTTTGTTCAATCGGATCGTAAAGTTAATCGGCCAAAATTTCCTCAAGCATCAGGTTTGTACTTCTTGGAGATTGCTTGAAGCAGCATTGCACCCTTGCGTAACCGGGAACCGTGTAACAACACATCGCGGGTCTCTTGTAATCATTTTTTGTAGAGACTCAACACCAACGCCCTTGAAAATGAGTAAAAGTTACCTAATTAGACTGAGAATGCTGGTGGTGACTAATAAGAATGACACGTAGTGATCACTACTCCAGGGAGTGATGGATTTTGATAGCGTTATCTAGATCTAGATTTATCAAGTCTGAGAGCAGTACCCGCTTAATTTAATTGACCTTGGCTCATTTATCGATTTTTTGAAACCATTCAGCTCGATTTCAAAGAAGACTTGTTTATTTCAATGAATTCGGTTATCACTTTCACACCCCTATTTTGTTCGACTTCACTGATTGCCTTTAGAATTGCCGCTTGAATTGGAAGATTTTGTGTTGGAACTGGAATTTTATTATTAAGGGTTGCTATAACAATGTATAGTTACACTTCCCCCGCGTCGTTAAGCCTGAACGTCTACAAATTCGGCCGTCACTGGTAAACGCACAAGCCATGAGCTTACGGGTTTGATACTAGAAGCCAAAGCCACCTCATACTTTTTAGGTCCGGGTGGTCGCTAGGGGTTTCTTGATGTTTTCAAATTTTGCACGACGAAATGAAGATGCCTATTTTATGACGGGGTACCGAAGAAGAAGGTACAGGAATCACGTCGCCGAACTAAGACACACACACGTCCGATCTCTTCGATCGCCGAGAGTAAAGTCCCTTGCTTTTTAAATGCGTCTCTTGTACGAGCTGGAGTAACCCAACCATTCCACGCTTACCACAACCTCATCCACATAACCTGACAACGCGAGCGTATGCGTTTACATGCCATAAATCATGGGATTAATGTCCTGGGGTTCGTGGGAAGCTATAATCGTAAAACTTCCACGTTGCAACGACGGAAATGAAGCTTTCCATGAACTAAATCTAAAATATTAAAAGAAATTGTGGAATCAAAAGGCGTAGTAGGGTCTCCTCAAGAGCCCGATGCATGATTTTACTTATTCCATTAATGCTTTCTCCATAACGTGCTGAATAAGAACTTCTTTATCTTGTTTGACCGGGATGGTTTTAACTTTTGTTGAAGTGGTTCCTTTTTTCAAACCGATAGTGACGGATCACCCACGGTACTGTTAATCAAGACTTTTCCGGAGAGATCGGGGCGTAATTCTCCAACTTTTTTCTAGGGTCTTTGATTTATTTTAATTTGTCACCTTGCCCTTCTACTCTCTCACTCTCTCCCCTCCCTCTTTCTCTCTTTTTCTCTCGTTCTCCACCTTTCTCTCCTGTTCCCTTTCACTTCCCTCTCCGTCACTCCTTTTCTTTCTCCCTTTTCTTCTCTCTCAACTCTCTCTTCCTCTCTCCGTCTCTCCCTCTCGGCCTCTTTCCCTCTCTTCCTCACTCCTTTTTCTCTTTCTCTCCCATTCTCTCTCTCCTTCTCTCGTTCTCTCCCTCTCTCCTTCTCTCACACTCTCTCTCTCCTTCTCCCCCTGTCTTCTTCTGTTATTCCCTCCCTCTCACCCTCTCATCTTTTGCTCTCTGCTCGTTTTTCTTGGTCTCTCTCTCCCCCTCGGCCTCTCCTTCTCGCCCCCTCTCTCCTCTTTCTCTCTCTCCTGCTCTTTTACTGTTCTCCTCTCCCTTATTCTCGCACCCTCTAATCCCCCTCTCTCTCCCTGTCTTTATCTTTCTCCCTCTCTCCATCTCGCTCTCTCTTTGTCTCTTCTTCTCACCTTCTCCTTCTCTCTCTCTCTCTCCCTCTCGCCCTCTCCTCCTCTCTCCCTTTCTGCTTTTCTCCCTCTCTCCCTTTCACCCTCCCTGCGTCTCTTCCTCACCCTCTGGTTCTCTCTTTCTCTCTCCCCCTCTCCCGCTCTCTCTCTCGCTCTCTCGCTCTTTCCCTCTCTATCTCTTTCCCTATCCCTCTCTCGCGTCCTCCTTCTCTTCCTCTCTCCTTCTGTCGCTTTCTCCCTTTCCCCCTGTATTCTTCTGTCCTCTTCCTTTCACCCTTTCTTCTCTTTTGATCTTTCATCGTCTTTCTCGACTTCTCTTTCCATCTCCCACTCTAAACCTTTAATTTTCTTCCCCTCTTTTCCCCCTTCTTCCCGCTATGTTTTTGTTCCCCTTTCCCTTTCCTTCACACCCTCTCTTCGTTTCTCCCTCTCTCCCTCTCGCCCTCTCTCCCTCTATTTGTTATTTCCTTTTTCCATCTCACCATTCTTCCCTCTCCTTTTCTTGCTCTCTCCCTTGCTTACTCTTACCCTCTCCTCCTCTCTTTTAGTTTTTCTCTCTTCCTCCCTCCTTCTCACCCTCTTTCTCTCTCCACCTCTCTCTCTTCGTCTCTCCCCCGCTCTCTCTCTCTCCTTTTCTTCTTTTCTCTCTTTCTTTTTCTCTTCCTCTCTCCTACTCTCTTTCCCTTTCTCGCTCTTTTCCTCTCTCCGTCACTCCTTCTCTCCCTCCCTGCCTCTTTCTCTCAGCCCCTCTCTCCCTCTCAACCTGTATTCTTCTATCATTCTCTCCCTCTCACCTTCTTCCCTCTTTCGCTTACTCCTCTTTCTAGGTTCCTCTCTTCCTCTCAATCTCTATTTCTCTCACTCTCTCTCTTCTTTTTCTACCTCCCGCTCTTTTTCTGTTTTCCTCTTTCTTACCCTCTCACTCTCTCTTCCTCTCTCCTTCTCTCTTTGTCTTTCCTTTTCTCCCACTCTCCATCGCGACCTCTTTTCTTCTCTCTCTGTTTCCTTCTCTCCCTCTATTCCTTTCAACCTCTCTCTCTATCTTCACAACTCCTTCTCTTTCTCTCTTCCTCTCTCTCTCTATCTCCTTCTCTCCCTTTCTCCCTCTCTCCCTCTCGCCCTCTCTTTCCTTTTGCTTCTCTCCTTCTCATCCTCTCTCCCCCGTTCTTTTTATCTCCCATTTTCTCTGTCCCTCTCTTCCTCTCTCTCTCTCACTCTCTCGCCCTCGTCCTCTCTCCTTCTTTTTCTCTCTTCTTCTCTCACTCCCTCTTCCTCTCCCGCTCTCCTTCTATCTCTCTCCTCTTCTCTTCCTGTCTTCTTCTGTCCTCTCCCTTTCACCCCCTCTCCTCTTTCGCTCTTTTTTCGTCTTTTTCGATTTCTTTCTCCATCTCTCCCTCTAAACCTTTCTTTCTCTCCCCCGCTTTTCTTTCTCTTCCTACCGCTCTGTTTTTGTTTCCCTCTTCCTCTCCTTCACACCCTATCTTTCTTTCTTTCGCTCTCCTTCTCGCCCTCTCTCTCTCCGTCTCTCCCTCTTTCAATTTCACCCTCTTTTCCTCTCGCCCTTTCTTCCTCTCTCCCCCACTTTCTCTCTTCTTCGCTTCCTCTCACCTCCTTCTCCTCTCTTTCTCTATTTCGCTTTTCCTCTCTCCTTCTCACCCTCTCTCACACTCTCTTTCTTTCCATCTCCCCCTGTTTTCTTCTGTCATTCTTTCTCTTTCATCCTCTCTCATCTTCTGCTCTCTCCTCGCCTTTCCAGGCCCCTCTCTTTCTCTCTCCTTCTCAACCTCTCTTTCTCGCCCACTCTCTCTTTTTTCTCTCTCTTTCGCCCTTTTAATGTTTTCCTAACCCTCACCCTCTTACCCTCTCTTTCTCCCTCCCTCTCTTTTTGTTTTTCCCTCTCTTTCTCTTTCCATCCCGCCCTCTTTTCCGCTCTTCCTCTCTTCCTCTTTCCCTCTCTCCCCTCCATATCTCTTTTTCTCTACCTTTTACTTTCTCTTCCTCTCTCCCTTTCGGTCTCTCTTTCTCGCCCTCTCTCTCTTTTTTCTTTCTTTCGCCCTTTTTATGTTCTCCTTTCCCTCATCTTCTTACCCTCTCTTTCTCTTTCCCTCTCTCTTTGTTTTTCCCTCTCTTCCTCTCTCCATCTCGCCCTCTCTTTCTTTCTTTCTCTCTCCCTCTCTCTCTCATCCATATCTCTTTTTCTCTCCATTTTGCTTTCTCTTTCTATCTCCCTTTCTGCCTCTTTCTCCCTTTCACCCTTTCTCCGTCTCTTCCTTTCTCCCTCTGTTTCTCTTACCCTCTCTCCCGTTCTCTCTCGCTCTCTCGCCTTCTCCCTCTCTACTTCTTTTTTCTTTCCTTCTCTCGCTTCCTCTCTCTCTTCCTCTCTCCTCCTGTCCCTCTCCCCCTCTTCTTATGTCCTCTTCTATCCTCTCCCTCTCACCCTCTTTCCTTTTTTGCTCTTTTTTCGTCTATCTCGACTTCTCTCTCTATTTCTCCCCATAACCTTTCTTTTTATTCCCCTTTCCTATTTTCCTTCCTACCGCTGTTTTTGTTCTTCTGTCTCCCCCTCACACTCTCTTTTCACTTCTCCCTGTCTTCCACTCGCCCTCTCTCTCTCTCCGTTTCTTCCTTTTTCTATCTCACCCTCTTTTCCTCTCTCCCTTTCTTCCTCTCTCCCTCGTTTCCTCTCACCCTCTCCTTCTTTTTTTCTCTTTTGCTCTTCCTCCCTCCTTCTCACCCTCTCTCTTCCTCTCTCCCTTTCTTTTTCTTTCCCTCTCTCCCACTTTCTTTCTCCCTCTCTCGCTTCCTCCCTCTCTCTCTATCTCCTTCTCTCCCTCTCTCCCTTTTTCTCTCTTCCCCTCTCTCCCGCTCTCCCCGTCTTCTTCTGTCATTTTCTCTCTCAGTTGGACTCACCATTGATTTACGTTCGTAGACGACTCGTAATTCTACTTTAGCTGAAAAAAGTCACCTGGGGTTTGACCTGCTATTAGAAACTTCTCCCTCAAACGCTACAACGAATAACTAGAAATTTAAGTTGTATCTGAAATTCTTGACCAACTGACTGACAATTGATTTACCTTCAAAGACGACACGTAATTATACTTTAGCTATAAAAGTCACCAGGGGTTTTACCTGCTGTTAGGAACTTTTTCCTCAGGCTCAATAACGAAAATTCCTTGTGAAATGCTAGAATTTAAAATTATACTTGAAATTCTTGACCGACTAATCGACCATTGATTTACGTTCAAAGACGACACGTAATCTTACTTTAGCTTCAAAAGTCATCTGGAGTTTCACCTGCCATTAAAGACTTCCTCCTCAGACGCGATAACAAATAACAATTGTTTTCTCGGAGATAGTTCTCTTCTGTTTCGTTTTTCGCTTTTATTCTTACTTTAATCGCTCCGTCCCCTCCTCTCTATCTTCAAGAAATTAATACTGCCAACCCTTTCCTGTGATTTAACCAAATCGCATCCTATAATTTACGAGTGATGGCATGCTGTAAGTGTTAGTCATTTTTATCCTATAATTTAGTAAAACCAGTTGAAAGGATTTTCTGATGTTAAAATTTAGCAGATCCAAATCTCCCAAATGCTCCAAAGGGTACGCCTTCAACAACCACCGTAGCTGGCGAAGGAAGTAGTCACAAATCTGCTCCAGGTATGTAGAACGACGCCATTACTGCCATTTCAACCTTTCTATTTTAAATTAATTAGTTTGGAAGTGGTTCAACGACACGTAGTCTTAATAAATTGTAATAATCATTTTAATACTCATCTTTTTAAAGCAGAGACGCAGGAATTAATAGATCTTTGCGTCTAGTTCATAATTAGTAATACAAGTTGTAAAGATTCTGAAGTGTTTATTAACTTTACAGCGTCACCTCAAGTTAATATACCAAAGCGCATGCCCACAGCACCTACCACCGCGTCTGCGACAACCAACATTGGAAAAGGCGGTAATCCTTCTTCAGGTATCAAAACAATAAAAAATAACTTACAATTAGTATTACAAGTCGGTAGGATTCTCAAGTGTGTATTTATCTTACAGCATCACCTCCAAGCAAGACAACAACGCACACGTCCACAACAACCACCACTACAGCTACCAGCAAAACTACGTCACCCAATATTGGAAATAACGGTAAGCCCTCTTCAGGTATGTATTTTAACGATGATTATCCTAAATCGCTTTTACGTCATATGAGTACAAGAAGACGATAATTCTGAGAATTGTGCTTACCTTAGATACAGTTCTCTACGTTTGACTCCACCCCTCACCAGAAAGCGAGCTTTTTTACCGGGATAGTTTTAATATTCAACCGTTGAATTAAACAACTAATTTTTGTGTTTGTTGCAGCTCCAGGAACGTTCCAGGACAATGTAACAGAAAAGAAAGGTAGTACGAATTCATCAGTACGATCAAAATTGATATTAAAATATTGTTGTGTTGGCAACTTGTTAGTGGAGACTGATTTTGTTATACCTGCAGCTCGTCACGCGCATCCTCAACCATAACTACATTCGGTTCCGTTTTCTGCCTTCGTCTTTCGAACATTGTTCTGTTTTTAGTGTTTTTTGATTTTTAATTTGCTTCTTAGTTCCATTTGCTCCACATTTTCTTCCCTTTTCTTTGGCTGATTTTGCTATTGATAATTTTCACATCGATTCTTCCAGTGGTATTTGCTTTCTAGATCTTTCTTCTGCCATTTAATCAACTCTTCATTCTATTTACGTCCTTTCTTCTATACGATTCCTCGTTATTACTTAAATTTTTCCAATGGTTCTTGATGTTTCTTGCATACTTCCAGGCTTGGCAGTTATTGTCTTGTTTTGGCTTTTGCTGTTGGTGTTTTTCCTCGTTTCTTTTCTTACTTTCTTCTTTTCCGTCAGAAATCAATTCTCTCGAGGTTTGAAAACTTTATTGTTTCTTCATTAAAGGTATCCGTCTTTCAACGACTTTTGTAGCGTTAGGCCAGGTTCTTGTTGATTGATACCCTATACCTTTCCACTTCCTTTAGCCTTCTACATTTTAGTTTTGTTGGTACTTCGAGCCGGATGAATTTATTTCTTCTTTCATTTTTTATTTCTTTTAAGAGAATTATTTTTTAAATATGTAACGGAATGTAACATGTGTTTTGTTGATCACAAATGATTGGTTTTAAGATACTTGCAGCTCGTCAGATTGGTCTGTTCTTCTACTTAACCAATGTGACGAGTTACAAATCGAACGAAATCTAGCATAAGTTGTTTTTAATTTACAAATTGTTGACAAACGCAACTGATTCTTGATTGAAACCGATTATGGAGCGTCAACGCGACTGATAGATAGTACTTACACCAGACATCTACAGTTCGGCTAGATGGTGCTTTAAGTTTTTCCAGTTTGAATATACGACTTGAGTGTCACGACATTCGTTTGTAACGAAATCTTTTCTGCACAAATAACAGTTGTTTATTTTCAATAGCTCGTAATTGCTAAAATCTCTTACAATTATTCACGTTCCAGACTAATCGGTAATGCTACAAGTATTAATTTCGTAGTACTATGATGCTATCTTGTACATCACTATCGAATCACTTTCCAAGCACTAATTATTAATTTATATAATCACTACAGTAATTTATATCACACCATGAAAGTTATAAACTAAAACATATTGTAATCAAAGACTGACTTCCGATATTCATGTCGGCAGTTTATAAACATTTAAATCTTTCAGAAACATACCACAAATTATACAAATAACATTCTCGAGATTTCCTATTGTAATCTAAATAAATGCAAAACCCTTTTACCTGTCAATCAAGTTCAGCTGAAAAAAGTTGCGCTGAAGGACCTATTAATCATCTTTTGTGTACAAATGCTTCGTTTACGTTCTGGCTTCTGGTAGACCTTTTGGTGGTACAGTTGGCTCTTTGTGAAAGCAAAATAGAGGAATTGCAAAACCAGGATCGTTTTCGTTTACAATTTGACAACAAACTAATAGACTTCAACTGTTTGATAAAACAATTCTTCTGTTGATTTCAGGTTTAGGAAGTTCTAAGGACAACGTTCAAGACGTTAAAGGTATATATTTATTAAATTTATGCTACAAATATTGTGTTAAGCTGATAATTTGGAAGGAAGGAATCAATAAACGACCGGTTTTCTTGTACTTGCAGCTCATCAGATTCGTTTATTCTTCTATTTATTTTTGTATTTTTCTGAAGAGCTGCAAATACACCTAAGCCAGTCGGTTATTTTCAATTTGCAAATCGCCAAACGTAAGTTGTTTTCATCGATTTTTCGTTTGAAATAGACTTGAAATTTATGTAGGGCCTTACACTTTACAGAGCGATGTCCGAACTCCTAACACTGATAGCACTGCCTCAACGAGAAGCTGCATCCTCCAGAATCAGCCTCCAAAATGTGGGTGAAAAGGGGCCCTCAGGCCGTTGCCGTCAAATTAAAATGGTTCTTGAGCTGGACCCCATGCAAACGAGAATTTTGACAAGCAACCATACTGAGTAACCCTTCCGCATTCATATCCCGCTCGACTCCTGGAATGACAATCCGTGGGCACCTTTTCTTGATGGTCTGCGCTGTTAGTTCCTTGAAGTTGCCACCGAGTCTCTGCTGTAGTTTCTTGGCGTTTTCGCGACAGTACACTAGATAACAACACCCCGCCGAGCACTCCGTGATCTAGTAATAACACACCTATCCCGAGTGAAATCGACCTTCTGTAGCGTCTTCATGACGGTTTCATTTTCTGTATGGCCTATCTTTGCTTCGACGCGTACAGCCACCGTAGCCCTAGCCGAAACTGCAACTTTCCCCGCCGTAGCCCCGTTCCCGGCAGACCCAATCTGCACTAGGTTTCCCCGACCCTATAATGCTACCACTAATCCCGATGCTCACTGCCCTAGCTATCTCCTGCGACCTTTTTTTTTTATAAAGAGTTGGATACCTTCCGATGCCTCCATAGTTATTTGGCCTTCCGCCTTCCGCCCCATGCAGCTACCACTTGTTCTGGCGCTTACTGCCCTCTCTACCTCCTCCTTATAACCTTTTTTTATTTATAAAGAGTTGGAAATCTTCCGATGCCTCCACAGTAATTTGGCCTTCCGCCTTCCATCGTAGGTTTATTGCATTCTCCAGGATCAGCCTCCAAAGTGTGGATAAACGGAGGCCCTTGGGCCCTTGCCGCCAAATCGAAATGGTCCCTGGGCTGGACCCCTTGAGAACGAGGAATTTGACAAGCGACCGTACTGAATAACTCTTCCGCCTTCATATCCTGCTCGACCCCTGGAATGACAATCCGTGGGCGCCTCTTCTTGATAGTTTGCGCTGTTAGTTCCTTGCAGTAGCCACCGATTCTCTGCTGTAGCTTCTTGGTGTCCTCGCGACAGCACCTCGCCAAGTCCTCCATGCACCAATAATAACACACCTATCCCGAGCGGAATCAACCTTCTATAGGGTTTTCACGACGTCTTTATTTTACGTTTGGCCTATCTTTGCTTCGACGCGTATAGCCACAGTAGCCCTAGCCAAAACCGAAACTCTCCCCCCGTAGCCGCTTCGTATGTCTCCGTTTCCGGCAGAACCCGATCTGTACTATATTTCCCCGACCCCATGCAGCTACCACTAATCCCGGTGCTCACTGCCCTAGCTACCTTCTACATGCGACCTTTTTTTATAGAGAGTTGGAGACCTTCTAATGCCTCCACAGTAATTTAGCCTTCCGCTCCATGCAGCTACCACTTGTCCCGCCGCTTACAGCCCTCTCTACCTCCTCCCTACGACTTTTTTTTATTTATAGAGAGTTGGAAATCTTCCGATGCCTTTACAGTAATTTGGCCTTCGCCTTCCACCGTTCGTTTACTGCATCCTCGAGGATTAGCCTCCGAAGTGTGGGTGAAAGGGTTCCTGGGGTTTTTGCCGCCAAATCGAAATAGTACTTGAGCTGGACCCCCTGAAAACGAAGATTTTGACAAACGACCATACTAAATAACCCTTCCGCCTTCATATTTTGCTCGAGCCCTGGAATGACATCCGTGGGCGCATTTTCTTGATGGTCTCCGCTGTTAGTTCCTTGCAGTTGCCACCGATTCTCTGCTGTAGCTTCTTGGCGTCCTCGTGACAGTACACTCTATAGCAATACCCCGCCGAATCCTCCGTGCTCCAACAATAACAAACCTATCCCGAGCGGGATTGGCCTTCTGTAGGGCCTTTTTTATTAATTTTTTTATTTGTTCCAACGTTTCAGTAGTCTGCTATCTGAAAATTTAAGCAGACCTGGCTTTCCAAAGAAAATAACCGTCATGTGTTATGTGTGTGTGTGTGGGAAGGGGGGGGGTGTGGTTGTGTGTAGGCAGCCGGATATCCCAGTCGTCAAAGAAGAGCGCACAACGGACATTGCCTTGTCAGTCCGGACCTTCGGCAGTAGGGTTTGTAGACCTGTAGGGCCTTCGTGACGTCTTAATTTTCTGTATGGCCTATCTTTGCTTTGACGCATACAACCACCGTAGCCCTAACCGAAACCGCAACTTTCCCCGCCGTAGCCGCCTCGTATGTCGCCGTTCACGGCACCGATCTACACTAAGTTTCCCCAACCCCATACAACTACCACTTGTCCCGGCTCTTACTGTCCCCGTTACATCCTCCCTGCGACCTATAACATATTTATAGAGAGCTGTAAAATTTTCCGATTCCTCCACAGTAATTTGACTTACCGCCTTCATGGTAGGTTTACTGCATCCTCCAGGAACAGCCTCTGAAGTGTAGGTAAAAGGGTCCCTCAGACTGGCCGAACTCGAACACCGATAGCACTGCGTCATTGAGAAATGTTCCATAGCCCAGCTCAACAACACCGTAAGTTTACTGCATTCTTCAGAAGCAGCCTCCAAAGTGTGGGTGAAAGGAGGCCCTTCGCTACCTCCTCCCTGCGATTTATAGAGATTTTTGGAAATCTTCCGATGCCTCCACAGTAATTTTGCCTTCCGCCTTCCATCGTAGGTTTATTGCATTCTCCAGGATCAGCCTCCAAAGTGTGGATAGACGGGGGCCCTTGGGCCCTTGCCGCCAAATCGAAATGGTCCTTGAGCTGGACCCCTGAAAACGAGGATTTTAACAAGCGACCATACTGAATAACACTAGGCCTTCATATCCCGCTCTTCCGCTAGAATGACAATCCGTGCGAGCCTCTTTTCGATGGTCTGCGTTGTTAGTTCCTTGCAGTTGCCACCAAGTCTCTGCTGTAGCTTCTTGGCGTTCTCGCGACAGTACACTAGATGACAACACCCCGCCGAGCACTCCGTGATCTAATAATAACACACCTATCCCGAGTGAAATCGACCTTCTGTAGCGTCTTCATGACGTTTTCATTTTCTGTATGGCCTATCTTTGCTTCGACGCGTACAGCCACCGTAGCCCTAGCCGTAGCCAACGCGTACGTCGCTGTTCCCGGCAGGACCCAATCTGCACTAGGTTTCCCCGACCCCGTAATGCTACCACTAATCCTGGTGCTCACCTAGCTATCTCCTGCGATGTTTTTTTTTAGAGAGTTGGATACCTTCCAATGCCTCCACAGTAATTTGGCCTTCCGCTTTCCGCCCCATACAGCTACCACTTGTCCCGGTACTTACTGCCCTCTCTACCACCTCCCTTCGACCTTTATTTTATTTATAGAGAGTTGGAAATCTTCCGATGCCTCCACAGTAAGGTGGCCTGCCGCCTTCCACCGTTCGTTTACTTCATCCTCCAAGATCATCCTCTAAAATGTGGGTAAAAGTGTTTCTAGGGCTCTTGTCGCCAAATGGAAAGGTGTTTGAGCTGGACTTCCTGAGAACGAGAATTTTGACTAGCGGATCATACTGAATAGCCCTTCCGCCTTCATATCCCGCTCGACCTCTGCAGTAACAACCTTTGGGCGCAGCTTCTTGATGGTCTGCGCTGCTAGTTCCTTGCAATCGCCACCGATTTTCTGTTGCAGCTTCTTGGCGTTTGGAGACAGCACAGTCGATAACAATATCCCGCCGAGTCCTCCGTGCTCTAACAATAACAAACCTATCCCAAGCGGAAGCGAATTTCTATAAGGTCTTCATGTCGTCTTCATTTTCTGTGTGGCCTATCTTTGCTTTAACGTAACCCTAGCCGAAACCGCAAATTTCCCACGCGTACGTCGCCGGTTTCGGCAGAACCTCATCTGAACTAGGTTTCCTCAACTCCATGCAGCTACCACTCGTCCAGGCGCTCGCTGCCTTCTCTACTCATCCTTGCTACCTTTTTTTATTTATAGAGAGTTGGAAATTTTGCGATGCCTCCACAGTAATTTGGCATTCCGCCTTTCACCGTAAGTTTACTGCATCCTCGAAGATCAGCTTCCGAAGTGTGAGCGAAAGGGTCTCTCGGGCCCTTGCCGCCAAAACGAAATTGTCCTTGACAAGTGACCATATTGAAGAATCCTTCCGCCTTCATATTACACTCGACCCTTGGAATGAATATCCGTGGACGCCTCTTCTTGGATGATGTACGCTGTTAGTATCTTGCCGTCACCACCCATTCTCCGATGTAGCTTCTTGGCGTTCTCGCGACAGCACACTCTATAACAACACTCCGCCGAGTCTTCCGTGCTCCAACGATAACAAACCTATCCTGAGCGGAATCGACCTTCTGTAGGGCCTTCATGACGTTTTAACTTTCTGTATGGCTTATCTTTGCTTTGACGCGTACAGCGATCGTAGCGCTAGCCGAAACCGCAACTCCTTCCGCCGTAGCCGCCACATACGTCGCCGTTTCCAACAGGACCCGATATACCCTAGGTTTTCGCGACCCCATCCTGCTACTACTTGTTCCGGCGTTTACTGCCTTCGCCACCTTCATCCTGCGACTTTTTATTATTTATAGACAGTTGGAAGTCTTTCAATGCCTCCACAGTAATTTGGCATTCCGCCTTCCACCATCCTACAGGATCATCCTCCGAAATGTCGGTGAAAAGATCCCTCGGGCCCTTGCCGCCAAATCGAAATGGTCCTTTAGCTGGACTCCCTGAAAACGATAATTTTGACAAGCGACCATACTGAAAAACCCTTTTGCCTTCATATCCCGCTAGACCTCTGGAATAACAATCCGTGGGCGCCTCTTTTCGATGGTCTGTGCTGTTAGTTCTTTGCAGTCGCCACCGATTCTCTGCTGCTTCTTGGCGTCCTCGGGACAGCACACTCGATAACAACACCCCGCCGAGTCCTCTATGCTCCAACGATAACAAACCTATCCCGAGCGGGATCGATCTTCTGTAAGGTTTTTTTTTCGAAATCTAACATTCTGGTCGTCTGTCATCAGACATTTTAGACAGATCTGTTTTCCCCCCATTGTAACCTGTGCTTTGTCCGTGCCTAGGATTTTTCTTTCAGTCGTACAGTTCGGTGAGGTGGCAGACCAAGGGAAGCGAAAAAACCCTTCGGTCCTCTGGATAACCAGGAGTACCTGAGGCCCTCTCGCGTCCCCCACCCGCCGTTTCCCGCTCTGTCTGTGACCCAGACTTCGTTCCGTTTCTACCGCGTGGAGGCAGCACTTTTTGTGGTTACTATCATTATTGTACGGGTTTGTGTTTGGGTGTTTGTGTGTGTGTGTGTGTGCGTGTGTATTTTATTGTTTTGTTTCTGCGTTGTGCTCTTGTTCTCTGACCAGGACCATCGGCAGACGGAAATCCCAGTCTTTGAGGGAAAGCGCCTCGCAGAATTTGTACCCTTCGATCCGGACCATCGGCAGCCGGAAATCCGGAGCATTGAGGGGCACAATTTGTGTTTGTATGTGTTGTGCGGGTGTGTTTGGGTTTGCGTTTGTGTTTGTTTTATTTTGTTGGTGGTGTTGGTGTTGTTTCTGCGTCGTGCTCTCGCTCTCTGTCTAGGACCATCAGCAGCCGGAAAACCCAGTCTTCGAAGGAAAGCACTCCGCAGAGGTCTTCATGTTGTCTTTATTTTCTAAATGGCCCATTTTTGCTTCGATGCGTACAGAGACCGTAGCCCTAGCCAAAACCGCAACTCTCCCCGCCGTAACCGCCGCGTACGTCGCCGTTTCTGGCAGGACCCGTCCTGCACTAGATTCCTTGACTCCTTTCTTTTACCACTTATCCCGGCGCTCACTGCCCTAGCTACCTCCTCCCTGCGACCTTTTTATTATTTATAGAGAGTTGGAAATCTTCCAATGCCTACACAGTAATTTGGTCTTGCACCTTCCACCGTAGGTTTACTGCATCATCCAGGATCAGCCTCCGAAGTGTAGGTGAAAGGATCCCTGGGGCCCTTGCCGTCAAATCAAAATAGTCCTTGAGCTGGACCCCTGAAAACGAGAATTTTGACAAGCGACCAAACTGAATAATTCTTTCGCATTCATATCCCGCTCGTACTCTGCAATGACGATTCTTGGGCGCCTTTTCTCGACGGTGTACGCTATTAGTTTCTTGCAGTCGCCACCGATTCTCTACTGTAGCTTGTTGGCGTCCCTGCGACAGCACACTCGATAACAATACCTCGCCGAATCCCCCGTGCTCCAACAATAACAAACCTATCACGAGCGGGATCGGCCTTCTGTAGGGCCTTCATGACGTCTTAATTTTCTGTATGGCCTTTCTTTGCTTCGACGCGTAAGCCACCGTAGCCCTAGTTGAAACCGCAACTCTCCCCGCCGTAGTCGCCTTGTATGTCGCCGTTTCCGGCCCTGATCTGCGCAAGGTTTCCCCAACCTTTTTTCCATGCAACCTTTTTTTTATTTAGGGAGAGCTGGAAATTTTCCTCAGTAATTTGGCCTTCCGCCTTCCACCGTAGGTTTACTGCATCCTCCAGGATCAGCCTCCGAAGTGTGGGTGAAAGGGGGTTCTTGGACCCTTGCTGCCAAACAAAATGGTTCTTGGGCTGGACCCCTTGAAAACGAGAATTTTGACAAGCAACCATACTGAATAACCCTTTTGCATTTATATCCCGCTCGATCCCTAGAATGAAAATCCGTGGGCGCGGTCTGCGCTGTTAATGTTTTTGCAGTCGCCACCAATTCTCTGCTGTAGCTTCTTGGCGTCTTCGCGACAGTACACTCGATAACAATACCCGGCGTGTTTTTCGCGCTTCAACAATAACAAGCCTATCCCGAGCGGAATCGATCTTCTATAAGGTCTTGACGTCGTCTTTATTTTCTATATGGCCTATTTTTGCCTCGCCGCATACAGAGACCGTAGCTCTAGCCGGAACCGCAGATTTCCCCGCCGTAGCAGCAGCGTACGTCGTCGTTCTCGGCAAAACCATATCTGCACTAGGTTTCACCGACCCCATGCTGCTACCACTTGTCCCGGCGCTCATTACTCTTGCAATTTCCTCCCTACGACTTTTTTTTATTTATAGAGTTGGAAAATTTCCGATGCCTCTACAGTAATTCGGCCTCACGCCTTCCACTGTAGTTTACTGCATCCTCCAGGAACATCTTCTAAAGTGTTGGTAAAAGGGTCCCTCGGGCACTTGCCTCTAAATCGAAATGGTCCTTAAGCTGGACCCCCTGAAAACGAGAATTTTGACAAAAGACCATAATGAATAACCCTTCCGCCTTCATATCCCGCTCGACTCCTGGAGTGAAAATCCGTGGGCGCATCTTGTCGATGGTCTGCGCTGTAAGTTCCTTGCAGTCGCCACCTATTCTTTGCTGTAGCCTCTTGGGGTCCTAACGACAGCACACTCAATAACAACACTTCGCTGAGTCTTCCGTGTTCCAACGATAAGAAACCTATCTCGAGCGGGATCGACCTTCTGTAGGGCCTTCATGACGTCCTAACTTTCTGTATGGCCTATCTTTGCTTTGACGCGTACAGCCACCGTAGCTCTAGCCGAAGCCGCAAATCTCCCCGCCGTAGCCGCCTCGTATGTCGCCGTTTCCGGCAGGACCCAATCTGCATTAGATTCCCCCGACCCCATGCTGCTACCCCTCGTCGCGGCGCTTACTGCCCTCGCTACCTCCTCCCTGCGGCTTTTTTTATTTAAAGAGTTGGAAATTTTTCGATGCCACCACAGTAATTTGACCTACCGCTTTCCACCAGTAAAAACGTCCCTCGGGACCTTGCTGACAAATCGAAATGGTCCTTGAGCTGAACCCCCTGAAAACGAGAGTTTTGACAAACGACCATACTGAATAACCCTTCCGCCTTCATATCCCGTTCGACCGCTGGAAGGACAATCTGCGGGCGCCTCTTCTTGATGGTCTGCGCTGTTAGTTCCTTGTAGTCGCCATCGATTCTCTGTAGCTTCTTGGCGTCCTCGCTACATCACACTCATTTACAACACCCCGCCGAGTCCTTCGTGCTCTAACGATAATAAACCATTTCCCGAACATGATCGACTTCTTTTTGTAGGGTTTTCATGACGATTTCATTGTTCGTATGGCCTATCCTTGCTACGACGCGTACCGCCACCGTAGCTCTAGCTAAAACCGCAACCCGCCCCGGCGTATCTGCTGTGTACGACGCCGTCTTCGGCAGGATACCATCTTTACTAGGTTTTCCCGACTCCATGCTGATACCACTTGTCCCGTCTCAGAATGAATTCAGTTTGACCACTAAAGTTCAGTTGGGCATACTTGAATCAAGTGGGGATCACCTATACTCAGTTCGGTTCAGTTTGAATTGGGATAGGACTACCTGAGTTCAGTTGCATTAAGTTTGAGTTCAGTTTGGATCACTTGAGTTCAGTAGGAATTAGTTTGATTTTTATTCGGATCACCTGAGTTCAACTGAGTTTAGTTTGACTTCAGTCGGGATCTTCCGAATTCAATTCTGATCAGTTCAGATCATCTGAGTTCAGTCGAGTTTAGTCTGAATTTAGTTCAGATTATCCGAGTAAAGTGAGTTTTAGCTTGGGTTTAGTTCTGATCGCCTACGTTCAGTTTGAGTTTAGTTTGGATCACCTAAACCTGATTTAGTTCGGTTCGGATCATCTGAGTTCAATTGGGTTTATATAGAGTTTGGTCCTGAATTCATTTTGGACCACCAGAATTCAGTTGAGTTTTGTTTGAGTTAAGTTAAGATTGCCTAAGTTCAGTTCGGTTCAGTTTGAATCGAGATAGAACTACCAGAGTTCAGTTGCATTAAGTTTGAATTCAGTTTGCATCACTTGAGTTCGGTAGGAATTACCTTGAATTCTATTCGGATCAGTAGAGTTCAATTGGGTTTAGTTTGAGTTCAGTTCGGATCAGTTTGATTTCAGTTTGGATCATCTGAGTTCAGTTGGAGCTCACTTCGGATATCTGAGTAAAGTTGGGTTAGGTTCTGATTGCCTGAATTCCGTTGGGTTTAGCTTGAGATGAGTTCGGATTACAAGAGTTGTGTTCGATTCAGTTTGAATACAGCCGCGATCACCTGAGTTAGTTGGGTTTCGTTTCGATCACCTAAGTCCAATTTAGTTCAGTTTGCGTTCAGTTCGAATTACCTGAATTTTATTAGGTTCATCTTGGGTTTGACTCTAAACACGTGAGTCCAGTTGGCTTTAGATTGAGTTCAGTTTATATTACGTTAGTTCAGTTTGAATTTATTTTGAACCAGCAGAATTCAGTTGGGTTTTGTTTGAGTCAAGTTAGTACACCGATATTCAGTTCGGTTCACCTTGAATTTAGTTAGGTCTCTCCGAGTTTAATTGGATTAAGTTTGAGTTCAGTTTGGATCACTTGAGTTCAGTAGAAATTAGTTTGAATTCTATTCGGATCAACTGAGGTCAATTGGGTTTAGTTTGAGTTCACTTCGGATTACCTGAGTAAACTTGGATTTGGGTTGAGTTAGGTTCTGCTTACCTGAATTCCGTTAGGTTTAGCTTGAGTTGAGTTCGGATCACCTGAGTTTGAATACAGCTACGATTACCTGAGTTTAGTTAAGTTTAGTTTTATCACCTAAGTCCAATTTAGTTCAGTTTGGGTTCAGTTCGGATTACCTGAATTTTATTAGGTTTAGTTTGGGTTTGACTCTGAACTCCCGAGTCCAGTTAGCTTTAGATTGACTTCAGTTCGGTTTAGTTTGAATTCATTTTGGACTACTAGAGTTCAATTGGGTATCGTTTGTGTCAAGTGAGAATTACCTATATTAAGTTCGGTTCAGTTTGAATTTCGTTAGGACTAACTGAGTTCAGTTGGATTAAGTTTGAGTTCAGTTTGGATCACTCGAGTTCAGTAGGAATTACTTTGAATTCTATTCGGATCAACTGAGGTCAATTGGGTTTAGTTTGAGTTCACTTCGGATTACCTGAGTAAACTTGGATTTGGGTTGAGTTAGGTTCTGCTTACCTGAATTCCGTTAGGTTTAGCTTGAGTCGAGTTCTGATCACCTGAGTTATATTCGGTGCAGTTTGAATACAGCTGCGATTACCTGAGTTTAGTTGGGTTCAGCTTCGATCACTTAAGTCCAATTTAGTTGAGTTTGGGTTCATACCTGAATTTAATTAGGTTTTGTTTGGGTTTAGCTCTGAACACCTGAGTCCAGTTGGTTCTAAATTGAGTTCACATGAGTTCAGTTCCGTTCAGTTTAAATTCATTTAAGACTACCAGAGTTCGGTTGGGTTTTGTATGATGATCACATATATTCTGTTTGGTTCAGTTTGAATTTAGTTAGCATTACCCGAGTTTAGTTGGATTAAGTTTGAGTTTAATTTGGATCACTTGAGTTTAGTGGGAATTCTATTCGGATTACTTTAGTTCAATTGAGTTTAGTTTGAGTTAAGTTCGGATCACCCGTGTTCATTTCGGATCAGTTTGAGTTCAGTTCAAATAGTTTGAGTTCAGTCGAGTTTAGTTTGAGTTCAGTTCGGATTACCTGAGTAAAGTTGGTTTTAGATTGGATTAAGTTCGGATCACGCGAATTACCTTCGGTTAAGTTTGAATTCAGCTGCTATCATCTGCGTTTAGTTGGTTTTAGTTTGGGTTTTGTTTCTATCATCTATATTCAGTTCGGTTTAGTTTGAGTTTAGTTTGGATTACCTAATTCTAATATAGTTCAGTTGCGGTTCAGTTCGGATCATCTGAGTTCAATTGGGTTTAGTTTGAGTTTGGTTTTGTTCAAATGTGTTCAGTTTCTTTTAGATTGAGTTAAGTTCAGATCACATGAGTTCAGTTCAGTTCAGATTGAATCAATCAATTTAGTTCAGTTTGAGTTCAATTCAGAGCATCGGAGTTCAATTGGTTTTAGTTTGAGTTTGCTTCTGATGACTTAATTTCAGTTGGTTTTAGATTAAATTCAGTTTCGATCACCTGAGTTCAGTTCGGTTTAGCTTGAATCAGTTCAGATCATCCGAGTTCAGTCGGGTTTACTTTGAATTCAGTTTGGATTACCTGAGTTCAGTTGTGTTTAGCTTTGGTATAATTCGGTTCGGTTCAGCCTGAATTCAACTGGGATCACCTGAGTTTAGTTGGTTTAGTTTGAGTTTTCGATAATCTATGTTAAGTACGATACCGTTTGAGTTCAGTTTGGATCACATAAGTCTAATTTGGTTTTGTTTGAGTTCAGTTCGAATCACCTAGGTTTAATTATGTTTAGTTTGACTATGGTTTTGATCACCTGAGTTCGGTTTGATTTAGACTGAGTTCAGTTCAGATCACCTGAGTTCAGTTCGGTTCAGTTTGTGTTCGATTCGGAGCACTTGAGTTCAATTGGGTAGTTTAGTTTGAGTTTGTTTCTGATGACTTAAGTTTAGTTGGCTTTAGATTGAAATCATATCGAATCACCTTAGTTCAGTTCGGCTCAGTTTGAGTCAGTTCGGATTACCTGAGTTCAGTTGGGTTTACTTTGAGTTCAGTTCCGATTACCTGAAGTCAGTTGGGCATAGCTTTGGTATAATTCGGATCACCAGAGTTACTTTCGGTTCAGTTTGAATTCAACCGACATTACCTGAGTTTAATTGGTTTAGTTTGAGTTTGCGATAACTAATGTTAAGCACGGTACCGTCTGAGTTCAATTTGGATCACACAAGTTTAATTTGGTTTGGTTTGAGTTCAGTTCGGATCATTTGAGCTCATTTGGGTTTTATCCGAAAATGGTTTTGATCACCTGAGTTCGGTTGGCTTTATATTAGGTTCAGTTCAGATCACCTGAGTTCAGCTCCGTTCAGTTTGGATCACTTAAGTCTAGTTTAGTTAAGTTTGTTTTCTATTTGGAGCACCTGAGGTTAATTGGGTTTAATTAGAGTTTGCTTCTGATGATTTAATTTCAGTTGGCTTTAGATTGAATTTAGTTCCGATCACCTGAGTTCACTTTGGCTCAGCTTGAGTCAATTCGGATTACCTGAGTTCAGTCGGGTTTACTTTAAGTTCAGTTCGGATTACCTGAGTTCACTTTGGCTCAGCTTGAGTCAGTTCGGATTACCTGAGTTCAGTCGGGTTTACTTTAAGTTCAGTTCGGATTATCTGAGTTCAGTTGGGCGTTTGGTATATTTCGAATCACCAGAGTTACTTTCGGTTCAGTTTCAATTCAGCTGGGGTCACCTGAGTTTACTTGGGTTTAGATACGACCACCTATGTTCAGTACTGTACAGCCTGAGTTTAGTTTGGATCACATAAGTATAACTTAGTTTTGTTTGAGTTTAGTTCGGATCGCCTAAGTTAAGTGCGGCCCAGTTAGAGTTCAGTTCTTATAACCTGAGTTTATTTGGGTAGGAATTAGTTTGAATTCTATTCGATCACCTAAGTTCAATTGAATTTAGTTTGAGTTCAGTTCGGATCATCCAAATTCAATTCAGATCAGTTTCATTTCAGCTCGGATAATCTGAGTTCAGTTGGAGCTTACTTCGGAAGGTTCGGTTTGGTTTGAGTTAGGTTTTGATTACCTAAATTCTGTTGGGTTTTGCTTGAGTTAAGTTCCGATCACCTGAGTTATGTTCGGTTTAGTTTGAATACAACTGCGATCACTTGAGTTTAGTTGGGTTTTGTTTGAGTTTAGTTTCGATTTAGTTCAGTTTGGGTTCAGTTCGGATTACCTGAATTTTATTAGGTTTAGTTTGAGCTTGGCTCTAAACACCTGAGTCAAGTTGGCTTTAGATTGGGTTCAGTTTATATTACCTGTTCAGTTCAGTTTGAACTTATTTTGGAGCGCCAGAGTTCAGTTGGGTATGCTTGAGTCAAGTGGGGATCACCGATACTCAGTTCGGTTCGGTTAAATTTGGTTAGGACTACCTGAGTTCAGTTGGATTAAGTTTGAGTTCAGTTTGGATCACGTGAGTTCAGTAGGAATTAGTTTGAATTCTAATCGGATCACCAGAGTTTGTTCAATTTAATTCAGTTTCGGTTCATTTTGGTTTACCTGAATCCTATTAAGTTTAGTTCAGGTTTGGTCTGGAGACCTGAGTCCAGTTGGTTTTAGGTTGAGTTCAGGTTATATTACCTGAGTTCAATACGCTGCAGTTTGAATTCACTTCGGACCACTGAAGTTCAGTTGGGTATGCTTGAGTCAAGTGGGGATCACCGATACTCAGTTCCGTTCAGTTTGAATTTGGTTAGGACTACCTGAGTTCAGTTGGAACAAGTTTGAGTTTAGTTTAGATCACTTGAGTTCAGTAGGAATTAGTTTGAATTCTAATCGGATCACCAGAGTTTGTTCAATTTAATTCAGTTTCGGTTCATTTTGGTTTACCTGAATCCTATTAAGTTTAGTTCAGGTTTGATCTGGAGACCTGAGTCCAGTTGGTTTTAGGTTGAGTTCAGGTTATATTACCTGAGTTCAATACGCTGCAGTTTGAATTCACTTCGGACCACTGAAGTTCAGTTGGGTATGCTTGAGTCAAGTGGGGATCACCGATACTCGGTTCGGTTCAGTTTGAATTTGGTTAGCGCTACCTGAGTTCAGTTGGATTAAGTTTGAGTTCAGTTTGGATCACGTGAGTTCAGTAGGAATTAGTTTGAATTCTAATCGGATCACTAGAGTTTGTTCAATTTAGTTCAGTTTGGGTTCACTTTGGGTTACCTGAATCCTATTAAGTTTAGTTTAGGTTTGGTCTGGAGACCTGAGTCTAGTTGGTTTTAGGTTGAGTTCAGGTTATATCACCTGAGTTCAGTACGGTGCAGTTTGAATTCATTTCGGACCATTGAAGTTCAGTTGGATATGCTTGAGTCAAGTGGGGATCACCGATACTAGGTTCGGTTCAGTTTGAATTTGGTTAGCGCTACCTGAGTTCAGTTGGATTAAGTTTGAGTTCAGTTTGGATCACGTGAGTTCAGTAGGAATTAGTTTGAATTCTAATCGGATCACTAGAGTTTGTTCAATTTAGTTCAGTTTGGGTTCATTTTGGGTTACCTGAATCCTATTAAGTTTAGTTTAGGTTTGGTCTGGAGACCTGAGTCTAGTTGGTTTTAGGTTGAGTTCAGGTTATATCACCTATGTTCAGTACGGTGCAGTTTGAATTCATTTCGGACCATTGAAGTTCAGTTGGATATGCTTGAGTCAAGTGGGGATCACCGATACTCGGTTCGGTTCAGTTTGAATTTGGTTAGCGCTACCTGAGTTCAGTTGGATTAAGTTTGAGTTCAGTTTGGATCACGTGAGTTCAGTAGGAATTAGTTTGAATTCTAATCGGATCACTAGAGTTTGTTCAATTTAGTTCAGTTTGGGTTCACTTTGGGTTACCTGAATCCTATTAAGTTTAGTTTAGGTTTGGTCTGGAGACCTGAGTCTAGTTGGTTTTAGGTTGAGTTCAGGTTATATCACCTGAGTTCAGTACGGTGCAGTTTGAATTCATTTCGGACCATTGAAGTTCAGTTGGATATGCTTGAGTCAAGTGGGGATCACCGATACTCGGTTCGGTTCAGTTTGAATTTGGTTAGCGCTACCTGAGTTCAGTTGGATTAAGTTTGAGTTCAGTTTGGATCACGTGAGTTCAGTAGGAATTAGTTTGAATTCTAATCGGATTATCAGAGTTTAATGGGGTACAGTTTGTTCAATTTAGTTCAGTTTCGGTTCACTTTGGGTTATCTGAATCCTATTAAGTTTAGTTTAGGTTTGGTCTGGAGACCTGAGTCTAGTTGGTTTTAGGTTGAGTTCAGGTTATATCACCTGAGTTCAGTACGGTGCAGTTTGAATTCATTTCGGACCATTGAAGTTCAGTTGGATATGCTTGAGTCAAGTGGGGATCACCGATACTCGGTTCGGTTCAGTTTGAATTTGGTTAGCGCTACCTGAGTTCAGTTGGATTAAGTTTGAGTTCAGTTTGGATCACGTGAGTTCAGTAGGAATTAGTTTGAATTCTAATCGGATCACTAGAGTTTGTTCAATTTAGTTCAGTTTGGGTTCATTTTGGGTTACCTGAATCCTATTAAGTTTAGTTTAGGTTTGGTCTGGAGACCTGAGTCTAGTTGGTTTTAGGTTGAGTTCAGGTTATATCACCTATGTTCAGTACGGTGCAGTTTGAATTCATTTCGGACCATTGAAGTTCAGTTGGATATGCTTGAGTCAAGTGGGGATCACCGATACTCGGTTCGGTTCAGTTTGAATTTGGTTAGCGCTACCTGAGTTCAGTTGGATTAAGTTTGAGTTCAGTTTGGATCACGTGAGTTCAGTAGGAATTAGTTTGAATTCTAATCGGATCACTAGAGTTTGTTCAATTTAGTTCAGCTTGGGTTCACTTTGGGTTACCTAAATCTTATTAGGTTTAGTTTAGGTTTGGTCTGGACACCTGAGTCTAGTTGGTTTTAGGTTGAGTACAGGTTATATCACCTGAGTTTAGAAGGGTTCAGTTTGAATCCATTTCGGACCACTGAAGTTCAGTTGGGTATGTTTGAGTCAAGTGGGGATCACCGATACTCAGTTCGATTCAGTTTGAATTTGGTAAGGACTACCTGAGTTCAGTTGAATTAAGTTTGAGTTCAGTTTGGATCACTTGAGTTCAGTAGGAATTAGTTTGATTTTTAATCGGATCACCTGAGTTCAACTGAATTTAGTTTGACTTCAGTCGGGATCTTCCGAATTCAATTCTGATCAGTTCAGATCATCTGAGTTCAGTCGAGTTTAGTCTGAATTTAGTTCAGATTATCCGAGTAAAGTGAGTTTTAGCTTGGGTTTAGTTCTGATCGCCTACGTTCAGTTTGAGTTTAGTTTGGATCACCTAAACCTGATTTAGTTCGGTTCGGATCATCTGAGTTCAATTGGGTTTATATAGAGTTTGGTCCTGATCACCTGAGATCAGTTGGCTTTCGATTTAGTTTAGTTCAAATCACCTGAGTTTAGTTCGGTTCAGTTTGAATTCATTTTGGACCACCAGAATTCAGTTGAGTTTTGTTTGAGTTAAGTTAAGATTGCCTAAGTTCAGTTCGGTTCAGTTTGAATCGAGATAGCACTACCAGAGTTCAGTTGCATTAAGTTTGAATTCAGTTTGCATCACTTGAGTTCGGTAGGAATTACCTTGAATTCTATTCGGATCAGTAGAGTTTAATTGGGTTTAGTTTGAGTTCAGTTCGGATCAGTTTGATTTCAGTTTGGATCATCTGAGTTCAGTTGGAGCTCACTTCGGATATCTGAGTAAAGTTGGGTTAGGTTCTGATTGCCTGAATTCCGTTGGGTTTAGCTTGAGATGAGTTCGGATTACAAGAGTTATGTTCGATTCAGTTTAAATACAGCCGCGATCACCTGAGTTAGTTGGGTTTCGTTTCGATCACCTAAGTCCAATTTAGTTCAGTTTGCTTTCAGTTCGAATTACCTGAATTTTATTAGGTTCATCTTGGGTTTGACTCTAAACACGTGAGTCCAGTTGGCTTTAGATTGAGTTCAGTTTATATTACCTTAGTTCAGTTTGAATTTATTTTGAACCAGCAGAATTCAGTTGGGTTTTGTTTGAGTCAAGTTAGTACACCATTCAGTTCGGTTCACCTTGAATTTAGTTAGGTCTCTCCGAGTTTAATTGGATTAAGTTTGAGTTCAGTTTGGATCACTTGAGTTCAGTAGAAATTAGTTTGAATTCTATTCGGATCAACTGAGGTCAATTGGGTTTAGTTTGAGTTCACTTCGGATTACCTGAGTAAACTTGGATTTGGGTTGAGTTAGGTTCTGCTTACCTGAATTCCGTTAGGTTTAGCTTGAGTTGAGTTCGGATCACCTGAGTTTGAATACAGCTACGATTACCTGAGTTTAGTTAAGTTTAGTTTTATCACCTAAGTTCAATTTAGTTCAGTTTGGGTTCAGTTCGGATTACCTGAATTTTATTAGGTTTAGTTTGGGTTTGACTCTGAACGCCCGAGTCCAGTTGGCTTTAGATTGACTTCAGTTCGGTTTAGTTTGAATTCATTTTGGACTACTAGAGTTTAATTGGGTATCGTTTGTGTCAAGTGAGAATTATCTATATTAAGTTCGGTTCAGTTTGAATTTCGTTTGGACTAACTGAGTTCAGTTGGATTAAGTTTGAGTTCAGTTTGGATCACTCGAGTTCAGTAGGAATTACTTTGAATTCTATTCGGATCACTAGAGTTCAATTGGGTTTAGTTTGAGTTCAATTTGGATCATCAGAGTTCAGTCGGAGCTCACTTCGGATTACCTGTGTAAAGTTGGGTTTGGTTTGAGTTAGGTTTTGATTACCTGAATTCCATTGGGTTTAGCTTGAGTTTGAGTTTGAATCACATGAGTTATGTTCGGTTCAGTTTGAATACAGCTGCGATCACCTGAGATTAGTTGGGTTTAGTTTCGATCACCTAAGTCCAATTTAGTTCAGTTTGGGTTCAGTTCGAATTACCTGAATTTTATTAGGTTTATCTTGGACTAGGTTCTGCTTACCTGAATTCCGTTGGGTTTAGCTTGAGTTGAGTTCGGATACCTGAGTTTGAATACAGCGACGATTACCTGAGTTTAGTTAAGTTTAGTTTTATCACCTAAGTCCAATTTAGTTCAGTTTGGGTTCAGTTCGGATTACCTGAATTTTATTAGGTTTAGTTTGGGTTTGGCTCTGAACGCCTGAGTCCAGTTGGCTTTAGATTGACTTCAGTTCGGTTCAGTTTATTTTGGACCACCAGAGTTTAATTGGGTATCGTTTGAGTCAAGTGAGAATTACTTATATTAAGTTCAGTTCAGTTTGAATTTCGTTAGGACTAACTGAGTTCGGTTGGATTAAGTTTGAGTTCAGTTTGGATCGCTTGAGTTCAGTAGGAATTACTTTGAATTCTATTCGGATCACTAGAGTTCAATTGGGTTTAGTTTGAGTTCAGTTCGATGCGAATTTAGTTCAGTTTGGGTTCAGCTCGAACTACCTGAATTTTATTAAGTTTATTTTGGGTTTTGACTTCAATTTATTTACCTGAGTTCAGTTTGAATTTATTTTGAACCAGCAGAGTTCAGTTGGGGTTTGTTTGAGTCAAGTTAGTATCACCGTTATTCAGTTCGGTTCAGTTTGAATTTAGTTAGGTCTCCCTGAGTTTAATTGGATTAAGTTTGAGATCAAGTGAGATCAATTGGGTTTAGTTTGAGTTCACTTCGAATTACCTGAGTAAACTTGGATTTGGGTTGAGTTAGGTTCTGCTTACCTGAATTACGTTGGGTTTAGCCTGAGTTGAGTTCGGATCACCTGAGTTTAATTGGGTCTAGTTTCGATCACCTAAGTGCAATTTAGTTCAGTATGGGTTCAGTTCGGGTTACCTGAATTTTAATAAGTTTAGGTTTAGATTAGGTTGAGTTCAGTTTATATCACCTGAGTTCAGTACGGCTCAGTTTGGATTCATTTCGGACCACTGAAGTTCAGTTGGGTATGCTTGAGTCAAGTGGGGATCACCTATATTCAGTTCGGTTTAGTTTGAATTGGGTTAGGACTACCCGAGTTCAGTTGCATTAAGTTTGAATTCAGTTTGGATCACTTGAGTTCAGTAGGAATTAGTTTGAATTCTATTCGGATCAGTTTGATTTCAGTTGGGATCATCTGAATTCAATTCTGATCAGTTCAGATCATCTGAGTTCAGTCGGGTTTAATTTAAGTTCAGTTCAGATTACCTGAGTAAAGTGAGTTCTAGCTTGGGTTTAGTTTGGATCACTTACGTTCAGTTCGGTTCAGTTTGGATTACCTAAGTCTGATTTAGTTCAGTTCGGATCATCTGAGTTCAATTGGGTTTATATAGAGTTTGGTCCTGATCACCTGAGATCAGTTGGCCTTCGATTTAGTTTAGTTCAGATCACCTGAGTTCAGTTCGGTTCAGTTTGAGTTCATTTTGGACCACCAGAATTCAGTTGAGTTTTGTTTGAGTCAAGTTAGGATTGCCTAAATTCAGTTAGATTCAGTTTGAATTTAGTTAGAATTAACTGAATTCAATTGAATTAAGTTTGAGGTCAGTTTGGATAACTTGAGTTTAGTGGAATGATCTGAGTTCAAGTGATTTTAGTTTGTGTTTGCTTCTGATCACTTAAGTTTAGTTGGCTTTAGATTGAATTTAATTCGGATCATCTGAGTTCAGTTTGGCTCAGCTCGAGTCAGTTCCCAAGATTCGGTACCGCCTCCCAGCAGCCGATCTTCGAAGGTAACCTTACAAAACTCTTGTATTGGTCGATCAAGTTTATATCCCGCAGGAGCCATCACTCATCTTTTGTGTACAAACGCCTCGCTTACATACCAATGCGATTATTTTGGTCAGAGGTATACCAAACGCCGCCATAATAGTATTTGGAAAGTATTTGGACGTTTACCAGGCGATAGCAAATGGTGAACGTCGATAGACCGTTTGTAAAACGTAGTTTGTCGACTAAATTATTTATTTATTCCTTTGCGCTTGTTGCAGGTGCAGAAAAACCCCAAGAGATGTCAGACGAAACTAAAGGTATTAGTATACATTTTAACAAACGTAGCAGCGCTTACATTATTCACATGTTTACTGACTCGCCATCTTACTTTTCTATTTTTGTTTCCTGGAATGTGTTTGTAGAAAAAATTGAGTTATTTTGAATAAAGTTTGCAATTGATTATCGCGTTTTCAAACCTTTTACGTGCCTGAAATAAAGTTCTTCTAATCTAACATTCCAATTGTGTATCAAGTTCAATTTCTGTGCAGCCCTAAAACCACATTAATTTAATAAATAGAGTAAACTAGGCTTTAATTGTGTTGATTCTGCACGAAGTAATTGTTACTGACCTTTCTTTAGAATGCATGACCTCGTAGATTACGCTATCACACGTTATCCAAGCGGATTTCCATTTTTATCGCTTTCTTTATTTATTAATGGGTTTATCTTAATACTTACATAGCAATATATATATATATATATATTTTCCAAATATTATGGTTTTAGGTCGCTGGATTATTTAAGAAAACTCTTTTTATAAACCTGAGCTTTCAGTTTATTTTAATCCTTTTCAAAGTATAAGGTGAGTTATATAATAAATTGGCAATTAACATAAAAGTTATTTTCGTTATAAATTTTTAAAATGTATATAACGCAAATTACAACAAGAGATAAAAATCGTATGTATATAAAATATTGATAATAAATAAAATATTTTATATACATCGATTATCCTTGATATTTAGTTATATAATTAAAATATATTTAAACTAATATTGAAATTTATTATATAACTCTTCCGAAAAGGATTTATAAACATATTATAGAGTTTTCTTAAATAATCCAGCCGACCTAAACCCACAATACTGAAAATTAGAATAAAGGAGGTGTATTAATAATTCATTTATATATATATATATATATATATATATATATATTGATACGGGTATATTTAATATATATATCTAGTTAAAAACATAACTAAAAGTAACATATTTTAGCAAAGCAAGAAGTCAAAGCCGTCACCAAACTACTTCAATTTTGGAATGGTAAGTTACAAGAAAGTGGTGGCGTTTCACATACTTTTAAGAACAAAATCGATTTAAGTTCGTCCCTGATCATACAAGATGTTTGAAGTAAAATATATTGGGAAACTCCCAAATAGTTGAAAGTTTTGTAACTGTGCTTGAACTTGCTTAGCCGCCAAGTCACAGGAATACAAATATTTCGAATTAAAAGAGGTCACCCTCAAACCACAAGAAACAAATAGACGCGTGTAGTGAAAATCATGATTTATCTGTAAAGAAAGTGTTAGACCACATTCGACGTTGACACTTTACTGGAAAAGGTTCTTCTCAAATTTAACATTACAGCCCATGCACTGTTACTTGTCCATTAGACACTGCGTCACCGTACAAAGGGCGTAATAATATTACACAAATTTTACAATACAAAATTAATAAATCAAGCTTATCTTTTCTTGCGGCTTTTGGCTGCATTACGTTTCATTTTAATATTAGGGGATTTTTGAATCCAGTAGGGAAAAACTTTTTCCCATCCTTAAATTAATTAAGTTATCACGTCTAAAGTTCGTAGTTATAATTTCCCACGAACTACAGGTAAAAAACCTTCTAATTTACTGTATGTGCTCATGCTAGGCACGCACTTCTCGTACAGTTGATAAAAGCGTTGCATGGAGGGGTACCAACAAGCTCGTGAGAACGAACCATTTGAAAAGAAAAGACTTGACTACCGTCTATCGAACAGTATCAAACGCAGGTGCGCGTTAATTCCATATGAACTATTTTTTTTCGATCCGTTTACCTTTTCTTTAATTACCTAATAAACATCTTGTGTTCCGTGAAAGTGTAAGTTTAAGCGCACGTTACCGCCAGATTTTGGTTAAACCAATCCCACGCCACCCTGATCCCATGAAGACGAATAGAGGGTGCGCTTGGCTCTAGCTAATAAACAGGTAAGCCTCAGGTTTATTCCGACATTGTTTACTTTGCCCGTTTAACGAAAATAATTGCAACCAAATTAGAGACATAAATTATGCGAATTCATTGACCTTGTGGGTGATGTCACCGTTCGCACTAGTACTAGGGTTATTGACCTGTGCGTGTGACTTGACGAACTGTATATAAATAAGGAGTTATTAGCCTTTTAGCGCTGGACGGGGTTGTGGTGTGCTTTTTCTCGTGACAAGATTGCCCGGTTGAGGTCGTTGCCCTTTTGTGTGCTTCTGCAGAAGACGCAAGATGCCACTCTTTGGTTTCGGCCAATTTCGTGCTTAAACTGGAACATGGTCTATCGAATCGACGAATAGCGTTCCAATCTTGCTTTTCATCTTTTGTTACGTGCCAAATTGGCCCTTAAACATTGTTTTTAGGTTAATTTTGATGTGCGGAAAGTTCGCGCCACAAATTTAAGACGCGGTGCGCGTATTTCCGTCACGTCAAAAGTGGGTTTGACGAATAACTTCGCGCCGACGCGAAAAAGACAAAAGTGGGGTAAAGTTTTCGTTAGACGCATTAACGTGGCTTTTGGGCCTGAACCTTCGAGTGGAGTGGACGTTTGAGGTATCGTATCGTGCCTTGTTTTTATCTATGTAGATTCCCTTGCCTAATTATCTTTGTTTGTCGCCCCTTATACCTGGTTTTCCTTGCCCATTCCCTACATAGGTAGGAGGAATAAATTTGTAGCCGTGGCCAAACCGTCTTCCGCACCCTAAACACACAAAAAAGCCTAATTATAAGCAGTTAAATACAGGTACACTGTCCCCATATGCTAAAACAACCGGGAATTTAATAAGATATCAATAAGAAGCAATAGCACCTTCGGCCCCACGTTGAAAGACGGTTTGGCACGGTTACATATTTATTCCTCCTACCTATGTAGGGAATGGGCAAGGAAAACCAGGTATAAGCGGCGACAAACAAAGATAATTAGGCAAGGGAATCTACATAGATAAAAAACAAGGCACGATACGATACCTCAAACGTCCACTCCACTCGAAGGTTCAGGCCAAAAAGCCACGTTAAAGCGTCTAACGGAAACTTTACCCCACTTTTGTCTTTTACGCGTCGGCGCAAGGTTATTCGTCCAACCCACTTTTGACGTGACGGAAATACGCGCACCGCGTCTTTTAAATTTGTGGCGCGAAACTTCCGCACATCAAAATTAACCTAAAAACAATGTTTAAGGGCCAATTTGGCACGTAACACTTTACTACAAAAAAACGTCTACAACTCCGCTACACTTCGAGCGCACGTTGTAGCGTTTCTTACTGCTCATATTGCATCAGTTTGTTGATTAAGGTGCCGTTTGGAACGATCCTCAGCGGTATACTACTAGAGGCATAGATGGCAGAACAACCACCCCCACACGTTTCATTTGCACGGAGATCCATTCTTTGCCTGCAAAAATACACTACACTTCCTTACGAGAGACTTACCGTGCATTTATATTTCTAATGCTCCACCAGAAGGTACTACATTGGCCAGGAGGCGAGTTGTTTGTTGCCTGGTAATTTAGAATTTTGCCGAACCCTTGCCGTTCCAGGCAAGGTAGGGATCTGTAACGTGCGTGACAACACTCACACACGGGACCTCCATTTAACCTCTCATCCGAACGAGGGCGTATTTTTTGTGAAAAATGCTCACCTGTCATTTTTCAAGCAGTCGGCCGTGTCGGGATTTGAACCCAGGACCTTGGGATCCGTAGTCTTACGCTTACTACATTGATCCACGGCGACGCCACGACAGACTTACCGCTTTTATACGTTCAAGTTGCTGGAAAGTACTGGCAATGAGTAGAGGCTAATAAATCCGCATTTAACGTCACTCGGGATCAATGACTTCCGGAGGAAGCAGAACCCTTCTTATGAGAGAAGAAGAGAATATACGGAGCAGCACGGATTGCAATCGCGGTCGGCAGGTCAACGATGTTAATCAGTAACTAGATTGAGAACACTGTCCGGAGGTATGCCATTAAACTAGGTCATCGAACTTCGGCCAGGTACGGTGACTCATTCGGCAGAAGCGCACAAGGGACCTACGACCGCGGCACGACTTATTCGCCATAAGCGCAGGAATCCAAATCAACAAACCCAACTACTGAGAGGTCATTGAAACGCTGACAGACCGCAGCTTGCGTCAAGCGAAAAAACGTGGAACAGCAAAGATCAACGATCTTATCCACCGAAAAAGGGACAATGACACCCTTCCTCGTCCCTCATTAAGATGCGGTTTTTCCGGACATACTCAAAGGTCAATAAACTCGACCGAAGACGTTATCCGAGGTTAATAACCCCGCGCAAGCGACGGAATGTACATGTCGATGATTTCCCACGTAGGTATATGCTGTGACAATACAAAAGTCAATCAATCCGCACTGTGACGTCACTCGGGGTCAAACACCTCCTAGGGAGGAACCAGAAGCGCCACCTTACACTACTTACTAAGTATTGCACCTTTAACTACGTATCCTATGATCGTGTGGGTTTCCGTGGTTTTCATTAAATTGCAGTGGAGTTCGTTGATGACCTACAACATTAAAAGCGGGAACAAGTATTCTACGTAAGCGGCAAAGTTATACTTTGTCCGTGTAAATGGTTAAGGTAGAGCTAATTATAGAATTTTTGTACTACGGTAATTTCTGCTCTGAAAATAGTACTAAAGTAGTATAAGCTATCGGTTTTGGTTCTTCCGGAGATCTATGACCCCGAGTAACGTCACCATGAGAGTTCAATTATCTTTGTGGGTGGTGTCGCCGCGCGCTCTTGCGCTGGGAAGATTGACTTTACATTCCATCGCTTGTGGGGGAGGGAGAGGGGTGGTCATTAATCTGAGATGACGTGATTGGTCGGGTTTATTGATCTTTGCGTGTGACTTGATAGACCGCACTTGAATATGGTTATTAATTTTTTTGTAATGGATGAAGTCGTTTGTCTTTGCTTTCCCGGTCAGTCGGCGTTTCAATGACTCATGGTTGTTGGTCGCACTTAGTGCGAAGCGAACGCGTGGTGTCGCGGACACTACGTGATTGGGGTTGTTAACCTTTGACGCGCTTATGTCGAATGACTCATCGCAGCTGACCGCGGGTTAATAATCCAGTTTGGTGTTCTCAACCAAAGCTCCGTAACCTAAAACAGGTAGTGTCTGCGACACGACTCGTCCGCCATAAGTGTGGAAATCCAAAGTTCAACAACCGAGAGGTCATTGATACGCCAACTGGCCCTAGATTGCGTCAAGCAAGAAAACGAAGAAAAGCAAAGTTAGTGACTCAAATTAAGCCACGAGGGCATCCTGTCGACGCGTTTCGCCCTAATTGGAGCTTATCAGGACCCGAGTAGCAAAATTGTAATATTTAATAAAGACACATTACGAGAAGTACAGCATCACCTAGCTCACAATTTGTGTCTTCGTGTCGTTTTACCTGACATCTCAGGTTTTTGCAACAGTCAGCACGGAGGAGATTCGGCTCAACTGCCTTTTCCATGACCAAAAGTTATAATTTATAAGAAAGTAGATTTAATGAGTCTTGATGAGCCCCAATTAGGGCGAAACGCGTCGACATGATGCCTCGTTGTGTGTAACGTAACCGCCTGTTTCTATGCTGGATTCACGCTCGTTCCATTCCGTCACTGGTGGGTGGGAGGAGCCATCGGCCGGGTTCATTATCATTTCCGTGTGACTTACCGCACCTGAATGTGGGTCACTGACCTTTTTGCGGTTAATGAGGCCGTTGATGTTTACGTTCCTACTTTTTTTCACGTTACGCAAGCTGCATCCAGTCGGTGTGTCAGTAACTCTTGGTGAAAGGGTTCGTTGACTTTGGACTCCTGCGCTTATGGCGAAAAAGTTGTATGGAGGATACTGCCTGGTTGGGGTCGCTGACCTTCTGCGCGCTTTCGTCGGATGACTCATCGCACATAGTTTAGATATATACCTCCGGACATTGTCCTCAATCTAGACACTGACCAACATCCTTGATCGACCGACCGTCTTACTTTCGGCCGTGGTTGCAATCGGCGCTGCTCGTACACAATTTCCACTCATTTCCACTATTTTCTGGCAACTTGTATTGCTTTTTTGCAAGCAAATGATTCGTGTGAGGGTGACTGTGCTACCATGGATACCTTCAGCAATATACCACCGGTGAGACTCGTTTTAAATGACACCTTAATCAACAAACTCATGGCATACCCGTTGCAATCTGAGGCGCAGTTTCCTCCAGGTTGTTGAGTTTAGAATTTGGTCGAACAGGGAATAATAACGAGTTGATCCCGCTGCAGAAAGAGGATAACGTGGTGTTATTCCTTAATAAACATGCCCACGAGTTGTCGCAATGGCAACCAACAGAGATTTACATCGAGCTTTTCAGCTATATGAGCAGTAAGAAACGCCCTAGTTCGCCTGAGGTGTAGCGGGGTCGTGAAAGTTTATTGTTCTGGTTGGAGCGCTATGTGGACATGTAGTTGGCCAATTCGATCTACCATGTTCCACATTACGCTGCTTTTGAATAATCTTGACCCCCACCAAGGAGTGATAGCTTACGTCACCCATGCGCGCAAAAGGTCAACGACACCAACCAGGCAGTGTCCGCGACACTATTCGTTTGCCATAAACGCGGTAAACCAAAGGTCAACGAACCCTATCAACAAAAAGGTCAATGACTCTCATTCAGATGCTGCTTCTCAAGTCACCGCAAAGGATAATGAACCTGACCGCTGGCGTCATTTCAAGTTATTGAACACGTGCAAGCGACTGACCCCAGCGTAGGTCGGACAGTGATGTCACCTCTAAAAGCGAATGGTCCCGCATTGTGGTGACACTCGGGGTCAATGACTTGTTCCGGAAGAATCAGAACCCGCAACTTATACTACTTACTAAGTATTGTTCCTTTAACTACGTATGCTTGGGTGGTGTGGGTCTCTGCGAACATCCTTCAGATTGCAGTGGAGTCTGTTATTAACCTACAATATTTAAACCGGGAACAAGTATTCTAGGCTAGGGTTGACGCCGCGGAAAAAACATAATACTTTACCCGTATAGATAGTTGGAGCTCATTACAGAAATCTTGTACTACTGTAAATTCCATCCGGAAATATTAACTTAAGTAGTATGAGGTCGGGTTCTGTTTCCTCCGGAAGCCATTGACACCGAGTGGCGTTAAAATAAAAAAAGTATGTAATTGTTTAAATTGGGGCGGCATTGTTGACAACTGGTTTGCCGATTCGTTTAACCAGGTTCCAGTTTAAGGTGTTTTTGAACGACCTTGACCTAGATCAAAGAGTGACAGCTTACATCATCCGAGAGAAGCGCGCTAATGATCAAAGGCCCAAACCAGACACAACTCGTTCGCAATAAGTGCGGGAATTTAAAGGTTTGGGAATCCAACCACCAAGAGGTTGTTGACACGACAACTGGCCACAGTTTGCATCATGCAAAAAACGCGGCGAGGCAAAGGTAAAGAGCCTTTTTCACAAAAAGATCAATAACCCTCATTCTGAAGCTTCCTCTGGATGAGGTCATTAACCGCAAGTGATGTCACTCGGATGCGGATTCATTGATCTTTGTTGATGACGTCCCCGTCGACACCAATGCTTTGGTCACTGACCTTCACATTCTGCCGCTAGCGGGTGGGTCATTAATCTGAGCCGGGTTCATTGACCTATGCGTATGACTTGAGAAATCGCACTTGATTATGGACAATTGTTGTTTTTGCAGTGGATGAGGTCGTTGACCTTTGTTTTTCCGCATATTTATCGTGACTTCCCGAAGTTGTTTCAACGATGTCGTTCTAACTAAGTCAACTAAAGCGCAGTGGCCTGGATCCGCTCTACACCCGAAAGTTGTTTCAACGAAGTTTACTAGGGCGAACTGACCTTGATCCGATCAACTCCCCGAAGTTGTTTCGACGAAGTATACTAGGGCGAAACGAATTTGATGTCATCAAATGTACGAAGTTGTTTCAGCAAAGTGTACTAGGTCGAAGAGACCTTGATACGATTAATTATCCAAACTCGTTTAAACAAGGTCTACTAGGGCCAGTGATCTTGATTTGATTGACTTCCCGAAGTCGTTTCAACGAAGTCTTCTAAGGGCGAAGTGAACTTGATCCGATCTACTCCCCGAAATCGTTTCAACAGTGTCTACTAGGCCGAAATGATCTTGATTGAATCAACTCCTCAAAATCGTTTCAACGAAGGTCGCTAGGGAGAAGTAAGCTTCATGCGATCAACCCCACGAAGTCTTCAAACAGAGTCTACTAGGACAAAGACACCTTAACCTGATCTACTTCGCGAGGTCGTTTCAACGTAGTTTAGTAGGATAAAGTGAGCTTGATTCGGTCTACCCCCCGAAAATGTTTCAACGAAGTCGTTTCTACGAAGTCCACGAGGCCAAAGTGGCCTTGATTTGATCTATTTCCCGAAGTCATGTCAACGAAGTCTATTAGGCCAAACTGACTTTGATCCGATCAACTACCCGAAGTCGTTTCAAAGAAGTCTACTAGTGCAAGTTGACTTTGATCCAGTCTACTCACCGAAGTTGTTGCAATGCGTCGTTTCAACAGAATCTACTAGAGCGAAGTGGTGTTGATCCGCTTGCTCTACATCTCGAAGTCGTTTCGACGAAATCTACTAGGGCGAAGTGAAGTTGACTCCAACAAATCCACGAAGTCGTTTCAACAAAGTGTACTAGGTCGAAGGTATCTTGACGCGATCTACTCCCCGAAGTCGTTTCAACAAGGTCTATTAGGGCGAGTCATCTTGATCCGATCAAGTCCCTGAAGTCGTTTCAACGAAGTCGTTTCAACCTACTCTACTAGAGTGAAGTGAACTTGATCCGATCAACTCCACAAAGTCGTTCAACAGAGTCTACTAGGTCGAAGAGACCTTAACCTGATCTACTTCCCGGGGTCGTTTCAACGGAGTTTAGTAAAATAAAGTGAGCTTGATCTGTTCTACTCTCCGAAATTGTTTCAACGAAGTCGTTTCCACGAAGTCCACGAGGCCAAAGTGGCCTTGATTTGATCTATTTCCCGAAGTCATGTCAACGAAGTCTATTAGGTCAAACTGACTTTGATCCGATCAACTACCCGAAGTCGTTTCAAAGAAGTCTACTAGTGCAAGTTGACTTTGATCCAGTCTACTCACCGAAGTTGTTGCAATGCGTCGTTTCAACAGAATCTACTAGAGCGAAGTGGTGTTGATCCGCTTGCTCTACATCTCGAAGTCGTTTTGACGAAATCTACTAGGGCGAAGTGAAGTTGACTCCAACAAATCCACGAAGTCGTTTCAACAAAGTGTACTAGGTCGAAGGTATCTTGACGCGATCTACTCCCCGAAGTCGTTTCAACAAGGTCTATTAGGGCGAGTCATCTTGATCCGATCAAGTCCCTGAAGTCGTTTCAACGAAGTCGTTTCAACCTAGTCTACTAGAGTGAAGTGAACTTGATCCGATCAACTCCACGAAGTCGTTCAACAAAGTCTACTAGGCCGAAGAGACCTTAACCGGATCTACTTCCCGAGATCGTTTCAACGGAGTTTAGTAGAATAAAGCGAGCTTGATCCGGTCTACTCCCCGAAATTGTTTCAACGAAGTCGTTTCCACGAAGTCCACGAGGCCAAAGTGGCCTTGATTTGATCTATTTCCCGAAATCATTTCAACGAATTCTATTAGGGCAAACTGACTTTGATCCGATCAAATCCTCGAAATCGTTTCAAATAAGTCTACTAGGGCGTAGGGATCTTGATCGGATCTACTTCCCGAAGTCGTTTCAAAGGAGTCTACTAGTACAAGGTAACCTTGATCCAGTCTACTCCCATAGTTGTTTCAAAGCGTCGTTTCAACGGAGTCTACTAGAGCAAAGTGGCCTTGATCCGCTCTACATCCCAAAGTTGTTTCAACGAAGCCTACTAGGGCGAAATGTGCTTGATCCGATCAACTACCCAAAATTGTTTTGACGAAATCTACTAGGGCGAAGTGAAGTAGACTCCATCAAATCCACGAAGTGGTTTTAACAAAGTGTACTAGGTCGAAGTGACCTTGTAACGATCTACTACCCGAAGTCTGGTAACTAATGTCTACTAGAGCGAGTGAAAGTCTAATAGGGCGAAGTGATCTTAATTCGATCTACTTCCCGAAATCGTTTCAACGGAGTCTAACAGGGCAAAGTGACCTTGATCCGATCTACACCCCGGAATTGTTTCAGCGAAATCATCTTGCTGCGAACAACTCCCCGAAACTGTTTCACTGAAGTCTACTAGGGCGAAGTGATCATGATCCGATAAACTCCATAAAGTCGTTTCAACGAAGTCCGCTAGGGCTATGTGATCTTGATCCGATTTACTCCACAAAGTCGTATCAACAAAGTCTACTAGGGCGAAGAGACCTCTAGCCGATCTACTACCGGAAATCGTTTCAACAAAGTCAACTAGGGCGAAGTGTTTTTGATTCGATCAACTTCTGAAATTTTCAACCAACCCTACTAGTGCGACGTGACCTTAATCCGATCAAATCTCCAAAGTCGTTTCAACGCAGTCTACTAGGGCTAAGTCATCTAGCGGCGAACAACTCCCTGAAATTGTTTCGACAAAGTCTACTAGGGCAAAGTGATCTTGATCCGATTTGATCCCTGACATTGGTTCAACGGGGTCTACTAGGGCGAAGTGACCTAGATCCGACCTACACCCCGGAGTTGTTTCAACGAAGTCTACTAGGGCGAAGTCCTCTTGATGCGAAGAACCTTCGTAACTGTTTCGATGAAGTCTACTAGGGCGACGTGATCTTGATCCGATCAACTTCCCGAAGTCGTTTTAACGAAGACCGCGAGGGCGATGTGGCCTTAGGCGGATCTACTCTACGAAGTCGTTTCAACGGAGTCTACTAGGGCAAAGTGACTTTCATCCCGTCTTCACTGAGGTTGTTTCGACTAAAACATTTTAACGAAGTTGTTTCAACGAAGTCGTTTCTACGATGTCGTTTCAATGAAGTGTACTAGGGCGAAGTGATCTTGATTCGATCTACTGACCAAAATCGGTTTACCGAAGTCTTCCAGGGTGAAGTGACTTTGAACCGATCAACTCCAAGAAGTTGTTTTGACGAAGTCTACTGGGGCAAAGTCACTTTCATCCGATCTACTTTCCGAAGTCGTTTCAACAAAGTATATTAGGGCTATGGGACCTTGATCCGACCTACTCCCCGAAGTCAATCTAACAAAGTTTATTTGGTCAAAGTGACCTAGATCCGATCTACTCCTTAAAGTCGTTTTAACGGCCTCTACTAGGGCGAAGTGATCTTGACTCTATCCCAAAGTCGTTTCAGAAGTCTACTAGGACGAAGTCATGTTGCAGCGAACCTCTCCCAGAAGTTGATTCAACAAATTCTACTAGGGCGCACTGACCTTGATCCGATTAACTCCCGAAGTAACGACGAAGTGTACTAAAGCGAAATGAATTTGATTCCATCTAATCCACGAAGTCGTTTCAACAAAGTGTACTAGGTCGAAGGGACCTTGATACGAAGTTGTTTCAAAGGAGTCTACTAGGGCGAAGTGGCCTTGATCCGATCTACTCTTCGCAGCGGACATTTGGCGCGTTAGTGATGATAGATTGCCGCGTTTATAGCGAACGAGTTCTACGCGTATGCTGCCTAGTTGGGGTCGTTCACCCTTGGTGCGCTTCTGACAGATGTCTCATCGCACGTGGCCGGGTGTCGAAGACCTATTTTAGTGAGATGTTTCGATCTAGTCACTGACAGTGATCATTAGCGAACTAACCGATCTACTCCCGGACGTGTTTTCAATCGGTGCTACACCGTACAGTCTATTCTCTAGTTCCTGCCATCAGTTTCTAGTTTTTTGTATGTATAAAAGCAGTAGCTCTCTCGTAAGAGGGTGTGGTAAACTTCTGCAAGCAAGGAATGGCTCCCCGTGCAAATGAAACGTGTGAGGGTGGTTGTAGGGCTATCGGTGCCTGCAGTAGTATACCGCTAAAGTTCGTTTCGAACGGCACCTTAACAAACCGATGGAATACATGTTGTAATTTGAGGCGGTAGTTCCCTTTGGCTTTTGAGGGTAGAATTTGGTCGGACATGTGGATAATGACGCATGGACCCGGCTGCAGAAACGCAATTGCAACCAACAGAGACCTACAACGAGCTTCTCACCTATATGAGCAGTAAGGAGGATCACAGCGTTTGTTCCAGGTGTAGCGGTGTTGAAGAAGTTTTTTTGTACAAAAGATAAAGACACGTACGTAAATTTCTAGCTGGAACGCCATTGTCGACAACTGGTTGGCCGATTTGATTAACCATGTGGCCATTGAATAAGACCTACACCAAGGAGTGACAACTTACATCATCCGGCAGAAGTGTAAAGGGTCAACCGCCCCAACCAGGCGGTGTTCATAACGCGACTCATTCGCCATAACCGCTGGAATCCAAAGTTCAACAAAACCAACCACCGAGAGGTCATTGGCACGTTGACTGGCGCAGCTTGCCACGCAAACAGTGAATGACACCCTCACCCCCAGTCACATGCAGTTTTTCAAGTCACACGCAAAGGCAAATAAACCCGACTAATGGCGTCATCCTAAATTAGTGATCCCTGCAAGGTCAATGACCCCAGCATAGGCGCTGGTGGTAACGTCACCAACAAAGGTTAATGATTCTGAATTGTGATGTCACTCGGAGCCAATGAACTCATCCGTAGTGACCAGAACCCCCACTTTATACGACTTGCGTTGTATGGGTCTCCACGGTTTTACAGATTGCAGTGGAGTTTGTTGATATCCTACAACATTAAAACCGGGTATGTTCTAGCTAAGGTACGGCTAGGATTACACAAACAACGTCACTGCATTACAGCGCAAATCATGTAACTCGTCTTTTCGGAACGGTGGCCTAGTGTAATCCGCCATTACGGCGGCGGACTTGTTTCCTAGTCCAAGCCACCACTTTTGTTATGCGTTTTAATTGGTCTAAAACATTTTAAAGCATGTGAAATATTTTATTTAACAATACATTCCCACAAAGTACATAGTCAAACTATTTTTTATAATCCCGAATAGGCTGGGAACTCAAAACCGCATTTAGATAAGCGTCATAACCTACTGAATTCTACAAGTACCCCTAGGATTATTATTAAAATTGTTGTGGAGCCAATTGACGCACAAAGTGTACCTTGTTAACGGATCACAGCGATATAAATCCTTCCAAAATGCGTGGATGTGTATAAATAGTCTCTTGCGGTTTTGATGGGTTGGATAGATTCTTATTATCTTACCCACCCGTTGGCTCATCTGCTTCTATTGCCCAGTTCACCAGGGCTATCCATGAAACTCACATTCGCATCGGGATTAGTACACAATTTATTTACATTGCTTGTCGATCTTTGGAATTGATAGCCGATTGTGCAAACTTACGAGCCGAAATAAATTTAACAAATTCGTCTTATCGCAATCACATTTATTTAAATGTTAAAATAGATTGTAAGCAACCCTGTCTATTTTATTAATTACTATTATTTTTTAGAAAAACTTGATAAAAAAAATCAGGAAGCGCAAAGGAGTTATAACCGTAAGTAGCTAACTGGTGAATAATTTTGGCAACGTTGCACTTTGCAATATTTGCACCTTGCAACTTGTCGGTTATTCGGATATGTAAGTGAACTTATTTACTCATTTTCCAAAGCACGATTGTTTTTAAACCTGTAAGCTGGAAAATTAACAGGAAGTTTAGGCTATTTTATATTTAAACACGCATGCGCAATGTTGCATTACACTTCATCACTCGACACAAAGCTGAATTGCGCAAATTTCGGTACTTCCAACATGTTGGGAAGTGAAAAACACTTACCGTTCGTGGTCGCCTGTTGCGGACCCTTCCTCAGGGTTGTGGTGATTTGTCTTGCGCAGATTTATAATACTGTTGCTAGCCCCGTGAAAGACGTAAAAGCGAAGAATAAGAAATTGGAACACTACGGTAACGGCACTCTACAGAAAACAGTTGCGTTCGTGGTGCTATTACAGACCCCGTCCTTACTTAATTAAATATTAAAATTCAAGTAACGCTAATTTCTATTCTAACAATCAAAATCAGTTCAATCTCAGCGACGATCTTTTCTCAGTTTTCAGTGGTTCGGTCTTCAACAGATTCGTTCACGTGGATTGATCCAATTCTCGGTAGTGCACCACCGGGAAAAGGTAAGGAAGGTTGGAAAGATAAACGAGCACTACATCGAGACACTCTAACAGCTACTTTTCCGAACGCAGTGTCTGCGTAATTCCCAGCAGAAATAGTTCAATGTATAATAAGATGTTCATCAATTTCCCCGAGAGCGATAAAATCCCGAAAGTATCTTAACGTATTCAAAGCATTTCTAATTTATAACAATACGTGACCGGATTTAAGAAACAAGGGGAATTACTTCATTTTTAATACAAAAAGTAATAGATTTGTTAAGTATAGAAACTCGACACAAAGCTGAATCGAGCAAATTTCGGTACTCCCAACATGCTACGAAGTGAAAAACACTTACGGTTTGTGGCTGCCTGCTGCGGGTCCTTCCTCAGGGTTGTGGTGATTTGTCTTGCGCACATTTATAATATTGTTGCTAGCCCCGTGGAAGACGTAAAAGCACAGAATGAGAAATTGGAACACTACGATAAAGGCACTCTATAGAAAACAGTTGCGTTCGTGGTGCTATTATAAACCCCGTACTTAACTAAAATATTAAGCTTCAAGTAACGCAAATTTCTATTCTAACAGTCAAAATCAGTTCAATCTCAGCGACGAGCTTTTCTCAGTTTTCAGTGGTTCGGTCTTCAGCAGATTTGTTCACATGGATTCATCCAATTCTCGGTAGTGCACCAGCGGGAAAGGTAAGGGAGGTTGGAAAGATAAACAAGCACTACATCGAGAGCTACTTCTCCGAACGCAGTGTCTGCGTAATTCCCAGCAAAAATAGTTTAAGGTACAATAAGATCTTCATACTATTTCCCCGAGGGCGATAAAATCCCGAAAGTATCTTAACGTATTTAAAGCATTTCTAATTTATAACAATACGTGACCGGATTTAAGAAACCAGGGGAATTACTTTATTTTTAATACAGAAAGTAATAGATTTGTTAAGTATAGAAACGGAAGTTGGTTATACAATAATTAAAAAGGCACGCTACGGGTAACTTTACTTAGCACGTAGCAATGTCCGGCACTAAAGTGTGCACCTAATTACCCATTGTCCAAAACTGTTTCGTCTTTCACGGGATTGGATTAAGCCGGCTGATGTCCTACATCCAGGTCGCTCCAAAAGTGCGTGTTCACATCATTCCCAAAGGACGATAAAATCCCCGAGGATATTTTAACGTATTTATGCATGCCAAAACCATTTTAAACCTAGAATGTAAATGATAATTTATAAAATATCTAGCTCTGGATTTAGGAAACGAAAGAATTTTTTTTATTTTATACAAAATACAATAGATTCAGTTAATAGATTTGGTAGATACAATATACAGTACTTGGAGATCTGAATGCTCGTCTCGTCATATGGTTGTTAAGTTTCAAACGCAGTTGCTTTTGTAAATGTCGGTACTGACATGTTCAATTTAAGTTTATGTAAATTACCCCCTTATTCCAGCTTTTATTTGTCACTCCGCGGATTGGCTTATTCTAATCGACTGATCTTTTACAACCTAATTAGAGTGGAGAACATCAACACTTTACTAACGCGTGTACTTATTACATTTCCCGAGAGCGATAAATATCCCCGAGCGTCACTCCGCGGATTGGCTTATTCTAATGGGCTGATCTCTTATAACCAATTGGAATGGAAAACTTCAACACTTTACTAACGCGTATACTTATTACATCCCCCGAGAGCGATAAATATCCCCGACGGTATCTTAAAGTATTTATACATATTAAAAATAATCTAATTTACAATGTATATAATAATTTATAAAATAACCAGGGCTGAATTTAGGAATTATTTGGTAACTGAAAAGGTATGTTACGGCTTAATTCACATAACACAACGATTTTCACGAAAATTACACGGTAAAGATTATGTACGTTGCTCATTTAAACCTATTTTACAGGCCTTGCCAGAAGTTCGGATAATGTATTGGCACCACCACAAAATCAGCCGGCTGGTGGTAAGTTACCAATTATAATTACGATTTGTTAAATAGGTTATGCATCTGGTGTAACATACTGGCAGTGCATGCACCTTTACAGAGTCACTACCACAATCTGACGCTGCTTTGTCGCTTCAAACTCTAAAACACGACCCAAGGTAGCATCTAGGGTCTCTGGTCGAACCAGTTACTAGATCTACGTATTTCACCAACAAGGGTCCGCACTGCTAGCTGCCTAAGAAGCTATAGGGGCTGTGGCGGAGGCTAATTTTATCACGCGAGCAATATCTGCTTTGAACTCTTGCAAATTTTAGTTGATCTCTTGGTAACGGTTCCCGAAGCACATCTCCAATTCGAGTCAAGCTCTAGCAAAGCAATAGAACGGACCAACCTAGCTTAGAGGCGAGCTTGAAATTGTTACTTTCTAGCCGAACGAGCTTTTACAGGGTTTCCTTTGGCTTGGATAAAATTCAACGACGACCAATACTAAACGATCATCACGATGATAAATGATCAAAGATCAAGCGCCAACGATTAATAATCAATAATGAACGGGTTTTAGTTAGTGAATAATGATCAATATCTCCAAGGATCAATAATCAAAAGAACGATGCAAAGGGTCGACGCCCTATGACTATGCGTCAACTATCAACAATTGATAATCGATAATGAACGATCAACAATCGCATGATCGAGAAGTAGGGTCGAAGTTAAATGACCCATGATCAATTATTCGAATATGAAAGTTCGATCACAAATGATCAAGAATCAATAGCCAACGATCAATAATCAAACCTGAACAATTAATATTCAATAAACAATTGATCGATGATCAATACTCAACAATAAAGGATAAAATGATCGACAATGAAGCGTCAACTAGCAACAATCAAGCGATCGATTATAAACGATCAATAATCAAGAATAGTTGAAGATATTTGACCAATAATTACATATTAGTCGAATAAAGGGCGATGATAAATGATCAAGAATTAATCGACAACGATCAATATTCAATGAGCAAAGGATCCATGCTAAATGGACACCCATCAGTAATCAATAAACAAATAATCGATAATAGATGGCCGATTACAATGTTCAACGATTAACATCAAAGGCCGATGATCAACAATCCGTCATCTATCAATAATCAAAAGACCAAGATGACTTATAGACATTAATCAACAGTTTGGCGATAGACGGTCGATGGTGAATGCTCAACGATCAATAATCAAACAGTCGATAGCAAAAGTTAATGACCACCGACCATTCGTCACTTACCAACAATCAAATGATCGATTAATGCTAGATGACCCACTGCTAAGTGATCGGTGATGGAGGACCTATGATAAGATCAAGGATCAACCGTCAACTATCAGTAATGCATGATCGATTATCAATGGTTTATGATTAATAATCGAGGAACAAATGATTGTTAATCAATGATCAATTTCTAATATTCAATAAACAAATGACCTGTGATCAATTATCGATGAGAGAAAGATTGATGATAAACAACAAATACTCAAGGTTCAAGTGCACGATGAATGGTCAAGGACCAATGATCAACAATCAAACGTTCGTTAATCACGGGTTATCGATTAACAATGAAATGATCGATTATGAATTATCGATGATTAATAGACAACGATTAATAAACAATAATAGAAGTTTGATGGATTAACCGTCGACAATCAAGATTTGTTAAACAAAATGATCGATACTTGACGGACAATAATCAAACGTTTGACAATGAAGACCGATGATCAAAATAAACGAGCATCTTGCAGCTATCAATAATCAACCGATCAGTAATGAAATGATCGAGAAAAAAGGTCGAAGATAAATGATCTATAATCAAATATTTGATTAATGAAGCTCGGTGATAAATGATCAAGACATAACCGCCAACAATCAATAATCAATTTTGAACGTTCAATAATCAATAGACGAATGATCGATAATCAATAATCAACGATAATGGATCAAACGGTCGACGTGGAAGGGAAGGCATACAATCAATGATTATGCGTCAACTTACAATTATCAAATGATTTATTATAAACGATCAATAAACAAATGATCGAGAAGAATGGTCAAAACTAAACGATCAATAATTAGATGTTCATTGATGGAATGTCGATGATAAAATGATTAAGAATTAATCTCTAACGATCAATAATCGATGAACAGATAATAAATTTTAAATGAACAAATGATCTATGATGTATTGCTGATTACCAATGTTCAATTATCATTAATAAATAAGTAGATGGGGCCCCCGTATAGTCCATGGAATCCTGCGTTCATATTGGTCGATGGCTCCGCCCCCAAACCCCGCCCCCTGTGTTCTGATTGGTCTGTAGCCCCGCCCCAACAACCTGATTGGTTGATGGCTCCGCCCTAGCCCCATCTACTTAAATAGACAAACGTCGAAGTCCAATGATCAACAATCCATCCACCGATAAAAAATCATCAACAGATTGATGATACATAGTCGATACTCAATTCTTAATGATCAAAAATCAAATAATCGACGGCGACAGTTAATGATAACCGACCATTCGTCATCTATCAACGTTCAAATGATCGATGAATGATTGATGACCCATTATTAAATGATCAATGACGGAGGGTCGATGATAAGATCAAAGATCTATCGTCAGCGATCAATAATGCATGATCGAGTGTCAGTGATTTATGATTATTAATCAAGAAACAAATGATTGTTAATCAATGATCAACGAACAAATGATCTGTGAGTAATGATCGACCACAGAATATTCGACGATCAACTACAAATGCTCAAGGTTAGAATGCATGAAAAATGGTCGATGATCAACTATCAATTGCCAATCAGTGGTTTACCATTAACAATCAAAGGGTCGATTATGAATAAACGATAATTAATGGAAATTCGATGGTAGGTGGGTAAGAATTAACCGCCAATGATCAATAACTAAAAAACAAAATCATCAAAGCTCAACGATTAATAATCAAACGTTGAAGATGAAAGCGGATGATCAGTAATCAACGAGATCCTAAAACTATCAATTATCAAATGATGAACAATAACCGATCAATAATCAATCGAGAAGAAGGGTCGAGGATAAATGACCTCAGAATTAAATATTCGATTATGGAATAATCAAAAATCAATTTTTAACATTCAATAATCAATAAACAAATGATCGGTGATCAATCTTTGACGTTGACGGATCATTTGGTTGACGTCAAGGGCATGCGTCAATTAACAATAATCAAGCGATTGAATATGAACGATCAATAAACAAGTAACCGAGAAGAATGGTAGAGAATAAACGACAGATAGTGAATCTCTATTGATGGAAGGTCGATGATGAATGATCAAGAATTAGTCTACAGCAATCAGTAATCGATGGACAAATTATCAATGCTTAATAGACAACTATCAGTAATCATTAAACAAATGATTCTCGATGAATAGTTGATTACCAATTTTTAATTATCAGTAATTAACAAACTAACTCCGAAGGCCGATAATCAACAATCAATCAACTATCGATAAGCAAAAAGTTGAAAAAGATGGCAGAACAATAATCAACTGATTGATGATAGACGGTCGGTGGACAAAGCTAAACGATCAGTAATCAAATAATTGACGGCGAAAGTTGATGTTCACTGACTATTCGTCAACTATCAACTATGAAATGATCGATGACCCACTATCATAGGATCAGTTTTTGTGGTTTAGTAATAAGATCACGCATCATCCGCCAACGATCGATAATGTGTATGTTTATGATTAATAATCAAGGAATAATTGATTGTTATTCAATGGTAAACTATCAATATTCGATGATCAAGTGACCTATGATTAATGATCGATGAGAGAGGGTACGACGACCAACCACTAATGCTCATGGTTCAAATGCACGATGAATAGTCTACGATCAACGATCAGTAATCAAACGTTTGATAATCCATGGTTAACGATTAACCATCAAATGATCGATTATGAATAACCGATGATCAATAAACAACAATTAATAAATGATCGTAGCTCAATGATCAATAATCAAACGTTTAACGATGCAGACCGATGATCAATAATCAACGAGCATCCTAGAACTATCAATAATCAAATGTCTGCCAATAACCGATTAATGATCAGATGATCGAGAAAAATAGTAGTTGAACAATGCTCAATAATCAAATGATCGAAAATCAAATCAAAACGAATAATGGATGACTAAACCATCGATAATGAACGAGTGCGTAACGATAAATAATCAAACGATCGATCAATGACCATAAAATAATTGCTAGAAGGTCGCCGATCAATGATATAGACACCCAACAAAAAACAATCCAATGATCGGTTATCAATGACCTATAAGCAGTGATCTAGTGATCGATGATGGAAGGTCGACCATCAACTCAATCTTCAAGTCACATATGACGAATGGTCAAATATCAACGATCGTAATCGTCGAATAGTCGAAGATCAATGTTTAACGATCAAAAATCAAGTGATCAATAATTGAAGGTCGATGGTAAATGGTCAGTAATAAAGGGATTGATAATGAATGACTAACAATCAATACCCGAAGATCAATAAATAAAGTCATTAGTAAATGATCAACGATCCACCGCCACTGATCAAATGATTGATACTTATGGTCGACTATTACGGTCAACAAATACTAATAATGATGGATGAATGACGATCGATGATCAACAATTAATTATCACTTGTTGATGATCAATGGCTAATGATGTATAATCCATGATCAAATAAATGGCCGATTATTAATGAGCAACTAGAAAAAGTAAAACCTTCTAAAGTTTTAAAAGACCATATTTATGGAAGAGAAAAGGTAGGTGCTACCAGAGCAATTCTTATGACCATATTGCGCATGAATAGTCAATAACGTGTGTTCACATTGCATTTCCTGAAAGCGATAAAAATCCCCGAGGGTATCTTAACGTATTAATAATACATTTTAAACTCATTCTAAGCTTACAATGTAACTAATAATTTATAAAATATTTGGACCGATTTTAGGTATCAGAAGGAGCTCTTTTACATTTATACAAAATACCATATCCAAAATTCCCAAAACATTATCTACAACCTGATAGTAAAAGCTGTGCTCACGTAGTAATTCAAAGTTAATGATTCATAATTGAAATTTATTGTCACGCTTAATTTAACCAAAATCCAATAGTAAAGATTGTATACGTTAATTATTTAATCCTATTTTACAGGCCTTGGTCAAAGTATGGATAGTCTACAACCGCCACCGCCAAATAAACCAGCTGCTGGTAAGTTATCAACTAACCTTACAATATGTTAAGTAGTCTATGCGTCTGGTATGACGTTGAAGCAGGTGCATGTATTTTAGAACCAGCTAGAGTAATTTTAGATGTGGAAATTGATAAATGTAAGATATAGTGGCGCTCAGATCTAATCAGATCTAAACAGATCCAATCAGATCTAGTCAGATTCAATCAGATCTAAGTAGATTTAATCACATTTAATTAGATCTAATCAAATCTAATCAAAGCTAATCAGATCTAATAAGATCTAATCAGATCTAATCACATCTAATCAGATCTAATTAGATCTAATCAGAGCAAATCAAATCTTAATAAGATTTAATCAGATCTAATAAGATCTAATCACATCCAATCAGATCTAATTAGATTTAATCAGAGTTATCAGATCCAATCAGATATAATCAGATCTAATCAGATTTAATCAAATCTAATCAGATCTAATCCGATCTAACCCGATTTAATCAGATCTAATCAGATCTAACCAGATCTAATCAGATCTAATCAGATCTAACCAGATCTAATCAGATCTAATCAGATCTAATCGGATCTAACCAGATCGAATCAGATCTAATCAGATTTAATCAGATCTAACCAGATCCGATCAGATCTAATCAGATATAATCATATCTAATCAGATTTAATCAGATCTAATGAGATTCAATTAGATTTAATTAGATCTAATCAGATCGAATCAGATCGAATCAGATCTAATAAGATCTAGTCAGATCTAATTAGATCTAATCATGGCAAATCAGATCTAATAAGATTTAATCAAATCTAATCAGATCTAATAAGATCTAATCAGAGCTATTAGATCCAATCAGATATAATCAGATCTAATAAGATTTTATCAAATCTAATCAGATCTAATCCGATCTAACCCGATCTAATCTGATCTAATCAGATCTAACTAGACCCAATTAGAACTGACCAGATCTAATCAGATCTAATCACATTTAACCAGATCTAATCATATCTAATCAGACTAATCAGATCCGACCAAATCTAATCAGAACTAATCATATCTAATCAGATTTAATTAGATCTAATGAGATCCAATCAGATCTAATCAGATTTAATCGAATCTAATAAGATCTAATCAGATCTACTCAGATCTAATCAGATCTAATCAGATCTAATCAGATCTAACCAGACTAGTCAGATCTAATCAGTTTGTAAATTTTAATAAACATTGGTTAATAATTATTTTACAGGTTTCAGAAGTCCTAGTAGCACTGGAAGACAATATTCTGTCGATAATGGTAAGGATGTCACATAATGTAATGAGTCTTTAAAGCTATTTAAATTGACACGAGGTCAAAAGGGTCGCATTTACAAAGGCTTTATAGATATTCTTATTCAACCACCAGCTTTTAACCCTACCAATGTCCAGTGCACGCTCGAAGTGTATCTAGTCCTTTAATGGTTTCTATGCTTTATAAATTATTATAAAATTTAACATTGTAACTCTGTAAAATGGAGGATGAACAGAAGCAAACATTGTTGTTATTGCAACACATCCTTTATACTTAATTTACCATTTCAGTTTAATTATGTAAATTTCTACACCTACAGTTCAAAGCCTTTGGTGACAAACTGCTCTGAGGGTCCCTGTGGTCCGGTTTTCTCAGCTGGTGTTTCGTTGCTGCTTCCAATCCTTAGTAGTATCCTAGAGGAAAGTAATAAAGTAGGAACGATAACTAGGACACTGCATTATTACAAACGAGAATGGCACTACGAAAACGTAATTGCTTCTGTTAACTCCGGCACTAAAGTGTTCAATTCAAGTTCATGTCAAATATCTCCATCGTCCCAACAGTTATTCGTCAATCCCGCGATTGGCATATTCAAATCGGCTAATGTCTTCAACCAATTGTTATCACTTCTATAACGCGTATTCACATTACATTCCCCGAAAGCGATAAAACCCCGAGGGTATCTTAACGTATTTATACATATGAAAATTATACTAATCTTATGATGTAACTAATGTTTTATAAAATAAACCGAACTAGATTTAAGAAACAATGGGAATTACTTTACTTTTATACTCAATACAAATATTTAATAATTAGAAGGAATGGAAACTAATAATCCATTACCTGTAAAAACATTTTACGGGTTACGAACATCTTTTAGGATGTTGGTAGTTTAGTTTTCTCAGACTTCTTCTATGTGGTTGACTGTTATATCTTGGCTGTGTCCTAAAAGGAAAGGTAAGAAGAGGTGGGAACGATTTCATCAAAACACACAATAACGTAAACACAGTGGTCATTTTAATTCCCCTACTATTCTAGCAATTATTCGTACTTCGCGAGAGTGTCTTATTCAAATCGGCTGTCATTCATCCAATTAGAATAGAGTACGCCGTCACTTCAATAGCGCGTTTTATGTAATTTTTCCGAGGGCGATAACAATTCCGAGGCGGTATCTTAACTTATTTATATATGTTAAAACCATTTTACTTTTACAATGTAGATATAAAATTCCAAGAGTCGGATTAGGAAACAAAAGGAAATCTTTTACTTCTATACAAAATACAATAGATTTAATAGATATAGGGAACGAAAACTTGGATATCCAATAAATGATAGGTATGTTGCGAGTTAATTCACTTGACTCGTATCAAGTTTGTTTGTTTTGAAAATTTTCACAACATTGTTAACAATATAAAAATTTTTTTGTTTAATTAAAATGATTTGCTTTTTTTGAGGTTATGTTGGTTTGTACCTAGCACTTGGGGTACTAATTCGACTCAAACGATTAAAAATTGAAAACTATTGCGACGTTTTTTAACCAAAACCTTATGATAAAGATTTAGTACGTTACTCATTTAAAGTTGTTTCACAGGTCTTGCCAAAAGTTTGGATAACCTAAATGCGCCACCACAAAACAAGCCAGCTGCTGGTAAGTTATCAATTAAAATTAAGATATTTTAAGTAAGCTATGCACCTGAATGGGTTGATATACAGTATATCGTAGAAACTGTACAAACATATTAAAACCAGTTTATATTCATTGGAAAAAAAGGTCAAAGAACAGTTAGAAAATTCGTTACACTGGTGTCAAGTGTGTGCGGTTGTACTGAAAAGGATATTTGCACAATTTCCTTTTGAATGCCTTTCGCTCGTAATCAACAACAGAAAATGGACAGCAAAATTCTTTCTTTCTGAAGGACTTCAAGTTAGGCGTACAAGAAGATGCAGCGCTAACATGAACAAAACTTTGCGAAAAATGAGATCAAAGCGCAAATGCTATTGAACAATTGAACAAGGAGTTTATACAGAAAGCTACAAAAATTGCAAAAAAACTGAGCGATTGTACAAAAATTATTGGAAAATTACAACTAAGGGAAGCGTTTATACAAGAAAATACAAAATCCGCGGAAATCTAGGCAATTTTCCAGCGGCTTACAGACAATGAAAACAAAATTCTTCAAAAACTGCTTACGCTTTATTTTTATAATTAAACTAGGGGATTTTCAATCCTAAAATGACGTATTCCCAATCACAATTTAGCTAATATGAATAGGTTGTGACGCATAAGAACGCGGTTGTTGAAATCCCATACATTGTCAGGGGCTATTAGAAATAGTTTATATGTTTATTTTATAATTTGTCGAATAAACGTTTTTTAACGTTTCAAAGAATGTGCTTCGTAGCTTTCAACCAATTAGAACAGTAAAACAGTAAATGCGTGAGCGAACGCCGTAGTCATGGCAGATTATCTTGTGCTTTTTTACCGAACAGGCGTGATGACAGTGCGTGAAATGTAGTGAAGTTACCTGTAGAATTCTTTCACCTTTCCTTCTTTTAATACCTAACAGGCGTTTTGCACTGTCGTAGGTTAGCAACCACTTTACTGTCAATTTACAAAAAAAGGCCGACGCATCAAAGAGGACACTGACGTAGCTCGAGAAAATAAATTTATCACATTGGTGTTGCGCGCTCGCGCGTGCGTGTGTGCGTGAACAATTTTCCTTGCATGCTTGTCCCTCGTAGCCAACAACAGAAAATGGATAGTGAAATTCCTTCGCTTTTGAAGAACTTCAAGTCTGGTATGAAGAAAAATACTGTTACACAGGAAAATTACAATAAAATGCCGTAAATCACCAAGAAAATTTTGCAGCGCGTTTAAACCATAATACAAAAACCACCGAACAAAAATTAATAAAAAATTACAGTCAATGGAGGGGTTTATACAAAAAACTACAATAACCGCAAAAAAAATTAAAAACCAATTTTCTGCCGTCCGACATTGGAAGCAAAGTTCTCCGAAAATTCTCAAAGCACAGCTCCAATTCGAGTCAAGCCATAGAAGGACCAATCCGGCTTAGAAGCGAGCTTGAAATTGTTACTTTTTAGCGAAGTGAGCTTTTACAGGATCTCGTTCGGCTTGCAAAGAATTCAACGACGACTAATTCTCAACTTTCATCACGATGATAAATGATCAAAGATCAACCGTCAACGATCACTAATCAATAATGAACGGTTTTTAATCGTTAACAAATGATTGATGATCAATCTCTTCAAGGATCGACTAAAGATCCACGCTCAATGAATATGCGCCAACTGTAAACAATTGATGATCGATAATAAACGACCAATAATCAAACGATCGAGAGGTATGGTTAAAGATACAATAACCCACAATTAAATATTCGAATATGGAAGTTCGATCGTGAATGATCAAGAATCAATAGCCATTGATCAATAATCAGTTTTGAACAATTAATATTCATGGGTCAATACTCAATGATAAAGGATAAAATAATCGACAACAAAGCATCAACTAACAGCAATCAAGTGATCGATTATGAACGATCAATGATCGAGAAGAATGGTCGAAGATAAAACACCAATAATTAAATATCCGTTGATGGCAGTTCGATGATAAATAATCAGGAATTAATCGATTACGATCAATAATCAATCAGCAAATGATCAATGCTCAATGGACACCTATAAATGATCATTGATCAACTGATCCATGATGGATGGTCGATTACCAATTTTCAAAGATCAACACTAAAGGCCTATGATTAACAATCCGTTATCTATCAATAATCAAAAGATCAATGGCCGATGAACAATAATCAACTGATTGATCATAGACGGCCGATGGTCAATGCTCAACGATTAATAATCAAATAATCGACGGCGAAAGTTATTGATCACCGACCATTTGCCAAATCGAAAATCAAATAATCGAATAATGGTCGATGGCCCACTATCAAGTGATCGGTGATGGCGGGTCTATGGTAAGATCAACTATCAACCGTTAACGATCAATAATGTTTGATCGATTATCAATGGTTCACAATCAATGATCAAGGAACAAATGATTGTTAATCAATGGCTAACTAACAATATTTGATTAGCAAATGACCTATGATTAATTATCGATGAGGAAGGGTCTGATGAACAAGGTTAAAATGCATGAAAAATGGTCGATAATCAACGACTAATAATCAAACAATCGATAATCAGTCGTTAACGATTGATAATCAAATGATCGATTATGAATTATCGATGATTAATGATTAACGATTAATAAACAATAATGGAAGTTTGATGGATTAACCCGCCGACTATCAACAATTAATAAACAAAATGATCTATGGTCGATGGTTTGACAATGATGACGATGATCAATATTCAAGTAGCATCTTGCAGCTATCAATAATCAAATGATCGAAAAGAAAGGTCGGAGATAAATAATCCATAATCAAATATTTGATTATAGAAGGTCAATGATAAATGATCAAGACGCAACCGCCAATCATCAATAATTAATTTTGAATGTTAAATAATTCACAAACGATCGATGATCAATACCCAACGATGGAGGATCAAATAGTTGACGCCGAAGGAAGACTATCAATCATTATGCGTCCATTAACAACAATCAAAAGATCGATTATGAACCATAAATGGTCGAGAAGAATGGTCAAAGATCAACGACCAATAATTAATCTTCGATTAAGGAAGGTCGATGATAAATGATCAAGAATTAATCGACAACAATCTATAATCAATGCTCAATGGCCAACCATTAGTAATCAGTGAACAAATGATCGATGATGGATAATCGACTACCAATATTCAAAATAATAATCAACAGATCAACGCCGAAGGCAGATAATCAACAATCCACCAACTATCAATAATTAAAAATCGAAAAAAATGGCTGATGAACAATCAACTGATTGATGATAGATGGTCGATGGTCAGTGCTCAATTTTTAATAATCAATTAATCGGCGACTATTTGTCAACTACCAACTGTCAAATCATCGATGAATGATTGATGACCCACTATCAAGCGATCAGTTTTTGTGGTTCAGTGATAAGATCAAAAATTATCCGCTTACGATCAATAATCAGTGGTTCATGATCAATAATCAAGAATAAATGATTGTTATGCGATTGTCAACTATCAATAAACAACAAACAAATGACCGAAGGCAAATGATCGAGCAATTACAAATACTCAAGTTCAAATGCATAACAAATGGTTACGAATCAACGATCAACAATCAAACGTTCGATAATCAGTGGTTAACGATTAACAATCAAATAGATAACAATCGATAAACAATAATGGAGTTCGATGGATTAATCGTCGACAATCAATAATTAATGAAGCGGTTAATAATTAAACGTTTGACGATGAAGACCGATGATCAATAATCAACACGCATCCTGCAACTATCAATAATCAGATTCCGGTAATAACTGATCAATAATCAAATGATCGAGAAGAATATTTGTTGAACAATAGCCAATAATCAAACGATCGGAAATAACGGGTCGATAGTCAATTTCAAAAATCATTCAACTACGAATAATCGACGATAAGAAATCGGTAATGAATGATTGATTCTTAATCGTAGCGATCAGTAATCAAACGATCGATAAAATAGATGTTAGGGGTCGCCGATCGTTGATGTAGGCATCTAATCAACAGATTGATAATCAAAATCACAAGAACAATGGTCTTTGACCTATGGGCAGCGATCAAATGATCGATTGACAACAAGTACATCATATATCATGATTGGCCAATGATTAACGATCATAATCACTTGTTCGATAATGAATAGTCGATGATCAATCCTCAACGATCAAAACCAAATGATCGATAATTGAGGGTTGATGGTAAATGATCAATAATAAATGATTGATAATGAATAGCTTATGATCAATGTCCAAGAATTAATAAATAATAATCAATGAACGATCATAGAATATGTTGACAAATGATCGACGACCCGCTGCCACTGGTAAGGTGATTGATAATATGGTCAACTATTAATGATCAACAAATAATATCAATGATGAATGAACGATTAATTATCACTGGACGATGATCAATGGCCAACTATAAATAATCACTGAACAAATAAATGGCTGATTATCCATGACCAACCAGAAGAAGTAGAAGCTTCTAAAATGTTACCCTAGATGCTACCAAAGCAGTTCTTATTACCATAATGTATTTGAGTAATCAATAGCGCGTGTTCGCAACACATTTTCCGAGAGCGCTAAAAATCCCCAACCGTATCTTAACGTATTTATGCATATTAAGCGTCATTTTATTCATATAATGTAACAAATAATTTATAAAAAAGCCTAAACCGGATTTAAAGAAAGAGAATTTCCTTACTTTTATACAAAATATCATAGATTTAATAATCATAAGAAATGGAAACGTAGATATCCAATAAATGCAGGGTATGCTCGGGTTAATTCACTTGACAGGTAACATTCTGAAACATTCTAGAGAGGACGCTTATTTGGTTCTATTGAAGCGACCTCATATTTGTCTAGCGATAAAAAGGAATGATCAACAGGTATCAAAATACGATAGCTGTTCTTTTGAAAGGTTTGATGAAGCGCACAATAGATTTCTCTCCATTTCTGAGGAATAAACTCAGTTGCGACAGTTTAGTTTAGTTTGAATTCTGTCCTAATACAGATGAAGCTTTGAGTATCCTACAAATTAAACAGGATTATGAACAAAAATATTACCGGGCCTTAACATCTAGATTGGAAATGAGGTAATGCGATTCTTACCTGCAACAAATGTATCACGCTCCTTAAGCAAAGAACCGTTTCTAGAAGACCAACGAAAATGTATGAGTTCAATGCGCGTTTGGTGAGATAAGTCTATCTAACAGCACCGGATAGTTTCCTAGAACACCTGACAGTACAGGCGATTGTCGATGGAATACAGGATTGAGATGTCCAACAACGATTACGAGTGGTCCGGCGTAAGACCCTAGGCTCATGCTTTAGAGTTCGAAGTGGAAAAGCAAGCATCGCATCGTAGTAAAGACAAAATTAGATGTTCTCTAGAGGAAGAGGGGCAAGTGAGCATGGACGAAATGGTTCGACCGGTTCTTCGTGATCAGCGACCTCAAGGAGAGGGGGCCGAAATGCCGAACTTGTGGAGAATTTAGACGTATCCAACGGTAGTGCAAGCAACCAAGAAACACGTGGTCGACGATGAGGCAAAAGCGAACTTGTACGTATTCTCCTCTGGAGAACTAGATGCGGGGGTAGTATTTACGTAACTTTTCCTCGCACCCCCAATGTTTTAATTTTTTCATTATAAGCAAGCGATCACCACTGAAACAAACACCAGCGTACTTGAGCACAAAATAAGGACAGTTGAACGAACTAAGAAAACATTAAAATACCCTAGGGGCGCGGCAGCACAACTGAAGCAATTACCTGCACAATTGAGTACAAAACGAGCACAATCAAATAAATTAAGAAAAAAATTATAAAACTGTAGAAACGCGAGCGTTAGCTGTCCCCCCTCCTTCCCCAGGGATATTTTCATGTTTTTGGCTGTAAGCAAATAAACACAATTGAAGAAAGCATCGACACATTTAACACAAAACGAACACAATTTAAAGAAGCACAAACACAATTGAGCACAAAAACTAAGCAAAACTTGCAAAACAAAAAGGTCTGGGGCTAGTCGTCAACTTGAACCCCGTACATGTTTAAATTTGTCACTATACACAAATGAGCACATATCAAACAAAAATCAGCACAATTGAGCTCAAAACGAGCACAATTTAATGGACTAAAAATTTTTAAAATAAAGACGCGAGGACTAACCATCGACTTGGTCCCTAGGATGTTTCCATTTTTTCGCTAGAAACAAATGAGTACAATTGAAACAAACACCGGCACAATTGAACACAAAACGGGCACAATTCAATGGACTAAAAGAAAACTGAATAATCCGCCGAAAACGGTTACTAATCGTCACTTGGCCTCTTTCATATGTTTTCCCTTTTTGTTCCGCTATAATCAAATGAGCACAATTGAAACAAACAGCGGCACAATTGAGCACAAAACAAACTCAATTCAACGGACTAAGAAGAGCTTGAAAATTTAAAAAGTAGGAGCTAGCTGTCAACTTAGTCCTACAAATATTTTTTTATTTTCTTGCTATAAGCCTACGCGCACAATTGAAACAAACAGGCACAATTGAGCACAAAACGTGCAAAGCTCTATGGACTAAGAACAACTTAAAAATCTAAAAAAACGGGGTTAGCTGTCAACTTGGTCCCCCAGATGTTTTTATTGCTTCGCTGTATGCATATGAGCACAATTAAAACAAACACCGGCACAATTTAGCACAAAATGAATACAGTTCAATAGATTACAAAAAATTCGAAAACCTAAAGAGGGGCTAGCTTGAAACTTGGTTCCACGAATATTTTTCATTTTCCGCTATTAGGACATGAGCACAATTGGAACAAACAGGCACAGTTGAGCACAAAACGAGCACAGCTCATGGACTAAGAAAACCTTGAAAACCTAAAAAAACGGGAGATAGCTATCAACTTAGTCTCCAGGATATTTTTTTATTTTTTTGCTATAAGCCAATTAGCACAATTGAAACAAACACCGGCACAATTTAGCACAATAGCACAATAGATGAAGGAAAATGTGAAAACCTAAAGAGCGAGGTGGCTGTCAACTTGATATCACTAATATTTTTTTATTTTCCGTTATAAGCATACGAGCACAATTGCAACAAACAGGCACAGTTGAGCACAAAGCGAGCGCAGTTCAGTGGACTACGAAAGCCTTGAAAATCAAAAAAACGAGAGATAGCTGTCGACTTGGTCCCCAGAATTTTTTTTTATTTTTTCGCTATAAGCAAATTAGCACAATTGAAACAAACACCGGCACAATTTAGTACAAGACAAACACAATTCAACGAGCTAAAAAAAGCTTGAAAACTTAAAAGTGGGAGCTAGCTGTCACCTTAGTCCTACGAATATTTTTTTATCTTCTTGCTATAAGCCTATGAGCACAATTGAAACAAACAGGCACAATTGAGCACAAAACGTGCACATCTCAATGGACTAAGAACAACTTAAAAATCTAAAAAATCGGAAGTTAGCTGTCAACTTGGTCTCTCAAATGTTTTTATTTTTTCGCTGTAAGCACATGAGCACAATTGAAACAAACACCGGCACAATTAAACGCAAAATGGGCACAATTCACTGAACTAAAAGAAAACTGAATAATCCGCCGAAAACGGTTACTAATCGTCACTTGGCCTCTTTCATATGTTTTCCCTTTTTTTCCGCTATAATCAAATGAGCACAATTGAAACAAACAGCGGCACAATTGAGCACAAAACAAACACAATTCAACGGACTAAGAAAAACTTGAAAATTTAAAAGTAGGAGCTAGCTGTCAACGTAGTCCTACAAATATTTTTTATTTTCTTGCAATAAGCCTATGAGCACAATTGAAACAAACACGCACAATTGAGCACAAAACGAGCACAACTCAATGGACTAAGAAAAACTTAAAAAAAAAAAGAGGGTTAGCTGTCAACTTGGTCCCCCAGATGTTTTTATTTTTTCGATGTAAGTATATGAGCACAATTGAAACAAGCACCGGCACAATTTAGCACAAAATGAATACAGTTCAATAGATTAAAAAAAAATTGAAAACCTAAAGAGGGGCTAACTGTCAACTTGGTTCCACGAATATTTTTTCATTTTCTGTTATAAGCATACGAGCACAATTGAAACAAACAGGCACAGTTAGGCACAAAACAAGCACAGCCCAACGGACTAAGAAAGCCTTGAAAACCTAAACAACAGAGGGGATAGCTGGTCTTCAATATATTTTTTTGCTATAAGCAAATCAGCACAATTGAAACAAACACCGGCACAATTTAGTACAAAACGTGCGCACAGCTAAATGGAATAAGAAAAACTTGAAAACCCACAAAGGCAGAGGATATAGACGTCGACTTGGGCTTTCCCGTATATTCTCTTTTTTTAGATGTAAGTAAATGAGCACAATTAAAACAAACACCAGCACAATTGAGCACAAAATGAACACACTTCTATAAACTAAGAAATAATTGAATAACAAAAAAAAGCGAAGTTAGCCGTCAACTCGGCTCCCACGGAGGCTCCTTTTTTACTATAAGCAAATGAGCACAATTAAAACAAACAGGCACAATTGAGCACAAATCGAGCACAGTTCGATGGACTAAGAAAAACTTGACAACTTAAAAAACGGCGGCTAGCTGTCAACTTGGTCCCCTAGATGTTTAAATTTTTTGAAAGCATATGCGCGCAATTGAAACAAATATCGGCACAATTTAGCACAATAGCACAATAGATTAAGAGGGGAGTGGCTGTCAACTTGATCCCACGAATATTTTTTCATTTTCCGTTATAAGCATACGAGCACAATTGACACAAACAGGTACAGCTGGGCACAAAACGAACACAGCTCAATGGACTACGAAAGCCTCGAAAACCTAAAAAACAGGGGGATAGCTGTCAACTTTGTCCCCAAAACATTTTTTTATTTTTTCGCTATAAGTAAATCAGCACAATTGAAACACACACCGGCACAATTTAGTAGAAAACGTGCACACAGCTAAATGAAATAAGGAAAACTTGAAAACCCAAAAAGCAGACGATATAGACGTCGACATGGTCCTACCCGTATTTTTTCATTTTTTAGCTGTAAGTAAATGAGCACAATTAAAACAAACACTAGCACAATTGAGCACAAAATGAACACACTTCCATAAACTAAGAAATAATTGAATAACAAAAAAAATTGAAGTTAGCCGTCAACTTGGCTCCCAAAAAGGCTCTTTTTTTACTATAAGCAAATGAGCACATTCAAAACAAATAGGCACAATTGAACACAAAGCAAGCACAGTTCGATAGACAAAAAAACTTGAAAACGTAAAAAAACGAAGGCTAGCTATCAACTTGGTCCCCCAGATGTTTTTATGTTTTTCGCTATAAGCATATGAGCACAATTGAAACAAACACCGGCACAATTTAGCACAAAATAAATACAGTTAAAAAAGATTAAAAAAAATTTGAAAACCTAAAGAGGGGCTAGCTGTCAACTTGGTCCCACGAATATTTTTTCATTTTCCGTTATAAGCATACGAGCACAATTGAAATAAACAAGCACAGTTGAGCACAAAACGAGCAATGGACTAAGAAAGCTTAGAAAACCTAAAAAAACAGAGGGATAGCTGTCAACTTGGTCCCCAGGATATTTTTTCACTTTTTTTTATATAAGCAAATCAGCACAATTGAAACAAACACCGGCACAATTTAGTACAAAACGTGCACACAGCTAAATGAAATAAAAAACTTGAAAACCCAAAAAGGCAGAGGCTATAGTCGTCGGCTTGGGTCTACCATTTTCATTTTTAAGCTGTAAGTAAATGAGCAGAATTAAAACAAGTACCAGCACAATTGGGCATAAAATAAACACACTTCTATAATCGAACACCAATACAAAACCGAAGTTAGCCGTCAATTTGGCTCCCACGAATTCTCCTTTTTACTATAAATCAAATGATCAGAGACCTCAGGGAAAGAGACCGAAATGCCGGACTTGTGGAGAATTTATGCGTATCCAGCGGGAGTGCAAGCAATTAAGATAGAACTAGAAAACCGAAAACTAGACGTGGTCGACGATGAGGTTAAAGCGAACGGATTCTTCTCAGGAAAAGTAGGTGCGAGGTTAGTGTTTACGTATAGTTACGTATGTTTTTATTTGCCACTAGACCCTGCTGTAGTGTGCAAGTATGATGAAGTGACATTTGTCTACAGACAGTGGCCGGTGAAGACGTTCGAATGCACCGAATTTCAAACGTTTTTTAGGACCAAGTTCAAACTAAACTAAATTATCGCAACTGGGTTCACACTTATATACGATAATCCTTTATTCCGGAGGAATGAAAAGTCTAGTATACGCATACGCTTCATCAAACCATTCGAGAAAACAACCTTACCGTATTGTCATACTAGTCAATCATCCTTTTTTATCGCTAGGCAGATTAGGCAAAACTAAATAAGCGTCCTTTCCAGAATGTTCTGTATTTTTTTATTACTGTTACAATATAGTGGCGTTTGAAGTATGTACACAATTTAAATCTAATCAGTTTGTAAATTTTAAAAAACATTGGTTAATAATTATTTTACAGGGGTTGTTAGAAGTCACAGTAGCATTGGAAATGCTTCACCAAATAACGGTAAGAATTACACATAATTTTATTACAACTTGAACGAGTCTTTAAAGCTATTGAGATCGACACGCGGTCAAAGGAATCGCAATTGTAAATGCTCCAGAAATATTTCGATTCAACCACCAGCTTTTATCGAGTGTAGCTCAAAATTATCTAGTTCTACGCATTATAAATTACTATAAAATTTAACACTGCTAAACCCTGTAAAATAAAGGACGAACAGACGCGAACATGCTTGTTAGTGGTACGTTTCTCCTTTATCTATTTTACTAATTATGTAAATTTCTATATAAGGGTTATAAAGGATAGTTGCTTACAGTTTAGGGTCTTCGCCTCGTCCTCGCGGTCCGGTTTTCTCAAATTGCCGATTACATTGCTGCTTTATACTTCAGTAGTGCCCTAGGAAAAAGTAATAAGGTACAAACGATAAATAAAACGCTATATTAACACTGACGAAAATGGTACTCCAAAAACGCATTTACTTGTATCAGTTTATGTAAGACACCCGCATCGTTCCAACATTTATTCGTCACTCCCGGAACTGGCTTATTCAAGTTGGCTGATGTCATACAACTAGTCGGAATAAAAAACTTCGTTGCTTGAATAACGCGTGTTCGCCGTCCCCGAGAGTGATAAAAATCCCTGCGGGCATCTTAACGTATTCATTCAAATGCGCAGTTAAAATTACTTTTAGTTGACTTTAAACGCTCAGTTAAAATCATGTTTTAAAACCTTCAAATGCTTAGTTAAAATTGGTTTTGGGGGCCTTTAAATACTCCGATAAAGTCACCTTGGCGTTGCTCAGGTAAAATTAACCTCGTTGCCTTTAAATATTCGGTTAAAATTGCTTCTCGTTGCGTTTAAACGCTCAGTTAAATCACGTCTTGTCGCCTTCAAATGTTAGGTTAAAATTACGTCCTGTTGCCTTTAAATGCTCATTTTATATGATCGTTGCCTTCAAATGTTGTTAAAATTAGTCCTAGTTGCCCTCAAACGCTCAGTTAAAATCATGTTCAATTGTCTTCAAATGTTCAGTTAAAACTGGTTCTTGGGGCCGTTAAATACTCAAATAAAATCACTTTGGCGTTGCTCAGGTAAAATTATTTTCGTTGCCTTAAAATGTTCAGTTTAAATTGCTTCCTGTTGCTTTCAAACGCTCGTTGTCTTCAAATGCTCGGTTAAAATTACCTGTTTCCTGAAAATGCTCAGTTAAAATTATCGTTGACTTTAAATGTTGTTAAAATTATTCCTATTTTTCTTCAAACATTCAGTTAAGTTACGTTGCCTTCAAGTGCTCAGTTAAAATTACTTCTCCTTGCCTTCAAATGCGCAGTTTAAACTACTTCTCGTTACCTTTAAACGCTAAGTTAAAACCATGTCTAATTGCCTTCAAATGCGCAGTTAAAATTAGTTCTGGGGGCCTTTAAATACTCCGATAAAATCACCTTAGCGTTGCTCAGGTAAAATTATCCTCGTTGCCTTTCAATGTTCACTTAAAGTTACTTCTAGTGCCTTTAAACGCTCAGTTAAAATTATGTTTCATTGCTTTCAAATGTTCAGTTAAAATTGGTTTTGGAGGCTTTTAAATACTCCGATAAAGTTACTTTGGGGGAGATTCAGGTAAAATTACCCTTGTTGCCATTAAATACTCAGTTAAAATTGCTTTCGTTGCGCTTAAACGATCAGTTAAAATCACGTCTTGTTGCCTTCAAATGTTAGGTTAAAATTACGTCCTGTTGCCTTTAAATGCTCAGCTGAAATTGTCGTTGTCTTTAAATTTTGTTAAAATTATTCCTATTTGCTTTAAAACGCTCAGATTACGTTGCCTTCAAGTGCTCAGTTAGAATTACTTATCGTTGCCTTCAAATGCGCAGTTAAAATTACTTCTAGTGCCTTTAAACGTTCAGTTAAAATTATGCTTCATTTCCTTCAAATGCTCAGTTAAAATTAGTTCTGGGGGCCTTTAAATACTCCGATAAAATCACCTTGGCGTTGCTCAGGTAAAATTACCGTCGTTACCTTTAAATGTTCAGTTAAAATTGCTTCTCGTTGCGTTTAACCGCTCAGTTAAAATCACGTCGTGTTGCTTTTAAATGTTAGGTTAAAATCACGTCTTGTTACCTTCAAATGCTCAGTTAAAATTGTCGTTGCCTTCAAATGTTCAGTTAAAATTGTCGTTGCCTTCAAATGTTCAGTTAAAATTTGTTCTTGACGTCTTCAAATACTCTGTTACAATTACTTCGCGTTGCCTTTAAACGCGCAGTTAAAATCTTGTTTAACTGTCTTTACATGTTCAGTTAAAACTTGTTCTGGGGGCCGTTAAATACTCAAATAAAATCACTCTGGCGTTGCTCAGTTAAAATTACTCTCGTTGTCTTTAAATGTTCAGTGAAAATTGTTTCTCGTTGCGTTCAAACGTTCGCTACTTTCAAATGCTCAGTTAAAATTAACTGTTGCATAGAAATGCTCAGTTGAAATTATCGTTGCCTTCAAATGTTGTTCAAATTACTGCTAGTTACTTTCAAACGCTCAGTTTAAGTTACGTTGCCTTCAAGTGATAAGTTACAATTACTTCTCGCTGCCTTCAAAATGCGCAGTTAAAATTACTTCTAGTTGCCTTTAAACGCTCAGTTAAAATCATGTTTCAATGCCTTCAAGTGCTCAGTTAAAATTAGTTCTGGGGGTCTTTAAATACTCTGATAAAGTCACTTTAGGGAGACTCAGGTAAAATTATCCTTGTTGCTTTTAAATGTTCAGTTAAAATTGCTTCTCGTTGCGTTTAAACGCTCAGTTAAAATCACGTCTTGTTGCCTTCAAATGTTGGATTAAAATTACGTCCTGTTGCCTTGAAATGCTCAGCTGAAATTGTCGTTGCCTTCAAATGTTGTTAAAAATACTCATTTTTGCCTTCAAACGTTCAGTTTAAGTTACGTTGCCTTCAAGTGCTCAGTTAAAATTACTTCTCGCTGCCTTCAAATGCGCAGTTAAAATTACTCCTAGTTGCCCTCAAACGCTCAGTTAAAACCTTCAAATGCTCAGTTAAAATTGATTCTGGGGGACTTTTAAATACTCCGATAAAGTTACTTTGGGGAGACTCGGGTAAAATTACCCTTGTTGCCTTTAACTATTTAGTTAAAATTGCTTTTCGTTGCGTTTAAACGCTCAGTTTAAATCACGTCTTGTTGCCTTCAAATGTTAGGTTAAAATTACGTCCTGTTGCTTTTAAATGCTCAGCTAAAATTGTCGTTGCCTTCAAATGGCGTTAAAAATACTCATATTTGCCTTTAAACGTTCAGTTTAAGTTACGTTGCCTTCAAGTGCTCAGTTAGAATTACTTTTCGCTGCCTTCAGATGCGCAGTTAAAATTACTCCTAGTTGCCCTCAAACGCCCAGTTAAAACTTTCAAATGCTCAGTTAAAATTGGTTCTGGAGGCCTATACATACTCCGATAAAGTCACTTTGGCGTTGCTCAGGTAAAATTACCCTCGTTGCCTTTAAATGTTCAGTTAAAATTGCTTCTTGTTGCACTTAACAGCTCAGTTAAAATCACGTCTTGTCGCCTTCAAATGTTAGGTTAAAATTACGTCCTGTTGCCTTGAAATGCTCAACTGAAATTGTCGTTGCCTTCAAATGTTGTTAAAAATACTCTAATTTTCCTTCAAACGCTCGGTTTAAGTTACGTTGCCTTCAAGTGTTCAGTTAGAATTACTTCTGGCTGTCTTCAAATGCGCAGTTAAAATTACTCCTAGTTGTTCTCAAACGCTCGGTTAAAACCTTTAAATGCGCAGTTAAAATTGGTTCTGTGGGCCTTTAAACACTCCAACAAAGTCACTTTGGCGTTGCTCAGGTAAAATTACCCTCGTTGCATTTAAATGTTCAGTTAAAATTGCTTCTCGTTGCGTTTAAACGCTCAGTTAATATCATGTCGTGTTGCCTTCAAATGATAGGCTAAAATTATGTCCTGTTGCCTTGAAATGCTCAGATGAAATTGTCGTTGCCTTCAAATGTTCAGTTAAAATTTGTTCTTGGCGTTTTCAAATACTTAGTTAAAATTACCTCGCGTTGCCTTTAAATGCGCATGTTTCGTTGATTTTAAAGGCTCAGTTAAAATTTGTCGTTGTTGCCTTTAGGTACTTCTCTCTTCGTTAATAAATGAATTTTTCTATAGGACTTGCTAGAAATCCGAGTGTTATAAGGCCCTCGTCACAAAGTGCTTCACCTGCAGTTGGTAAGTAGTCTATAATTATATTAAAATTAAGTTATGTTTTACACAAAAACCAACAAATTATAACTTAATTAAAAAAAATTAAATTTCCAACATTATCAAACCAATTTTTATTTTCTAGACCGATACGAACCCTTAAATTATTTTACTTTAAGGTTTTTTTACTCAAATTTTAACAATTATGTCATACAGTTGCTACCCTCAACCTCCAACACTCTTAAATTATTAAGGTTTAATCGTGCACACTTCTAACAAGTTATAAAGTTGTAATCACTCCTCTGGCCTTTGGCAGAGGAAGTCATCTCACTGTCGTGGCGGTCCTGCTTCTTTCAAACTTTATGATTGCTGTAGTGCCCTAAAATCAAAAGGTTGGAAGTAGAAACTTAAAATTCAAACACGCAATAACGGCACACTTCCGAAAAACGCAGTAACCTCTGTGAAGTCCGGTACTAAAGTGTTCCAGAACTTTTTGTCCCACGGGATTGGATTAGTCAAACTTGCTGTATCTTACATCCAGTTAGAATAAGGAACGTCGTCGCTTGAAGAGCGCGGGTTTATATCAATTCCCCGAAAGCGATAAAAATCCCCGAGAGTATCTTAGCATATTTATGCAAGTCAAAACCATTTTATTTTTACAATGTAAAAAATGATTTATAAAATATCTAAGGCCGGAGTTAGGAAACAAACGGAATTCCTTTGCTTGTATACAAAATGTAATAGATTTAATGGATATTTAGTAATTAAGAAATTAATTCACTTAACACGTAACAAACGTTTCCTAAAGTTGTCGCAAAAAATACAAGGGAAAACTAATTTGTTGAGTTTGAAAAATATTTTTCTAACGGTTTGTACGTATCTCGTCCCAATCTTAACTAATTCTTCGCAATCTATTTTAAAATCTTTCTGTATTAAAAATACTACGAGTACTTGATTTATAAATTAGAATGTAGATCTTTTAAATAGGGTAGATCGAACATAATTTTACTCAATCACATTGAGGATGACGGCCAATTCTCGCTCTATACAATCTGTAAATTATTCTAAACGGTTGCTACAGTCGCCACAAACCCCTACTTAGCAAATTTTGTAGCTCAAGCGTCCAAGTGTTTTTAAGGAAGCTATAGCAGGTTATCACTTACGAGTGTGTCCTCCTGCAGCGTTGTCGTTTCCTAAGGTTCTCGTGGTCCGGTTCTTAACAGATTCATCACGGGGACTTTCCGATAGTAGCGGTAGTGCTTTAAAAAAACGAGGGGGTTTGAGAAATAAATCAGCACGTGCGATACCAGCACTTTCAAAAACACATCCGCTTGTCGTTAATACCAGTACTGAAACAATCATGTAAATTACCTCGTCGTTCACTCCGCCGCATTGGCTTACTCAAATTGGTTGATTTTCTACAAGGAGTTGGAATAGAAAACTTCAACACTTTA